>BPLQ01007712.1:0-220185 GCA_021605075.1 Caerostris darwini | reverse complement strand
GTTTACAATTTTTTTTATTACTCCATTTCAAATATTAAAAATTCTGTTTGGAATGATCTAGGCAACTATGATTACAACATTTCCCATTTCGAAAATCGCAAAAGACTTCACATTCTTCTGAATATTCATTAACGTTTCGATATCCTCCCTTCCCAATTATAGTGCAGTTTCACCGCTGAGTCACATTTCCCTTCTTCAATATTTTTTGTTTCTATTGCAAACCCCCGCGAACAGCGCTTTTTCTCCATGCTTCAACAACTAAGACTGATTTATTACACCTCTGTCTGATCAAAGTAATCTTTCTCTCAATTCTCAGCACTGCTAGTGCTCCAATTGACCTTGGCTGTACTACTTTCTTTTTATAACATGCTGCTCTTTATTTATTTTTTTTTCAATTTTTATTTCTTCTTCAAAATAATATAAAAATTAAATATATATATATATATATCTTACACCTTTTCTATTATCAACGGGCTTAAAGCTTAAGGAATTTCTCTCATTCACAAAGCAGGAGATAGAGGTTGCTATGCAACCAAGGCTCTCCTTCAATCTGGCAAATCGGCGTCGTTGAGCCATAGTCCAGTTTTAATAAAACTAATTATTTATA
Organism: Caerostris darwini; assembly: GCA_021605075.1. Classification (NCBI taxonomy): domain Eukaryota; kingdom Metazoa; phylum Arthropoda; class Arachnida; order Araneae; family Araneidae; genus Caerostris; species Caerostris darwini. Next base: position 219,578 of record BPLQ01007712.1, on the reverse strand, counting down.
AATTTTTAAAGTTTCATGATGTGCTCGCCATTGTAAAACCGATCTGGTGCTCGGTATCGCAGGTTTCCGAGTTCGAATTCCGGCGGTACATGGATGTTTGTAGTGGTTCGGAATCCACTTTAAACCATAGGTGCCGGTCTCTTATGACTTCTCCCCCAATTGCATTCCCAAACTATAAAGGAACAACTCAGCTCTAGGCACAGTGATGTGCTGTAGTAGTAGTAGACTGTAAAACCTTTAGCAGATTCAATATTTGAGAATATTTTCTTGTGAGAATTAAAATATGTGATTTAAAAATAAATTTGAAGCCAAATAAAATGCCTAAAAATTGTGTAAGTGGCAAAGCCAGAATTATTTGTCGATAGAGTAGAATTTTTGGATCTGGGTATAGTTCCTTCTATTTACAAAACAGAACGCATGAGATCAGAGTTATGCACTTTTGAAGGAGTCTAAATCAGGAGCAGATTTAAAAATCTGATTTTTTTTATAAAATAATTTTCGTTTTTCCAAAATTATAGTAATTAATGTTAAAATTATATATTAAGGAGTTAATTCAATTGTATCCTTCAATAATACTAGGTAAATATTGACAGAATCTTTTCAGCACTGAGGCTTATGTAAAGCTTCCTTAGATCAATAATGAAAGATCTTATAGAAACTATTACAATATTAAGAAAAATGACATTTAATGTGTTACATATATACCATCTTTTTGCCTAAAATGTACGCTTTGGTACCTGTTAATTTGATACTTATATTTTTATAAGATATACATATTTTTATGTATACAAATTTAAAGTAAAAGTTTGCCATTTATATTTATGTACAAATACTGTAATATTTGTACATAAATATAAACCTTGCATGTGTAAAGGTCTGCTCAATTCTAGATACTTCAAACACACATTATTGTCTTTTACATTTTTATAGTTATAGATAAACCTGAAGCAATAGGAAACTATACGAATAAATTTAGAAAAACTATTAGTAATTTTAAGGTGGCCATTATGAAACAAACATTTTAGTTGGTTACAGCAAAACCTATATCCTCTTCTACAGATACCTTTGATAATTCTGAAATGTAAAATTCTTTGGGAATAGAAACTATTCTCAAATATTGAGACCTCACTTTTTCTTAAGAATTCAGGGCTTGTCCATCAAGTCTCATTTTTAAACGATTTTCTTCGTAACACTTCTGGCTACAAAGTCTGCTATCCTTATCCATAAAGGCCTTTTGATCCACAAAAATGTGCTCTGGAAATGCGCCCAGAAATCAACTGTGGCCGACTTTATTTCGTTTTATGATTAGTTCTACTTCTTTTGCAAGTCTGGCTAACAATAATGCCCACACAATTCGAATTTCTGTAGAATTAGTTTTTTTAATGGCACACTAACATTCACCGTGTAGATATTCTAACTTAAGTCAGCAGCTCCTGAAGAATATTATCTACAGATAATTCGTAAAATTGTCCGTGACTGTATCAGATTAAGCACAGTTATTAAGAGTTCACCGTGAGCTATTTTATTTTTGTTCCAATTTTCACTAAATATGGGGCCTGAATGGCTAGCGCTCGATACCACAGGTTTTGGGTTCGAAATCCACATTCAGCCGTAGGTCTCGGTCTAACATAATCGTAGAGCGTTGCGGAGATATTCTTACTAAGCATCCGTAGCTTATCTTCATGCTAATATAAAAAAAAAGTTAAATAAAAAATAATTATAAATATTGCTTATAATATGAGATAGCGTTTTGAATTTAAAATGAGACTTCTTTTTATCACAAATTAAAATTTTCCATTTATATTACCTAGAATTGAGTTGACAACATTCATTCCAGCTTGAGAGTAGCCAGGGGATACAATTGCCTCCTTAGATCCAGAATTGTTCAGTTCATGAGTCACTTCAAACTTAATTAATGAACATAAATGAATCCAGGTTATGTTCAAAATTTTTAACTCGCCCTTACAAACTGAGGGTTACAGAGCGGCTTGGATCATCTAACGAAGGATAAAAGCGCCTGACCTGATGATTTGTTGTCAGTTTTTTTTATTATCTTAGCTTTAAGGGAGGACTGCTGCTTTACAGCTTATAAACAAGACATGGGATGGCCAGTTTCTAAGTGTTTGGAGGAAGGCTGATATCATTCCCTTGCTTAAAAACGGGAAAAACCCACAGCTTGTTGACAGATTTAGACCTATATCCCTTACTTATATTTTTTGTAAAGTAGCTGAGAGAATGGCTGCAGTTGTATTTTAGAAAAAAATCACCAAAATCTCAAGAAGAAAGCCGGGTTTAGAAACATTAGAGGTACCACCGACAGGTTATATGTTTCTCTTAAGAAGTGAAAGATGGTTTTCACCTGAAATAAAGTACGCCGACCGTATTTGTGGATTTTAAATCCGCTTTTGATCGGATATGGAGACATATTGGGGCCTGATGGCCGAGTGACTAGCGCCATAGGTTTCGCGATGCAGTGGGTGTTTGTAGTGATTCGGAATCCACTTTAAACTGTAGGTCCGTCTAATATGACCGTACAGTGTCGGGCTGACAAAACTACCCTATAAAAAGAAAATATCTGTCTCGAAATCTATCAGTAGGCAGACGGCATTGGCCCACTATAGGGCTGTTGCGCCTATGATGATGGATACTTATTACTCAAGTTATTAAATATAGACGTTATTGGCTGCCTCTTTAACTGGATTAGATCTTTTCTCAAACTAAGTTTATTAGAGTTAGGTATGATGACGCTATGTCCAGTTATAAATAAACAATGTGCCTTATCGTTTAATGTTTTCGAAAAACTTAGCGTTATGCCCGAAATCCAGGTCTTGATATATATATAGATGGCCTTGTTATGTGGTCAACGGGTTCAAATATCAAGAACCTTGAGATGGTATTAAATAAAGCTTTGATCAAACTTGCAAATTGTCAGACGATAATGATATGTACGTCAATCCTAAAAAAACTTACTTCCAACTTTTTGCCATAAGTACCAACAACTCTATATGCCTAAACTTTAAAAACCAACCTCTGTTGAGAACAGAAAATTCCACTTACCTAGGCATTGTGCCAGACTCTAAACTAAATTAGAAAAACTAAGTCAAAAAGACAAATGAGTATTTTAAATAGTGTCTCTACTGATGAAGAGATTCTCTAGTGCATCTCGGAACATCCTTGTCAATACTTACAAATCATATGTTCGACCCATTTTTGACTATTGTTCTGAACTCTTGATTGTTGCTTCTAATAGTGTTTTATCTAAACTTAATGTCACACAAAATCGTGCGCTTCTTTCGATTACTGGAGCTTCGAAAACATTGAAATCCTGTCGATAATCTGATCGTCATGATAAATTATCCTTATTTCGTAGGGAAAAGTTGCTCAGAAGATATGGTTTCTATTGAAACAACTATAAACCTACCTGTTACACAGAGATTGAAATCCCAATCTACTTTTTTGAACGTGCTGATGCAATTTATGAGGGACTCAATTTGTCCATTATTGATAGACAGCCACTCACTGACTCTTACATGGTTAACCCTTTAAAAGCTGCTGAAATGAATCTTGGAATTCATTCTTTTATATAATAAAGTTTTTGCTGATGGATCCGCCGATTACATTATGGCAAATGCTGATGTCTCTTGCCAATTCTTTCACCTCAAGAAACCTGATGGGGAGATCTCTGGAGTGCTTCTAGCCAACCTGCAGGGAAAAAATTGTGTTCTTTATTGATTTCCAAGCTACAATTCGGGCTTTGGTAAATAGAAAGTGTTCCTCGTCTCTCAAAGATCTTTGTAAAGAAACTATTAAATATCTTATCGAAAATTGTTCTCCAATGGATTCCAAGTCATGTTGGGATTCCTGGCAATGAAGAGGAGGATGCATTTGCAAAGTCGGCCTTGTTTTTTGTCACAACACCATTCTCCCCTCCCCTTAAGAAACTGTAAATCCTTGATCAAGACCAAATTTAAGGACACAAGGGAACTCCGGTAAAGTAATGTTGTTGCTGGGAATGTCTTTTACATAAGAACAGGATTCCTTTTGATTTGCCAAGGAGCATCGATATGTTTAGTATGTTGATGGGCCATGATTACCTCCAGCAGCATCACAATAAAATAGGTGTAATAACTTCTGTCTCATACACTCTGTGTGGGGATGATTCTATGAATGGACGACATCTCCTTATTTGCTCCAAATTAAAGAATGTTTACACTGGAGATGCTTCTCACTTTAGTCTTTTCCACTTTTATTGGACAGCTCAGACTGATTGGCCCAAACCATGTATGCACATTTTTTTTGTAACACTATTAGTAAAACAACATACATCATGATTTGGAAAATTAGACTTAAATGTATTTTAACACTATTTACCACCAGGTTGGTTGATTGATATGTCTCATTTGATATACATGCTACCAGGAAAATAACTAATAATCGATAAATTATGAACTGCAAGTTCCAATGTCTACAAGGTTACCTCATTCTTCTTAATGCTATCTTAACTAAATGCAAATTCAGCTCCTTTAGCAAGAATAAATTTACAATAAATCCACCCATGGAGAAAGTGATGCAACTTTAAATTATTAGAAATAATACTGAACTTTTCTAAAATGATATCGGCAGTTGCATGGCCGGAAAAAAAAAAAGTAAAAAGTTAATACTTTTTATCAATATCCTATATATATATATATAAACCGTTTTTTTATTTGTTTAATGCAAGTTTCATCCAAGTATATGGTATACAAGGATTTGCTTGAGAAATATTCCTTAAATATTTTATACTGAAAGTTTGCCTATTTTATAAATAAGGTGTATAGGAAGTGATGTCATTATCATTATAAGATAAAATGATTATTGTAAAGGTCATTATCAACAACAAATATCAATTGTGATAAAAGGTAAGCCATATTGTATAGTCGAATGTTTTTGAAGGTTGATGATATGTTTTATTTGTGCCATTGAACAATCATAAATTGTGACATCTTCCAGTATTAGTCTCATTATTACGGCATAAAGTACTGTAGCTATTCTAGCCCATAAAAATGATATAAGGAACAGGTAATTAACAAAAGTTGGTCATTTAAGTCATCAAATCCTTTCGAATTAATTATTTTTTGAGGAGGAAAATACAAACTGCCTATGGATTTACCATTGCTGGCAGTGAAACATATAAAGGAATATTTTAGACAATATTGAATAAGATTAAAGTAAAGCTTCTACCAATCTAAAAGTCTGAATATGGTCTTTTATTACATTATACAAATTAATTTTAATTATACAAGATGATAGCATTGTGTTTTACAGTCCAATACAAAGAGGACTGATGTCATCAAAATGAAAGTGGCAACCACTGGGACAGTACAAGGACAGTACAGAGTAACAACATATCTCTGTGCTACAGTTGAGAAACTAAGGCTCTGCTGCTATCATTTTCCACTTGCCTCTGCTCATTACAATGAAAGATCTAGATTATGATTTTGATGTAAATACTGGCAATTTTAAGAAAATATTAAAATTGTTCCCAGGCACTTTTCACCACATTAGACTTTTCCCAAGTAGTGATTACCATGATATCATGAAAAGTTCACATGGAATTAATGTAATCTTAAATGTCATATATAGGGGGAACTGTTGCAAAAATCAAACTTAATAATGCATATGATTTTTATGACAAATTCTGCTCCTTAAAATATCAAAGGATGCAAATCAAACCCAGATTCCAGAAATGAAAAACTTTTCTTTAATACTCTGAAATCACTGAATGGAATAAAATTGGTCCATTGAATTAATAATTGGTGATATATTTTAGATTCAAAATATAAATTTAACAATCATTGTAGCAAGCCAGATTTCTAGAGTTGATGTTTTATCTGTAAATGCAGAAAAAAATTATAAACTGTATTGGAAAAATATTACAATGCATATTATGATAAATAATACCTTAGGTCATATTATCTCATATGATGAAGAATAGGCAAAAAAGTAGCTGACAAACTTTCGAAAATCTATGTACAGTTAAACTGGTCAACTAGTGATGCCATTCTTATCTTACATGTGTATGCTTGCATGTTACAATGTTCACAAATTTATTTTAGTTTTGATTACTATTTTTGAAGAAATTTTCATGCGCTACATATTCAAAATCAATTGTCACATTCTTAAGTTCAAAATTACATACCTGTAAATTACAGAAGATTAATTTTGATCATTAAATGATACCTTAATTAGGTAGAAATTTTTTTTTGCAATGGTCATATATCTTGATTTTGACAAAAATAATTACTTTGAATATTAAAGGCATTCTTTATGATTAATGAACCATTACAATATTAAAACAATGAATAGAAAATTTAGTAAACAGCTTTTCAAGATATTATTGTTAAAATAATTGCTTCTACATATTGTAAACGTTACATTAGTCAGCATGGAATAACCTTTATTCCTTATACAATGAAAACAACACATATATAACTTTTAAAAAATAAACACATTGCTTATTTTTTTTTATTAAAAAACACAGCAATGTACTAATAATATTTATTGCATAATTTTATATCTAATTTTGTGGGTGAGATACATAAATATTTTAACTTATCAAATCCATGAAAACTAAACAGAAATTCCTGATATCATGCTAGATAAATATGGTAGTTATGATTACTAGAAAACTACATATGGATATTAAGATAAATATTTTCTAACGTCACCAAAACACTTTTTCTTTTAGTCTTGAAAAGATGACTGACATGAAAAATGAGACTGATTAGCTACAAATAAATGTCTTGATACAAGAAAACAAAATTTAAAAATTAGAACTTGAAGCCAAATAAAACTTGGCTATATGGATATTTAAGTAGAAGATGTTTCTGGTTCAGCAGCATTTTGTGAATACTGGGCTTTATTTCTGATGAGGAAGTCTGCTAAAAACTGTATTGGATCATTAGGCCTATAAAGCAAAAACATAAAGTTCAAAAAAGTATTAAAATAATATAAATAAAAATTTAGTCTATTCAGTTTCCCAGAAGAGGAACTGAAGGATATGTATATAAGGAGTTGAAATATTAAATAAAATAAAATAAATACTTGAATTCATTAGAATATTCATAATTAAATTTCTTAATATTAATTTTTTGAATAAAATTATAGTTTAATAGCATACCCTCTTAATTATATTCTTTGTGTTGTACATTAGTATAAAGAAATATACTGAAAAAGGAATTATGCAGATGATGTGCGATAGGTTTCTAGGCTAGAAATAACATTCTAAATGGGAAAATGAACACACTATTATTTTTAGACAAAAATTGATTCATTTTCTTAAGGATACTGATACTATAATATATGTTCAAGAAATTTTCCATTTCTGTCATATGCATAATTAGATAAAATACTTTTAAGTTTTACAATACAATTCTTTAAAGTCTAATTTTTAAAATTAAATGAGAAATTATTTTGACAAGACTGAATTTGCTGCATTAATTTGTTTGCCAACGATATATATACATGACAAGTTAATTTGCAGATGCATTATAATGTCATCAATCTATTTCACACATATAGAAAATTTATACTAGTAAAACTCAAATTCCATCACCTTTTATATAAATCTATATACCCTTCATGTTGTCTAAATTTAATACAAAAAAGTAAAGTCAATTTGTTAGAGCATTATTTTGAAATTAATCATGCACAAAATATATTAATGTTAGCTATCTCATATATTTTATTTTTTTATGCAGTGAATTTTAATACAAGTGGAAAAGAATATATTTAATGAAATAGTAATTTAAAATGTTTAAATGATATTAGAGTGCTTTACTCTGTACAAGGTTAAAAGAAACAAAAAACAAATTTCTACAGAAGTGTTCTCTTCAAATATTTTTAAGCACAAGTTCAAATCAGTTGTGATTATTCACTTAGCATCAAAAATAAAGCTGATAGTTTTTCTATGATATATAAAACAAGGCAGTTATTGTTAAAATACATTCCAGAAGACAATGTTCTCGCACAAGAGAGAAGCAATATGGCATACAAAAGTGGAGTACACAACACAAATTACGACAATGGGCTCTCATGAAATACAACATTTAAATGCATTAGTTTCTCCTTTAAAAGAAATGAAATGAAATAGAACATCAGCGTGATTCTCCAAAGATGAACACCTGTGCCATTTGTAACAGTTGAGCCTTTGGTTTCCTTTTCCTCATGGTAAAATTGATTAATGGGCACATAAAAAAAGGATATGCTATCAGTGGTTGTTATGTCAGTTGGAGGAAGCAGTTCTCAGGTTCATTCTGCAGCAAGACAGTGCTCCGCCTCATTAGTCTAAAAACGAACATCAATACCTGAACGACAGTCTTACCCCATCGCTGGATTAAATGATATGCTATTGCTTTGTTGGCCACCGAGATCCTCAGATCTAACCCCTTGTAGTTTTCTGTATGGGGTTTTATTAAAGATAAAGTGTTCAAAAGCCTCCATTTTCCCAGAACTTACAGCAAACTGAAATGCTCAAATCATTCCCCCAGGCTATTCTGTAACAAATGTGGCAGAAACTGAAATATTACATATATATTTGCCATGCCACAGCAGAGCATCTATAGAAAGTTGCATAACTATTGTTTCACTATAAATTTGATTTATCAAAAAGTAATTAGTGTCCACAGGTATACTTTCTTTTTGTTCCATTCAATATGAAACAACTGTATATTGGATAGCAATAAAACAATTTAAAATTTTTTTTAGCAATAACAGATGAGCATTAACTTATAAAAAAAAAAAAAAAAAATAAAAAAAACTTAATTGCATATGAAAATAAAAGGAGAGATACCTTTCTCTTGCAAGCGAAGAGAGAGCTTGAAGTAAAATGGGAACAACTGTGGCATCCAAATAGGGTCTAGTAGACATAACAGAGAAATCTGTGCGTGGCTTTTTAGAAGCACTTTCCCCTGATGATTCTTTATCATTAACACTTGGCTTCTAAATTTAAAAAAAATCAATACTTAAGTCTTTATATACATAAAATTACAATAATTAGTTCCTATAAAATAAAGGCATTTAAATTAAACTTAGATAATTTAATTTTTTTTCATTTTCCCAAAAACATTTTTAAATTATATAAAAACAATGATAATTATTAAGAAATACATTAGAACCTGTGGAGGAAAATTAGGGCACAATAAAATACATTTTTGAACATTTAAAGTTGTGATGTTTTAAAATTTTTTTTTCTATAGACAGATTTTAAAATATAATAACATTAATATGCTTTCACAATGCCTATTAATGTGCACCATTGAAAAACTTCTTTACAAATTAGCAAAATGTTTTTATTTTCTATAATTTATTACAGAAACTAAACAGGAAAAGAATTCTGAAAAAAAATCAAGAATAAATTTATAATTTTTAAAATAGTTAAGCCTAGATAAGTATCGTTATTAAAAGCAAGAAAGTATTTATACAAGAAAAAACTTGTCTCATATACAATGTTCATGAAATGTACAACTTGGCAAATAACTCCTTCATAAACAATGTCTTTCTCCGAATTATAATCATGCATTAACCACTAAATGTTTTCTATTAAGAATGTATGGAAACAAATATTTTTAAAAAAGTCTTGAAAGAACAGTTATAGAATATTTCTGGAACATAATTTTCAATTACTTAAAGTCATCTCAGGGTCTATTAAACATAGAACAAAATCGCAAAATAGGAGCCGTTGGGATTTGACAACTTTTTTTGTCGTCAAGTGGGTAAAATTTACCAAACGTGATAACCAAGGTTTTACTTTTGCCTGATTGGCCCACACACAATTTAATTTAATTAATGGAATGTTCCAGAATAATTAGAACCCATTAATTTTAATAAACACCAAATTTCGCTTGTTACCAGTTCATGTTGAAGCGTTGATATTGTTACTTGTGTGCGGATCAGTCTTTCGATTAACGATGTCTGATATTTAAATATTTTATTTTGGGGAAAAGATTCCAGGCATTTCTTAAAGCTTAAGGAAGGGTGCTACAGCAGGTAAGGTACAACATTTGGAATGCCAAGGTTAAGTTGAAAAATTGAATGGTGTATTTCAAGGTTTGATAGCAATCAAACCTTAAAATACACCATTCAATTTTTTAATTGTGGAAATATGTTTCTAATGGTTATGAAAGATAGATTTAACAGATATATGTGGAGATGCAGAGCAAAATTTAACGGTGTAGTACAAAATGTAAAGAGATCCATTTGCCAAAATTAGTGGTTCTCTCAACTAAAAATGAATTTGTGCGATATGAGAATTACGTATGACTGGATCCATTGGTATTTGCATGTGGATATAGCTGATGAAATTGAATATGCGCTGAATACAGTGACTGATCGGAGGAGATTTTGTAGAAATCTGCACAGATGTCATTATGAAAGTCAACATTATTTTGGGTGGTATACAATGCAACGTGACTTAGGCAGTTTAACCAAATTCCAGCAAAAATTGCTGGAATTACGTTAAACTGCCTAACGGAAGCTGCAGTCGATATTTAATTAGAATTAGTTCTTAAGCGTAAGATGCTTAAGTTAATCGTGAACGATATTTTGATTTTATGTTCTTAATAATAACAATAATAATAAAATAAAAAAAAACAGTTTACAAACATATGTTGATCCAAACCTATAACACAATCCGATAGCCAAATCATGTAAACTTGGAAAATTGCTTGCTGGTACAATTTTCCAAAATTAAATACAATTTGGGACACTTGCAGTTGTTTCCTTGTATTTGCTTTTTCATATAGGTAGGCCAATAATTTCGATTTAAATTTAACAATTAATGTTTTGCAAAGAAAATGCAAAAAAGATTTGTAAAAAGATCAGCATTTTTTTTATTTTTTATCAACCACCTGCAAAATGATATTAAATCTATCATAGTTTTTAGCATTATTGACTAACTAGTTCCCTCAATAATATGAGATGTGTTACTTTTTTCCCTTCCAAAATTATGACAAAAAAAAAAGTTGAAACACAAAAGAAGATATATGAGCAAATAAGGTTTGAAAAATTCAGAATGCAGGGAAAAGACGCAACTGCCTCTTTTCCTTGCAATCTTAAATTTGAATGTCCCATAGTATCGGTGAGAAAAGCTAAATCCTATAGCCAATCTTCATTCTTAAGTAGCAAGCATTCACTGGACAGTTCATTTTTTCTTTCAGATATTTTTAAACACATTTTCTCAAATTTAAAAATCTTGCAAGTGCACTTGCTTTGAAAAGCCAGCACACACTATAATGGAGTAATTCGTCCTCTTCTTCTAGGAAAGATACATGAATTTGTTTTTGATTCAGAGCTTGGGCTGGTATTTTATTGATACAGAGCAAATAACAAGACAGATTTAAGTCCTTGACACAAAGTGCTTCTTCATAGATAATACAATTGATACTTAAACTTCTTTTCCCAAGTAATTTTCAAGCAATGTAACAAAACCTTTTATCCTGCCAGCCATGCAAACACTATCTAATTTTGTTCACTTTGTTAACATCAATTACATTTTTAAGTTCTTTAACTGTCCTCACCTGTAGTTAAAACAAATTGGTGTAAATCACAAAGTTCTTCCACAATATAGGAATTATCATTCATATAATGCACAAATATTCCTAACTGCCCATTATCTGATATCATAGTTTTTCTCCACAGTTAATGAACAGTATTTGCAACACAGAATAGACATCCAGAGACAATTTGTGAGCCAACATCCTGGTCCATGGCATCTGTACGATGCACAGCAGTATTTCTAGACAAAGTTATTTTATCAATCATATTTTTGTCATTTATATTGCTAACATTTTATGAAAAAATATTAAAATACTATTTTTTATTATCTTTTCTCTGTCAAAATATGGGAATTTTTTTTGTTGGCTAAAGAATTATTTTTCTTTATTGATAATTTCCTTTCGCAAGTGTGATCTGACAGTATATTTGCTGTTGAAATCAATATGCAATTGTTTGAAATGTTGACCCAGGTCAAATATTTTTATGTGTAAAAAATTGTTTTTAACAGACAGTTTTAAAATCACAAGTTGCACTATCCTCTTCATATTTTCTTTTCGATGTCAAAGGTTTACTTATGGACATGTAAATAAATTTCTTAAAATGAAGCTCGACAATAAAACCCAAAAACAGTTTAAAAAAGCTTGATGTCCTGTTTGGCAGTTTAAAAAATCAACTGAGCCAGACAGCCAACAGATTACAAACGCCACTGTTAAAATTCTGAGAATACCCTGGGTTAATGTAGTAATAAATCCCACAGTAAATTTTCAATATTAATATTCTTTTTCTGTTCACATACTGGAGTTCCTAAGAACACAAACATGGGAAAGAAATTTGAAAAGTGTGAAAATGGAAAGGGGGCATTTGGATCACAAACCTGCTCAATAAACTGTGATTTGGTTAAATTTTGAAGCTTTAAAAAAATGCCAGACTTTATTATTTTTACAACCAATAAAAGATCTAGATCTACATAATAAAAATTAACAATCAATAGATTTACTTAAGAAATTAACTGCATTTATAAAATATTGATTCAAAAATTAAAAAACCTACTTTTTGAACCTCCTCAGTTGGAGTTACATCTTTAGGAACAACAGCATCTGAAGATGAACCTGCAGTGTCTTGTTCAACTAGAAATGTAAAACACAATTTAAAGTTATAGAATAGGTATTCCAAATTATCAATGATTTATCTCTGTGATTTCAGATCAAATTTTCAAATAAAGTAAATGACTGGATAAATAAATTATCTGTCTTGAAAAGTTTAATAGGGAATATCAATTAATACCTTGTTTTAAACTAAAAATATTTAATAGGTTAATTTATTTTTCCTTAAATAGAAAAGATGTTTTTAATTTTTTGTTTCATACCAAGGAAATATTTTTCACTTCTTGACAACTTTAGTATATATATATATATTTGGCAACAAAAAAAAATTTCTGATGCAAGTCAATCTGCAGGTGTTTCTTATCTTATACTTTTTTTGGACCTTGTATTAAAAAATGTACTTTTGTTCGCAGAAAAATAAATCAGTTATTTTTATTATTCAATATCTGACTTTTTATTTGCTTTAAACCAATTAATTTCAATGAAATCCTATGTTAGAGAAAAACATTTGACATCATGGTATCGTTTTAGCCACAATTCCATTTTAGATACTTTCACATCTTATTTAGAAATAAGATATTCAGTCTTTTACTTATAGCTTTAATTTATAATAAAATACCTAAATAAGTTTATTTAATCAGTATATAATTCTATTCCGTATTTCCCTCTTACACAAAACTGGGAATCCAACTTTTAATAACTAAAAAGATAAGGATGAACATGTAAAACACATAACATTTAACTTTCTAGAAGAAAACAAAGTGATCATTTTAAAATGAAAACATACATTTCGATCTCAAATATTATTAAAATAAGGACTGTGCATAACAAAAAAGTGAAATGGCGATTCCTTATTGTCAAATACGGCTGATTACTTATGTTGCCGATTAACTTATCATATGTACTTATTTCGAAGATAATAAACAATTAAAATTCAAAGGTTTGCACAGAAATTTTCTAATATACATTACCATTCTCCATAATTGCTAATTCTTTAATAAGACAAACTCGAAGATATACACAAAACGCTACCGCACACTAGGTAATAGAAATTTTTATTATTCGTTATGTTCGTTCGTTAGTATTTATGGATGCCACACAGTTAAAGTATCTGCCATTATTTGTAAATTGAATTTATTTAATCTAAGATATATCTTTTATTAAAATTTTTATAAATTATATTTATTTAATTTAAGAACATGTGTATTACATTTAAAAAGAAACTTATATGACAGAAATAATAATTTAAAAAATAAATTAGATATATTCAGAATAAATTTGCATCCAGAAAAATTTTTTGGCTTATAACAGTTCTGTATTTATTATTATTTTTAAAAATAATTTTTAGCAAAAATTCTTTTTATTTTTTGACACTATCAGTATTATGCATTTTAATAATATATCTGGCATTAACTGGTACTGGTTTGTTTACATCTGTAACTAAACGAAAGTTGTGACATATAAAATCGTATACATTTAAGGTGTTCGTGCAAATTTTCAGAATTCATATTGTATAAGATTTATATATGAGGGAAGGAAATTATTACAGTGAATAGTTGATCTTTACGGTAGTATAGCGTTATAATTTTTTAGTTTAATTTGACTTTTATTTCTATTAGATGCCTTATTATTTTAATAAAAAAGGAAAATGACTACAAACTAATCTGAATTCTTTAACTTAAATATAAAAAATAAAATAATTTTAATATTTATTTATATTTTAAATACTTTATTAACATTTTTTTTTCAATGATAAAGTTCTGGTAGTTATATATATATATATATATTGCTTTTCAGGTTTTGGTATGACGGATCTATTTTCAGATCGCTGGAAACTTATACAGCGGGCAAGTATATTCTTGTTATCTTAATGAGACTGTAGATTTACTGTAAAATTTCATTAATATATATTATTTCATCTTATAGATTAAATCTTTTAAATTCAGAAATAAAGTTGAAGAATGTCACTAAAACTTTTGATTAATACATTGAAAAGTATTGTTCGTATGCCATTGAATTGTTGAATGTCTGTTAAATTTTTATTACATGAAAATGAATGTTCATGTTTCTAGTCAACATGAACGTCAATATAAAATTAAAAAAACAAAAAATACTTTAGATTTCTGGATATTCATTTTGATTATCATTTTTATATTATTGTAGAGCTGTGGAATAAAATTAATTTTTTTTTTACATTGTAAATCTTATTGTTATTAAATGTTATAAATATCTGTATTACAAAATTAAGTTAAAATGTATACTGATAAATAAAATTAATGTATTTGCATTATTAGCTTTCCCTGCTTGCTTATGTGCATAGAGGAGATGATTCAAAAGATCTTTATAAGGCTATAATTGCAGCAAAAATTTTGAAAAGTTTTTATGATGATTGTACAAAGCAAGATGATGTTGAGGCAGCAAAAGTAAGTTTATTTTTTATTTTTAAATTAACTTTAATGGTATTGTAATTGTATTGTGCATAAAATGTTCTATTTTATTAAACAAAAATTATTTTTTGGATAATTGAAAGCTTAATCATTAATTTTTTAACTAATTTTTATTAAAATTTTTATGAAATATAAGTAAGTTACTTTTATTCAGATTGATTTTTCAGAGTACTTCACGGCATAATGAAATGATAAATTATCAATATTTTTGTTTAATATTAAAACTGCTACAGTCAGGTTAGAGAGAAACATACATGTTATCTTAGCTCTCTTCTGATTCATAATCTTTAAATAAAATAATACTTTGAACTAATATGCCGAACAAGTATATCAAAGAAACTTTATTATATTTTAGATTTTGCAAGTACGTAAATTACTAATACTGTATCAAACAAATATACATATTGAAATGTTTATTTATATACAGATTGGTTAATCTGTAGTTTATAATAAATCTTATAATTTGCTGTTATGTTTTATATCTGTATTATCCATTAAGACATCAAAGATGACACTAATATAAAATATTCATTCTTCAACATATAGCAAATTTATGTATATATATTATTTACCACTCTATTAACTTTCCTTTGCTGTAGAGGTCATCATAATTTTGTATTTTGACACATTATATTTTGTATGTTGGCAACGGATATAATTATTCTAATCATTATTCTAGTCGTTGATGAATTAATTGAAATTGTTTGTACTTAAATGTTAATGTATTATTAAACTATTCTTTTGATCAATGGCAACTAATCTACATATATATATACACACATATATAGAAAAGAAAATATTTATTTACCATGTAACAAGAGTAAATTAAATCAAAGATGTTTATACATTTATTTATAATATTGGAATTTTTTTAAAATCAAAGAATAGATTTGCAACATTTTTTTAATATAGATATGCTAGTAAATAAAATAATTTTTCTTTGCTTTTCAAGTCATTGTATAGAACCTTGAGAAAAGTTTGTTTTTCATTCATGGCTTATAATATACGTGACATGGTAAATATTTGACATTCTTGAAACATCTGGTTACCTTTGTTGTAGCATGTAATCTAGCTAGCATTTGTAGTAAAGGTTGATTTCATCACCATTGTAAATGTCCCTAGGTATGCAATCTGCAGTTAACTTCCATGATTTTCTCCCATAATAACTGAGATATTAACAAATTTCTCTCAATTTTTTAAAATTCTAATTCATTATGGTTTTTAGAACAGAAGATTCATGCATTTGATATTATAAATTCTTTGATTTTTATTAAAGCAGTGATCTTTTAACATTTCTAAGAGAATAGTTCTTTCAATTGATGTTTGAAAGTCCAAACCTTTTGGTGTCAAGAATATAAAACAGTCTTTATAATTGACTCGGTAATTTTTATTTTGAAGAAACTCTATATTTGTCAAATTCTTTCTTTCTTTTTTTATTTTTGTAAGTTATAGAATTCTAATTATTGTGTGGTAAATTTAAATGCCTTGTTAAATCAACTCTTTTTTTAAATGGTTCTTTTCCTACTGTCCTACAACAGATTCTTTCTTGTCGTATGCATACTTTTTGGCCAATTAAATTATAAAAAAAAAATTAAAAAATACAATTTCTACTGAATTTTTTCACTTTTGAACAAAGGTATAATGTTTTTGTTCTGCCTAAATATATTTTTTTAATCATAAAGTGTCAATTCTCTTTCAATCAACTGTTGCCTCCTTATGAATCTGACACCCATATTTTGAAAGCCATTGATGTAATACATCCTTTTTATTTTGTTCCAAGTTTAATAAAATAATTATAAATAATTCTAGTATGAAATAATTAAACAAGAATGAATAATTTATAGAGATTGTAAGTAAATTATATGTGTTAAAGAAAAATTCTGCTTTAAAAATTTAATAAAAAGAAAAAAATTAATATACATTAATTTTACTTTTTTTTTGTTTCAGAATGAAACAATTTTAGCAATAGCACAGTATGTGAAAGAACACCCTAGAGCCTCAGAAAGAGAGCTGCAACATGAAGTAGAAAAGCAACTTGCTATATTTGCAGAAAAAATCAAATAAATGTAGTAATTTGTTATATTTTTTGATATCTGATAATTGTGATTTATATTTCAGTATAATTTATTCCTATGTTTGCATGTGTGCAATCATACACATATAGAGAAAAGCTTAAATGCAGCACATTATATTTATTTATTTTGATCATTATTTATTTTTATTATTTTAATTTTTATTTATTTTGATCATTTATTTATTTTATAATTTTTATTTGTGTGATTTTGTTCAATAAATTGTCTCTTTTTAATTTGTAATTGAAAAAAAAATATGTATTTAATGTGGTGGTTTTTTCAAAACTCTTTATATTTGCAACCCTCCTCCCACCAATAAATTTAGATATTATTATACTCGCTAAAATTCTTTTTAATCTAGTTTCAATCCACTGTTATATCCTTAAAAATAGGATGCTGAGTTTGGAAACCACTGATTTAATCTATTAATACTTGTTTTGTCCCAATACAAATTGAAATGAAATAATTATACAAAAATGAAATAAGGTTATTTATAGATTATTCAAAATGACATTATTTCAAGGAAAAATTCTGTTCTAAGCAAATTTGTACACTAGAATTGAAATTGTGAAAATTTAATATAAATTTTAGTCATTTTTTTTTTGTTTGGTTTCAAACTGAAACAATTTTAGCAATAGCATAATATGTGAAAATACTCTACAACCAGCTATATTTGCTGAAAGGGTTAAATAATTGTTATATTCTGTAATGTCCAATAATTGTGATTTATGTTTTAACTTTTATTGTAATAATTACACAAATGAAATTATGCATGTACTTAATTATATATAGAAGTTTAAACTCAACACTTTATTTATTAATTCATATATATGTCCTTTGTAATTGTTTTTTTTTTAATTTTATTTATATGATTCTGTAAAATAAAACATTATTGCTTGCTTCTGTTGTTTTATATTATGATATATAAATATTGTGTATATTAAATTCAAGTATGAATCCATTGTACAGGGTGGTTCTAATTAAAGTGACCCTATTCAGACCCCTCTAGAACCTGTTCTGCCTAACGGTTTTTAAACTTGGTATATGGACCATTGGGAAAAAAATTTCTGCAATAATAAAAAAAATAATAATAATACAAATTTTGACCACTAGGTGACAATTTTAAAAAATTTCTTATAAAAATTAGTCAAACCTATAAAGAGATTTGCAAGCAAAGCTGGAAAATCATTCTGCATATCTCTGTAATCGTTAATCATGCTCTTACAGAAGAAAGACCGAGCTTAATTGGTAAAACTGTTTTATCAGAACGGTAGCAATAGCTTAGCTGCTCTTCGTGAATGTCGTCGTTTAAATGGATTGCAAAAAGGGCCCATGTCAAAGAATGGTTTGAATATGGTTATGAAATTTGAAGAAACTGGAGACTTGGGTGCGTTGCCCGGAAGAGGGTGGAAACGAGTTGCGAATGAAAATATCGAAGGCGCTACTGCTGTGGTTGAAAGAGTATCCAATTCCAGCTACTCTTCAGCAAGTGCTCCATAGGTGTCAAGTGAGTTGGCGATTTTGTGGTCGACGGTACGAAAAATTATGCGATCTATTTTAAAATGGTGTCCGTATAAGATCCACATGGTGCAAATGTTGCAACCTCAAGACCACCAAACACGCTATGAATTGGCTTGCCAATGTTTGGCGTGAATGAAAGTTGATGACGCATGGCCTTGGCATATTCTATGGTCAGATGAGGCGCACTTTTTTTTAGATGGAGCTGTGAATAAAATTGTCGCCTATGGGGTGCTTCACCTCCTAATGTCCTGCACCAACAGCCACTGCATTCTGATTACTTGACTGCATGGTGTGGATTTACTACTGATTTTATCATCGGAACGTTTTTCTTTGAAACTTCCACTGCTCACAGTCCTAAAACCTGCTCTGCCACGAGTGCTCGTTACTGTGAACTCCTTCGACAACAGGTCATTCCTGTCTTCATGCAAGATGGAGCAATTCCTCACATTGGGCGCCTAGTCAAAGAACTGCTTCGTGCTAACTCTGGCGAGAATCGTGTAATATCCACAGCTTTTTCGGATGCATGGCTTCATCCGACTTAAATCCCTGTGATTTCTGGTTGTGGGGATTCCTAAAAGATCGTGTTTATGGAGGAGGAATTCAGCATTACATGCCATGTTGTTGAAATTCCTCGGGAGTTTCTTCGCTCTACCTTTGAATACGCTATAATGCGCTTTCAACATGTAATTGACGTCAATGGAGCACACGTTGAGCGAATAAATTTTAATGGTTCTGACAAATTTTTTGTCCTTCATTAGGAGCTACAATTCCCTTTGGTCGAAATTTTAACTATCTTTTTTATTGCAGAAATCTTTTCCCTGTGGTCAATATAGTATATACCAAGTTTCATCAAAATCCGTTGGGTAGAACGAGTTCTAGAGGGATCTGAATAGGGTTAATTTAATTATAACCACCCTGTACTTCCATTTAGAAAAGAAATAGTTATTCACATGCTATTTGGGATGTACGGTAAGATGAAATCCAAACAACATTAAATATTTTCTATTGATTTTAGTTATTTAGAATGATTGTATACTTATAATTTCAAAGTTTTGTCTGAAAGGATAACCTGTGGCTTAATTACTGAAATTAATGTTACATTTTAAGAGAGTTAAAAAAAAAAAAAAGTTAATCTGAACAATTTTTTTGAGAAAGAAATAGAAATTGGGGCTGATGTAGGGAAATTGACAGAAAGCTTAGTTAGACTGAAGTTTGAAAGCCATGCAGACTTGGCTGGGATTGGAAAAAATAAATAATAACATCTACACTGTCGATGATGCATGTTAGAAATACTTCGTTGAATGAATAGGAATTTGAAATCTTATGAATATCTGATCTTACTAAAACTATTATAGAGAAAGATACTGCAAATGATTATAAAGACAAAAATTACAATTCTTTTAAGTAGGAGATACGAAGTAGAACTTCCACGGAAAAACGAGTATAACAAGTAATATAAAAAAAGAAAATTTAAAGTCAATTCCTACTTTTTTTTCACTCAATTGCAGAAAGTTCTTTATAGATAATTTTCATTCATTTTTTAAGTTTATCTGGCGCCATCTATTGGTAGATATATGCAACTTAAATCTAAAAAAAAACTAAAATTAATTAATTAAATTTAAGGAATGAATTAATATTTGAGAAAAACTGTATTAATATCCAGTGTCATCCCCTACAAGTTAAAAAAAAAAAAATGTATTTGAACTTGAGTGGATGAATAAAAAGTATTTTATGAACGATAGAAAGTTTGAACAAGATATAATATATACAGAGAGAGTGTGAGTTAATAGGAGGAATTGAATAAAAAGTATTAACCTAGAAGCATGAAAAAATGTTGAATAAATTAAGATGTGGCAAATTTTTTGATGATTCACAATTAATTGATTATGACAGTAAATCTATAATTAACAATAGACTGTTAACATATGCCTCAGAAAATCTACAAGAATTAGTTCCTCTTACAACGGCTATGTTTCTTGTAGAGAACCACTGTTATATTAAGGAACTTGATGAAGTAGAGTGAAAAAAGAAAAATACCAGAACGAAGAAGTAAAACACACACAAAAGTAAATACCGAAATAAATATTTTAACGATTTTAGACGTGCACTCCGAACTCAAAATTTGGAACTTTCCAACTCTCGGATTGCCTCCCGTATTTATGCTCTAGCTTTACTATTTGCTACAAAATGGCGTTGTATACTTCGACTAGCAAAGCGTAATATGGCAGTTGCACTACAGTAGCACAATATGGCATCTATACCTCAACGACCTCATATCCTTGATATTTGTCCATAAGTAGCAATCGAAATTGCGAAAGGAGAGGCGTTCATGCGCCGTGGATACTTCATTCGCCGGCTAGTTTCGAAACGAAAATTTGTGCGTAATTAAAAACAACTGTAGATTCGTATGATGAGCTAGTTAAGTCTTGGCCCTTGACGACGAAACCAATGTGTTCCTTAGGAAAAAAGTTTGGAGACTGGCTTAGACGACTCGAAAGTGGCGATTTCGACTTGAAAGATAAAGAATGCCCAGGTCCATGTATCATGAGTTTCTGAAACCATTGAAACAGTTAATACGATTCCCTACCGTCAGCAGATGATTAATTTTAATCATCTATTGAATGAGCTACAAAACGAAGAAGTGATTTTGCAGCACGACAATACATATGAAATGCAATCAGACATCATTTCTGCACTTGGCTGGAAACTCTCTCTTGTCCCTCTCACCATACTTGGCCCCTTCCGATTACCACTTTCCATTTCAACTATAAGAATGCGGAAAAATGTTTTCATCACTAGACCACCTCAAAAGTGTTTGTTTTTTCGAGTTTACCACCTCGGTTTTTCTGTGAGGACATTCACAAATTGCCAAAAATGGGAAAAACGTGCGACTAGTGATAGCAGATGCTTTGAATAATTTTTTTATCTTTCTCTCAAATTAAAGTCTTAAAAAAAGAATTATTAACAGTCACACCTGGTAATATTATAGCGAGTAACATTCTTGTATTTGGGTGAAAGTTCTTTCAATATTCTATTTGCTATGTTACGTTATTTTCAATATTCTATTTGTTATGTTACGTTATTTTCAATATTCTATCTATGAACAAAAGGCAAATAAGCGTCACAAATGCATTAAATGATTAGAATTATACAGCACTAATGTCCCTTTAATCAGATAAATCAGTAGTTTTCACAAACTTCAATCATATCGATTCAGCAGACAAAAGATGGTGGTTCCTTCTTAGAAGAGATCTTGACCTTTTCCACGTTGCTTAATAATTTCGGTTACGCAATTTTGTTTAGAATTTTTTTTGTTAGAACATTTGTACTAAAGAATCATTGTAGCAAATCTACATACTGCTCTTCCATTTTCATACAACATAGTACCAGCTACAATCTTTGCTAAACAAATACAAAGTAATGCTTTTATTACTTCCAAACTAAGACTGAAATGCGTGTAATTAAATAGGCAAGGCTAAATAATTAAAACCCTTAACTGTACAAAAGTCTTTAGCTCTCATAGTGGTCTGATGGCAAATTGGCTGTGCTCTGGCCTTCACAACCACAGGCTTCAGGTTCGTTTCCTGGCGGTGGTATGGATGTTTGTTAGTGGAGTGAAATCTACGTTAAACTGTAGGTCCCAATCTAATTAGCCCAAAGTGTGCATAAAATGACTGTAGAGCAACAAATCAAACCTAGTACATCATAATTCAGAGGAAGACGATTGGTTGGTTCCAGTTATTTTATAGCATTAGGCCAAACAGATAGTTCATATTGAAGTTAATAAAACCAAGTACTTCAACACAAGTAAAATATCATTATCACCAAGAGGTAGGAGAAATTTAATTTATAAATTGTTTAAGTTTTTGTCCTCAATAGTTATTTATTTAAAAAAATTTGTAAGAAAATACTTAAGAATATATCACTTCTAAGATGTAGAAGTATTTGTAATTTATCTTATCACATAAGTACTCTGTAACTGGTACATCACATCCATTGCCAAGTCTTTGAAAATCATGTGCTTGGCTCTATGACATCAGAAATATCTTAAGCAAAAGGGTGTCATATTGATAGATTCATATTTTACCCAATTAAGTCAAGCATTCTATATATTGTTGTTGAAATATATATGTTGATGCTAAATGAAAATTTAAAAAAAGATTCAATGAATCAGTGTAATTTCCTTTAATTAAATTTATTATTTTGAAAAGTTAAAAAATCAAAATTAAAAATACTTCCAATGAAAACTAAAAATATAATCATGATATATATATATCTAATACATTAAACCAAAAAAGATAATTTTAAATTTCTTATTTTTCAGTTTGTGTAGAATAAATATAAATGAAAATTTTTGATGTCTTTCATTATTTGATTTTCGAAAATGGAATAACAAATTTGTATATTTTATGTCCAATTGATATATAGTTATTGAAGAAATTAAGCTACTTATTAAAAAAAATATGAAATTTTTCAACTTTTTCAGAAAATATATTAAAAGGATTTTTCTACACTAGAAGTAAATGAAAGATTTAATGTAAAATATTATTTGTGTTCTGATATGATTTTTTTCTCTTTCTATTTAAGGTAAAAAGTAAGAAAATAAAACTATAAAACATAATAAATTTATATAAAATGCTAATGTACAGTAAAATTTACAAAGATTAAAAAATGCAAGGTTAATTTCACAAACACATTACAATTAAATAAAAATTACATGGCCGAAATTGAAATAATTTGTTATTCTTCATAATAGGACAAAAACAACTGATAATTTTTCGGTATAACACAAATATAATTACATAAACTGTTGCACATATATTTAAAAAACCAAAATTTAGAATTAAAAAAAATCCTTCACATTTGAAACCAAACTTCTAAAATAATGTTTCAGAAAATTAAATTTGAGGTTGGTGAATATTAAATATCCCCAAACTCTAAACTTGAATGAGAGGTGCTATCAATGGATGATAATTTTCTCCCAGCAATCATTTGATTTGTTTCTTCTAATGGCATTGAATTTGTTTCAGTTTTAAAAGACTTATTGTTCACTTCTCCATGTTCATCACTACTGGGTGAGTCAATTCCATTATCCCAACCAGGGGAGGAAGCATGAGTAGGTGAGAGGCTGAGAGACATACGGTCCTGCAAAAGCTGTTTGTATTCATGAATGGATTCATTAAGAGACCATAATTGGCACAGAAGTGACATATCCAATTGCCGTAAGCCAACCTGTATAAATACAAAAAATTATGAAATTAATGGCATAGATGAACAGGCTTTGTTAAAATTAAGAAGAAAAAAAAACGGTTTAAAAATATGATTATAAATTTAGTACTATTTAGTTTATAATTTAGTAAATGATGAACTCCTATTGTAGAATAGACTTCTCATTACAATTGAGTTCAATTTAATTATGAGTTATTTAATTCATGTTTTAATCAACACAGATATATAAACGACTCATCTAGTATTTAAAATAATACTGCACCATAATTTTCTGGTTGTAATCTATGTGTTATATGTAAAAAATTTAGAATTTTATTGTTGTGAATTATAGATTACTGTGTACACTCTATAAACTTCTCTTTTGTTTTCGTTAAAAATATATGTAATTTTCTACTTCCCTCTATTGGAAATAATGGGCGATCCACTATCGACCAATAGGTCTTCTTTCCAATTTCTATCATGTTAAATTTGCAGTATAATTTGTAATACTATTTAAACATCAGAAATGCTCTACATAACAGAAAAATGTTAACATTTTAACACTAGTTATATAAAAAATTTATGTGTGGTTGGTCAAATAACACAAATGAACAGACTGGAAAAAATTCATGGATTACACCAGATTTTTTTTATTCTTCCTGGATGAAAATTAGGATGGTCAGCTATGTATAAAAGTAGATTACACATGCAAAATTTTGCATTTTTTATGTTATAAAATTAAACTAGCCACTAGTTTAAAAAAAGCATGGCAATAGTAAAAAAGTGTTTGCAAGTGTTTCTTTGTTAGATAGGAAACAATTCTCTGCCCTCTATTTCTAAAAGCAAAACATGCAAATACTTAAAATATTACAACAATTTATATCAATTTACCTCCTATCTTGATCATGAAAGATGTATCCACCATTTTCTTTATAATTCAAATGAAGAATAAATTATTCATTAATAAATGATGAACTCCTACCTTAAAAAAGACTACTCAAATAGAAACTTTATCATAACCTTTTTTTTTTTTTTTTTTTTTCTGTTTAAATAATAGGAATTAAAATTTTAAATCGAATAGCATTACTTTTCAGCAAAATTATTCAACAAAATGTCTTACTACTTAACAGATACTAAATGATTGTAAAATTATATGTGTCAGATGTACTCAATAAATTTCATAAAGCTGAATGGGCCCTTTCTGCTTTAAAAAAGTGGCCAAGACACAAACATAAAAAAAAATTCTAAGATGAACCAATTTAAAATTTATAATTCAATTAATGTGCTCAGAAAAATAAAAGTATATATTTATCAACTATGTTTTCAAACACATAATTTATTTATTTATTTTTTTGCAATTTTGTTTATTACTTTTAAAAATATCATTCTGCAAAGTAATCTAGTGACTAATTACTTTCATTTTGCTGGCAGAAATTCGATCATATTTTCGATCATAAATTTTTTTCAGTACTAAACAAATAAATGTATTTTCAGATTTAAATATTATCTTGGTAAATACAGTACACATTAAAAATAAATATACTTAAGTGATTATTTTATTTCTGAGTTCATAGTGAGCACAGTTTACCTTGCAACACATAATAGTAAGAAAGCTATAATAAAACAGAGAAATTGTTTTCGTACATGATTATACTTTTTATATAAAAGATATGTAATATAAAAAAAAGTAAAATTAGTAAAATGTAAAAAAAGTAAAATTTCATAGAAAGAAAAATAATGAATTTGTGAATATTTAGAAAACTAATAATCCATTGTACAAATATATGCTAATAGAAATATTATTTATTAGAAGAAAAAAGAAATGCCATTAAGATATTTTAAAGCACACAAACCATTTCCTTTCTTAATAAAGCAAGCTGCACATCTAAACGTCCTGCCCTGTTTTGAGTTGGTGCATCACTGACACCACTATCACTTTGAAAATTCTCCGAGCTGTCATTATTTGAGGGTGTTCTTTGTAAATTTGTTCTTTCAGCTATACCTCCAATACCTCGATTCAAATCCTGCTGAATCATTGTCCGCATTGTATGAAGACGCTCCATTTCTTTCCATTGTGCACTAGTGAAATTTAAAAGACCACTCAAACTTTTAGGCAGAGGTGGTAAACCTTGTAAGGAGGCCATTCAGATCTAAAGAAATAATATATATTTATGCCTACATTAAAAATAAGAGTAAAAATAAATTAATGAAAGTTAACAATAATATCTTTTAGCAAATAATATATATATTATGGCATTTAATTGAAATCAAATTCAAAGTATTAGCATCATATTAAATTAACTGAGAAATTATGAAATACTTACTGGATAATGAATAACAAATTTATTAGTTGGCTTATTTAAAAAAAAAAAAAAAAACAATTTGATAACAAGCACTTTATTTAAAAATTACAACAAAAAATTTTATTTTAAAATAGTATACACTATCTTTTGACTAATTTATTTTATTAAATTAAAATTGAGCATTGAAGGGGAAGATATATTGCATTTAGACATTTAAAAATTATAACTTTTTCAATCTTAATTCTTTTTATTGCTTTAAAAATCTTTCATTTCAATGATTGTGTTACCAGTCAACTTTTTAATATTTTATCAGCACTCTGCTAAGACTTTAAAAATAAAAACATTTAAGTTACAAACTACGCAAAAATTTATTAATGTGTTCTATGCTAGAAACAATAATTTTTTTATATATGATCACAGATAATTAACTTAAAAAAAAATAAGAAATCACATGGCAATAAATTTTTTTAATAAAATGGCTTAAGTTTACAAAATAATTCATTAATAAGATGGTTATCAAAATATAAAGACCATCATAAATATGTAAGTTTATAAAAAATTTCCTTGTTCATGTTAGCATTAATGGTAATGTTCATTGTTAACATTGCATGTAATAATGAATAGTTAAGTTTAAATTTTACACACTATTTTTAGTTTTAACATACTATTTTTTCACTCTCAGAATTGATTATAACTATATGTACAAAAATACAGCTCTAATACATTGCTTATACTCCTATTAGAGGAGAATTGTGTACAATGAAATTGTCTAATGTTCTGCAGACGTCAGTGTTTCAATGGTTTAAAAAATGACCCGATGAGACCAAGTCAAATTTTTTAAGCACACTTAGATGAAATATGTTATATAAAGGAAATGAAAGCATAATTGTATCTAAATACATGGTACTTTTCTCAAATTAAAAACATTTCCCCCATTAAAAGATAGATCTATATTCGCAAAGTTAAGAAAAATTGTGTTTTAAAAGATGAAAACCATTAATTTGCTTACAAGCAGTAGTTTTCAAGGCACGAGTTCAAATCACAGGTACAAACATGTATTATAGGAGCAATTTATTCTGATTTTTTTTTTTATAATTTTAATTTTGCAATTTTTTTTTAATAATGTAATTAAAATGTGATAAAGAAATTGAAAATATAAAAAAATAAACAAAAATACTTTACCAAAATAGGTTACTTTTAACTTTTTTTCCATGATTTTAAATATAATATTGACTCTTAGGAAAAATTTCTCATATGCTATTTAGCAAACTAATATTTTGTGAATAGTTATTTTCCTGCATACAAAATCGATATAGCTTGTCATCAGTAAATTAATATCGAATAAATATTTTAATAATATTGGCGAAAATTCCTTCTTGCTTTGACTATAAAAAACTTCAACTTCTTAACACAGAATTAAACACTTTTTTTAGTAATAAATTATAAGTGAATACAAAAATAATGTTAAAAAAAATCTAATTGTTCACAGCTTTTACGACGTTTTTATAATTAATCTAAATCCACATAATTAAAATTTAATTTTTTTGGCTTAATCGGTCAGAAAATAACGATTTTACTTTTAATGAAAGTAATGTTTAACATTTTGAAAATAAATATTATTACATTATATTTTCTAAGAAATAAACAAAAATTGATTAGACATCAACATAAATTGCTAAAATTTGTTTTTTATATTTTTGATACAGTAAAAACGATAATAAAAATATTATATTACCTAAGAAAATATATAATACAACTTAACTTCTTCAAGAAACTTTGAATCGCCAATTATCTTATTTGTAAGCTAATTTTATCAAGCATTAACATACATTTTTCTAAATAACAAGAAATTATCATCTATTTATAAGCATTGACTGAATGTCAACAATAACAAACACAGTCACAACAGTTAACTACCATGATCATCATTCTACGAACGGAGTACCTTGGCCGGTTATGGCCTTGTAACTCCTAATGCTGGACAGTAATGTTCATTGCAATACAAAAAACACATGGATAAAAACAAAAAGCAGTGAGCATAATTATGTCCATTGTTAGTAAGAAAAGAAACAAAAAAATAAATAAATAAAAATAAAACGCGGAGTAAATAAATGAATGGCGCAATTAAAAAATAATTAAGTAGTAGCAACAAGCGCAATTAATTAATTTTAACTAGCATGATAGCAGAAATGCTCCAAGTATTTGTGAGAAAAATTACAATGAGTTGTTATGCAACAATCTTCATCTCTGGTGATTTTTAAAACTTATAGTGTAAAATGTTATATAAATTTAGAGAAAAAAAAATAACTGCAAATATGCTGTAACTATACAGTGTTACCATAAGATATACTGTAGGGATTACTGGCGAACTCAGAAAATTTATTTTTCTGTATCTCAACAGAAGGTAAAAAAAAAAATAATAAATAAATAAATAAATAGTTGCTATTTTTGAAGACATGTGGGAATACAGAAATTTAAATAAATATTTTCTATAGAACACCTTTGAGTGTATATGGTAGAGATTGCCAAAGTCGTTCATTTTAAATGACCTATTCTTTTGATTCGATCATTGTTTCTTTTTAAGATTCCTATAACAACTATTTTAACTCTAACTTGTTACAAGCTGTATTTTTTTGATGTTTAATGTAGACCAAGTAAGTGATTCCTTGCTTATCCTTAGAAGGTACTAGACTTTTCTTCATTTTCCCAGAGAATCGGTTTCCACTTGCCATACTTCTTCAGAACTGATCGTTACGTGTAATATCAATGCTTTTTCTATATCGTTCTTTATTATTCTTTGCTTTTAAGAATTTTTATTCCAATTTACATGTGTATATTGAATGCTCTATTTGATACTCATTTGATATTAGTTCATCTTTTTTTTATTGTATTCCGTGGTCGCTGTCATTGGAATGCTTACATTTTATTTTACGTAAATTCATTCGCATGACTACAATTATTATATCCATATTCTCTTTGTAAAATTAGCAGTAAACAGTATTTTTTAAAACTATCTTCTATTAATTTTATTCTTATATTATCGGAGATAGTATCTCTTCCACTTCTTTCACTATGTCAATTCCTACTGGAGATATTAACTCCACTGAATATCACTCAATAAATTCTCTTCCCTTTGACCCTCAATCCCAAAGAGAGTATTTAAATTATTTATTATTTCATTTTTCAAGATGCTTTAAATACCATTAAATGATTAAATAGCTTGGTTACAATTGATCAGTTATACGAATATTATAATAATGTCTCGACAAAAATTCTCAATGAACATCAATCACAAGCTCCTATTCAACTAGCCTTCCAGTTGAAAGAACTAACTATGATGGTTAAAAAAAGGAAGTCTTCAATTTAGAAGATAAGCTTAATAAATTGCAATTACAAATAGATAATATGGAGCATGCCATGGAAGTAACTAAATCGCCTTCTTCTTACAATTGGCAGTCAATTAAAATAAATTCCCCAAAAGAGTAAGAGATAAAAAAAAAATATCGGCCTCTGCTGCTGCTAAACGCGATAAAACTTCCACTGATGCGATCGAAACAACAAATTATTTTCTTCATTTCTTGATTTAAATGACGAAGACAATGATTATGATATTGATAAATCTTAGCCTTCACTCCAGGCATAAAATCCACGCAAGTCGACGATGCTTTTCCCTCTCTAGTAAAACGGCTACCAAGTCGGCATACATTCCACTTATAATCGTGGATAAGGTCACTGATGATAAACGGCTCCTCGCAGACCTAAACTCATTAACTAACGAAAAGATTACCGGCAGAGTGACTGGAGATAAACTCAAAATTTTTCTCCATCTGCCGAGCCTCATAGAGCTGTAATTTCGGAAGTTTCCGATAAACGTAAGTTTCAAGAGCTACATACTTGCTCCCTCAGAAAAAAAAAAAATGAAACAGTTCAAAGTTGTTATTCGTGAGCTTCCACACGATTTATCTGTTTCCGATATTAAAGGAGAATTTAATAGCATGGCCTTTTATACAGAATGCATTACACAGCTTAAACATAGAGGAAGTAAAGGAACATGCCACTATTTCCAATAGTTCTTCCAAAATGTGACGCTTCCAAATAAATTTTCAACGTTGAATCTCTTTCTTACTTTAGAGTGAAAGTCGAACCATTGAAAAAGAAGCAGGAACCAGCTCAATACTATAATTGCCAGTAGTATTTTTCATCACTCTAAATATTGTTTTAGAGACCCTATTTGTGTGAAATGTTCAGGCCCCCAAAATCTAATGAATGTTTAAAACTTAAGGATTCTTTTGCTTGCTGCGCTCTCTGCAATGACAATTATACGGCAAATTTTTCGGGTTGTCTAAAAAAATCATGTAAATTTCGCTCTTGCTTCCCCTCTTAAAATCAATGTTTGGGAAGAAAGGTTAAAGCAGCAGAGGCTAAAAATTAATTTGCAGAAACCTGTATCGGCTCGTCAAATTCTGAAACCCACTCCAGCTCATATTGTTGGTCCTTTCATGATCATTCGTTTTTCTAAAAACTTTATTTGTTTAGTAATCTCCCCGCAATTACATTGTATGTATTAGCGATAATCACATTATATGATGTTATGCATTCGCTGGAATGCAAAAAAGTATTAAAAATAAATTAAATGAATTTCAAGTGTTTATTTAAGATCATAGTTTATACATAATAGCAATTCAGGAAACCCATCTTCTTCCTTGTGACAAAATCAAAATAAAAAAAATTACATAATTTATAGAACAGATCGATTAACACATCTGGGTGGAAGCACTGCCATCTGCATCAGGAAAAATATAATTCATCATGAAATTATCTTTCACATCTCTTTTGAAAATTCTTCTGTTGCAATTACTCATCAAAATGGAAACAATATTCCTTTATCAAGTATTTATCATCCACCAGCTGGTAGAATTTTGACTTTGGAACTGGATAATATAATTGATTCTAACAATAAAGTTATTCTCCTTGGAGATATTAGTGCTAAACTTAACCTATGAAACTCTGTCAGAAGTAATGGTACTATTATTTAAAATTGCTATAGCATAAATAGTCTTATAATTACTGCTACTTCTCATCCATCCTATCCTTGACATAGCTATCTTTAAAAATTTGAACATTAGTATGCTACATCCGTGAATGATCTCTTCCAGTGACCGTAACTGTGTTCTTTTCCGTTTCAAGATGTATTTAACCTTACCTAACCAGTTCCGTTGTCTTACAAATACCAACTAGAATAAATTTCATAACAATCTTGATGTTATAATACAATAGTATTTTTTATTAACATAAACTTGACAGAGAATTTTTTCAAAATTAAAAATAAGAGCTTTTAAGAATTTTAATAATTAATTTAATTAATTAATTAAATTAATTTTTTAATAATTAATATTGCATTAACATTATTTAAATGATTACATACATATAAAGGTAAAGCTATGTATATATTCAGGGAATAACTTAACTGACATTAACTTTAATTAACCTTTTATTTCCACAATATCTGGATTGGAAATGAATAGATATTTTAGATGGAGAGAAAAGTCGATGTTTAAATTAAGACAAAAACAACATTAATGCTAGTGATAACAATGCAGCTGCAAATAGAAATGTTCTTTTTTTATTCTTTAAATTTTTTGGAAATGGTTTTTTTATATTTTATTTCTTTTAACATTTCATTCTTATCCTTAAAAGAATAAATAATATATTTATTTTTAAAGGAATAATATTTTAAATTCTTAGAAGAAGAAAAAATTCTTATAAGAATAATAATAATAATAAAAAAAAATAGTAGAAATTATATACATACAATCTATATAATTTTAAGAACAAAATTATGAAATAAATTCAATTAAACGTTTATTATAATTATATAAATAGAAAAAAAAAATAATAATACAATTCTAAATATTTTGCGAATATTTGAATTGTATTATTTTATTGCAAAATCTGGAGCTGTCTGATCGTCACACAAAGATGAATAGCAACTAGAACCACAGTTCTCTTCTATTAATGTTAAGACTTTTTATACGGATAGTTTCAAATGAAATGGAGGTACAGGGTCAGGGACATTTTGCTCAGAGTGGAGGGCTGACGTAGGTAATCCACTCCACTGTTCTACCTCCTGCCCATTTAGATTATCTGGATATGAAAAAACTTTTCGAAGCCAATATTAATTTATAAAAGATTAAAATTTTAAAATGCAAAGGATATCGGCTCAAAATTCGAAACATATTAAATTTTATTCGTAAAAATAAAACGTTAACTATTCCAGACTAAGTGTCAAATCGTCCCTTTGTTGGAGGAACAGGTTTTTTTTAGTTTTTTAAACTTTTTCATGTTTATTCTGTGTGTGAATGTATATATATTTAAGATAATTTTATTTTATAAAATAATTGACGGGTGTGTACATATTTTGTGTTTATATTTAAGTTAATTTTACTTTATGAAATAATTTATGTGGGTGTATTCATTATGTGTATATATTTAGAGTAATATTACTATTTACTAATTATTTCATTCTCTAATTTTGGAAAAAAATTGTTGCTTTATTCCAAATGCATATCTGTTTTTAATTTGCACATTTTTTAACATTTTTATTTGAATACCAATTATTTGGCTATGTACTTTTGTTCACTATATCTTCTCAGATGTAATATTTTTCTGTATTTATAGTTCCATTGTTTATAATTTTACAGCATCTGTATCTACCTATTGTTACACTGTTGTATTAGTTGATACTCATCTTCTACTTATTCATTTTATGTACTTTAAGTGCTTTGATGAATACTTTTTTCACTCGGTGATTTATATATTCTTCCATCTTGTATTTATTGTATTGTATAGTTTTTAAAATTTTTCCAATAATTTGCTTTGTACATTTTTGATATTTCTATTTATTCTCACATTTTTTTCCTTCTATTAGCTCACATTCTCCCTGTATATATCTTGTTCAAATTTTCAATCGTTCATAAAATACTTTTTATTCATCCTCTCAAGTTCAAATACATTTTTTTTGAACTTGTAATGGATGACATTTGATGTTAATACAGTTTTTTCAAATATTAATTCAGTAATTAAATTTAATTAATTAATTTTAGTTTTTTTTAGATTTAAATTCCATATATCTACCAATAGACGGCGCCAGATAAACTTAAAAAAATGAATGAAAGTTATTTATAAAAGACTTTCTGCAATATAATGAAAAAAAAGTAGGAATTGACTTAAATTTTTTTTTATATTACTTGTTTTATTTAAATTTTGGATATTTTCTACTGTTTTTGTAAAATGTTTTCTTATTGTTCAGCTTCTGTAATACCAAACGTGAATTTTGCGAAAGTTTTCCTGCCTCCATTGTATGGCCATTCAATTTCATCCACATCATTTCTAAACTGTACAGAGGAATCTCAGCTTTAGGTAAGGTAATGATAGTAGTAGTAGTAGATGATATTCCTGCTTCAGTAGAGCGAATCTGTTATATTGGAATAAATTTGTTTGATATGTATTTTTGTAATTTTCTTCGTAAATTTTGTTTTGTTTTGCATAGTTTGTTTTTCAACAATAAATAATTGTTCTTCAATTTGGTAACAGATCTTGGTTAATTGGTTAAGAAAAATAGTAAATTGTAAAATGCTTGTGACAAGTATCGACTACACTTAATATTCTAATCACCAAGAAGAAGGGCCAAAATAGAATTACTAAAAAATTACATGAAAATAATTATACAACATACAGCATGAAGATGGAAGCCCTATCGGATGTGAAAAATTTATTCGAGAAAGTGATTTTAAATGAAGTACATGTGAAAAATAAAAATGAGAAAAATAGTGTAAGTATCCAGAAAACTGGAGACGAGAAAAATAAAAATGATTTTGGTTAATTCAAAAAATATCCGTTGCCTAACATGGAAAAAGCAACAAATTTAAAAGAGAAATAAAAAAAAAAATAAATGAAGATATATTTAGGGAGCCATAAAAACTTGTTTTGAAGGTGCAGAGGGAAAACAGATAAACAGGAAAATTTGCTATTGTACTTAACGTTAAAAACTACTAATGAAAAGTGTGGATAAATATTTGGCAACGTCGAAATGACTGTTACAACAAATAAATAAACTGTGAAAACAAGATACAGAAAGATAATTTGTGAGATACGTAAAGGAAAGATTGCCAGAAAAGTGAGAAACATTTGTGGTCACATATTTTCTTTCCCACTCTGCTCTATTTTGTCTAAGGCCAAAGAAACGGTGGCTATTTCAGCATTAAAGTTGTCAAAATACCTTCCAACGGCGTAAGATAGTGTAAAGTCTGTAGAATAAAATCCAGCTCTAAATTTCTTACGGCCCTTCAGCCGAATCATCGGCATAGACATGGAGCCAAGAATCATCAGGGAAACGCTCATGTATAGTAACCAAGGCAATATATATAAGTGGAAATCAGAAATGAGATGGGGACATTTTAAGGGGCATCTTTACAATGGGATGACTTCCACTATTGCCATTTTCTAATTTGACTTGCTTTTTACGGTAGATGGGTCCACGCGGTTGGGAACAACTGAATCAGAACAGTTTTTTCCTAAGATTTCCTTGTTCACCATAGTCCCAACATTTCAGGATAATATTTTTGTTAACT
The DNA here is from genome assembly GCA_021605075.1 of Caerostris darwini. Taxonomy (NCBI): domain Eukaryota; kingdom Metazoa; phylum Arthropoda; class Arachnida; order Araneae; family Araneidae; genus Caerostris; species Caerostris darwini. The sequence goes on along the minus strand of BPLQ01007712.1, from coordinate 184,762 downwards.
TATATATTATCCTGAATTGTTTAAATATTTTCTATTATTTTTTTCCATTAACTTTAAAGAGAAAGAGCATTCTCTCTGTAGCTTCTTATTATCCTACGACATCTTTCAAATGTATTGAACACTGATTTCCTGTTCTTTATATAAAACAGCTTTGAAATTTATATTCTGAAAACCACAGTGTCTTCTAAAGCCTACCATCATCTTGTTTATCATCGATGAAACTCTGATGTTTTAGACTTTTCTACTAAAAAAAATACCTTGCTCTTATCAGTTAAAAGACAATTACTAAATCTGATAATAATTTGCCGTCTAAGGAATAATAGAAATGCTTTAGGGATGTGAATTTTTCGATGATAGCAACCAATTATTGTAATGCCTTCTTTTAAGATCGAAGAGCTGGTGAATTTCTTCGAATTGACCTTTGAGCTTACTTAGGAAGTCTTCTTACTTGCATTCTTGAGTGGATAATAATTCATAGTTTGGAGCATTTTGATGCATTAAGTAAAGGGGCAGCTAATTCAGCCATTTTCGTAATGCTGTTTCAATCAATGTACCTTGTGAAGCGTACCATCGATGAAACTCAGACTTTTTTATTCACTCTCTTAAATTTCTACTTAAATTTCTTTTTAAAAACAAGTAGATTTTCCACAGTAAATAGGCAACTTATTTTCAGATTTAGTAGCTGTCTATTAACTGGTAAAAACAAGTTATTTCTTGTTTGAATTTTCTTATTCATTGTTTTTATACTCCACCGACAAACATATTTTCTTCCCAGCTATCTTGATTTCTTCACTTCCATACCTTGATTTTTTACTGTTTAATAAAAATATTTCTTTTGAATCGAATACCATTTATTCGACTATTTTCTTCCCATACCTTGACTTTTTATCAGCATTTTATTTTTTCTAACATTAGCAATGCCAACAAACAAAACAATTAATCTTTTAATTGTTTTAATTTGAAAAAGCAAGGAAATCTAAATAAAATGACATTTAAGAAGATTATTTAAAGAATTAGATAATGAATATTTGTTAATTTTTGTAATTAATTAATTAATTCTTTCGACAAAAAAAATGTATCAAAAATATTTATTTTTTAAAAATTCTGAAATTTAAAAATAATAATGCATTTATGTTAATATGCGCTCATGCGCAAATGCTTAATAATTTGATTCATATTTTAAGAATTTCAATTTAATCTATTTTATCGTTTGCTTATCGCTTGTTATTTTATATAGTTGAAATTCCTTTCAAATTGTTTAATCATTTGAAAAATTCTGATGATTAATGTTTATTAGCAGCCTTTCTGAAACTTGAAAATTATATTTAAACATTATTTGTCTTTGACTTTTTAAAATTCAGTAAATATATATAATATTCTGATAAAAATGCTGCATAATAACATCTAAAAAAGTTTATAAACAAATATTATTTTGTTTTTGACCTTGATGAAGTTCAAATAGGTAAGTAATTCATTTTCTATAAGAATTTTTTGATGCTTTAATAAGAACATGAGCGTAACATGTGCTCAACTGCTATAGATAGCCAAATTTATTATAATAATTTCCATGAATTTAATTGATTTAAGTTCTTTCCTTTAAATTTTTAAATTATTTATTGTCAAAATCTGTAACTATATTTCGATCAGACTATATATAGACTAATATCATCTCAAATCATAACCGGTTTTCATTTTCGCATAAAGTATTGGCGTAGCTTGCTTTTTTTTTTCATGCTATAAATGTGATCAAGGTTATAAGCTACATTCCGAATAAATGCGTTCATTGTTTGACAAAAAAACAAAACAAAAAACATTGCACTTTCTTTTCTTTTGTATTAATAAAAGAGACTATACTATTTTTCTCATCAGTTATTTTGATTTCATTTTATTATACTGGGAATACTAACCATTGGAAAATATTTTGTAACTCAAAGAGATTGTTGGAATGCGAAATTTTCGTTTATTAGGAAATATAAAAAATACTAGTTTAATTAAATGGAATTCCAAATTTACAGTGCATTGCAAATTATAATTTATTGTTGTAGCACAAATAAATAATCATTCAGCGTAATATTATCAGTTAATTTTGTGTTAAAATTTCAGATACCTATTTGTTACAAAATTTACAATTTTTTCCGGAAAAATGTAGCAAATTATCTTATGGATGTTTAATTCTAAAAATATTTAAAATGATAGACATCCCCATTAACAATTAGGGCAAGAATTTGTTTCATTTCATATTGGATATAGAACAAATTTTTTTATCTGTTATTTTAAAAACCATCTTTAAGTAAATAATTTAAATGATATCATTTTACATACTGATAAAATGAAGACTTTAATTAGCCATTTAATCATTAGTTCATATTTTTAAGAGATCTCAACACCAATTCTTAAATAGTACACAGAATTCCAGAAATGCACCAATGAGCAATCAAGATACAAGCCGCAATAAAAATAATGAATTAAATCTTTTAAATAGATTTGAATGAAATTAGCAAAATAAGTTTTTGCGAACACACTGGTTCCAATAGTAAAAATGCAATAAATAAATAAAATATTGTAAATAACAACTATCTAGCGTTCGGTGCCACAACTTTCGGGTTCGATTTTCTGCGGTGCCATAGATTTTGCAGTGGTTCGGAATTCACTTTAAACCGTAGATCCCTATCTAATAAAGCGTAAAGCGTTGCGTAAAGCGTAAAGCGTTGGAATAGTGCTGACAGCCCTACTTCATAAAAAGAAAATATTTCATGTCTAGAAATTTGCCAATAGGCAGACGGTCTTGCCCCATCATGGGGCTGTTGCGCCAATAATAATGATAAATATTACATGAAGAATGTGAAATGAAACTTTTTACAATAAATATTTGTGACTGAGATATAAATTTGACAAAATCAACTCATATTTTCGCTGAAATTGCAGGTCATTTAATAAGTTATTTCATTTTGAAATAATCCTTTTTCAGTAAAAAAAATTCGACTTAAAATCTAGCTCCCTAACATGCTCTATACATGTTTTATCGGATGAAGATATAGAGATATTGAAAGAAATTGCAATTATATAATTATTCTCCTCTCATTATCCAAACTCCTCCATTATTAACTGGAAATATCACTGTAATATCCATAGAAGCCAGAAAAGGATGAACAATAAGGTGTATTATTATTCTGCTATAATTATAGGTTCTATTTTATAAATAAAAAATATTTTTTATTTTATACTTAACGCAATTTTAAAACTTTTAAAAAATGGTAAGTAATTGTTGGAGTACAAAATCTAATGTTAATTTATGAAGAGAAAACTAATACATCATGAATAATATTTTAAAAATATATAAAAAGTTGAACTAACGAAATATATAAAAACTTCATGTTATTTAACTTTACCATTCGTCTGCAATTTTATCGTATTAAAAATTTTATGTATTTTTTCTTACAACTGCAAGTTCCCAAAAAAGAAATAGGGCAGATGTTCATAGCATTAAACAATATAAAAGTTTTTTAGATTGCATTAAAAAGGCAAACTAACACAACATGGGTTTATGGTTTATGAGTTCCAACGAATGAACTAACGCAATATATAGTTACGCCACATAAAGATGTGTAATAAATAAGAAATATCTAGCGATTTTATTTTCAGTGTTTTTGGGATCTCTGTTGAGTGGAAATACCATTCGACAGTTCTGGAGTATGGCGGGTGGCAATCTTTTTACCTTGTGTTTAGTGGGTCTCGTCTTTTATGTTACATTAAGTGAGTTTAATTAATTAATTATTTTCTGTTTTATATTTTTGTGGTAAAAATATACTCTTTAAGCTCATTATTATTTTCGAGAAATTAAATGCATAATAAAATAAAATAGAAAATGTTAACTATGTGCTCGAAAATGATTAATGACAATTATTATAGAGTCTTTATTTTATGTTTATATTTATTATTTTATATTATAAATGTATTATTTTATATTTATTATTATTTGCTATTTTAATTTTTGTGGTAAAAATATAATCTTAAAGCTCATTATTACTTTTGAAAAATGAAATATGTAATAAAATAAAATGATATGTTACATTAAGTAAGTTTAATTAATTAATTATATTTTTATTTAAATTTTTGTGGTAAAAATATACTCTTATATAATTTAAGTTTAATTAAGTAATTATTTTCTATTTTATTTTTTGTAGTAAAAATATACTCTTTAAGCTCATTATTACTTTCGATAAATGAAATATGCAGTAAAATAAAAAAACAGAAAATGTTAACTATGTGATCGAAAATGTTTAATGCAATTATTGTAGAATTTTTATTAAAAGCATTCAAACTCCATTTAATGGAAAAATATTTATATAAAATTTAGTCAGCCATTTTCGAAATTTTCAGGAAATCAACAATAAATAAATTTTAAAGTGTTCTGATTTAAAAAAAGAAACAAAATTTAACTTTACTTTTAAAAAGAAAAAATTGCATTATTTGATTCTGAGAAACTTTTTAAATTGTAGTATATTGAAATTTATACATGCCACCATCATTCTAGAAAGATAAGTCTTGATTACGTATGTATACCTGTACATCAATTTACAGGATTACACTTAATTGTAAATGCACATTTAATACACCATCATAAATATTATTGTGTGATGTAAATATTGCTGTGATGTTTGTAATTTGTATGGATATGTATGCATTTATGTCCAAACACACACACACACACACACATTATATATATATATATATATATATATATATATATATATATATATATATAGATAGATATATATGAATTTATGTACAAACATATGAAATGATTCATATATGAATCAATTTAATAAGAAGTACTAATTAATAAGTAGTAGTAATTTAATAATTAATAATTTAATATGAAGTACTTTTTTTTTAATGTTAATATATGGATAAATGAATGCACTTACACATGCAAGCACAATTACGTACCTCCCTCGTTGAGAAAATGGACCCCCTTAATAACTTTCAAAATTATCATTAGACTATGGCTCATATTAATTAACACTCTTAACACTTAATATTCTTATACATTTAATTTCTCTCTTATGTTTATCTGTCTTAAAGTTAATTATTTTATTTTACATAATTATGCAAAAGGAGGTGCGGGGATTCCTGTCCCCCGGCACTCCATAACCACACTGCCTTTGCCTTTGCCTTTGTATGGCTGGAAATAGCTCGACGGGAACTAACTTATGATGCAATGTAATTAACATGGTTAATTAACTGCTAACTCGAAATTTTTCTATTAAGAACTCTAGATATTTAACAATTCTTCTGGAATTAGCGTAGAATATATTACGTAGAAATTTGATCAATAGTTTTGGATATATGAGAGTTTAAAAATTGTCTTCCCAAGTGTTAAATGAAATTTGTACATACTAACGAAATCAAACGTTTTAATTAATATTATTTTTATGCTTTTAGAGAGTCGAAAGAGAGTTAAAAAAACATTTTAATTTCTGAAAATTTTATTTTTTTGAAATAATTTAAAAAAGCAATAAATACTAAATACCGTTATAAAAATAGTGAATTATGATATAGTAAAATTTTTATGCCAATAGCCTTTTAATGTCGTCATTTTTTTTAAAAATCATTATGAGAAGTTTATGAGATATTCCAGAATACGTCAATTAGGGACTTGTTTCCAAATTAAAAATCTTTTTTTATAGATCTGCTTTCACATAAATGAGATTACGCTAATAAAGTGATTATAAATTTTGAAACGAGAAAGAATTAATTAGAATTAGATTCGTTTGTTTAAATTTTTATTTAATTTTTCATGTATTTAACTGGATTTTATTTTATTGAAAAATAGTTCTTGAATTGTTTTTTTCTGAAATTAAATTGATCACTATTTGATATAATAAATTAGTGATAAATTTAAATATAAAAACAAAAATAAGTCTTGCGAGCTTATTTATTACTTTTTAAGTACAATTTTATTACAATATTATTAAATCATTTACTTTTTCTAAAATTGTTGGCACAATTTTTTGAAATTTAAAACTGTACCACTCTAAATAATAAAATGTTGTGTTTTCATCTAATTGTATTTATAAAATAAAAAAAAAGGCTCTATGCATATTCAACTATTATTACTTAGTATGCTATGTTCAATTATTAGCTATTTGTTATCTAATTTTTATTTTTTATAATATGCATATAATTGATGTTTTTATATGTAACTTATTTACTTCATATAATAAATATCATAAGACATTTTATTTGTTAAATTAATTCCTCAGAAGAGATTATTTCAAAGTTATAATTCCGAAATATTGAAAAAAAAAAGGTTAAGATATAATACATAATTTCGACATAAGCGGTCACATCTTTTCAATTATTACTTTATTTATTGTCATAATTAATTTAATTAATTTTTTAATTAAATCTGTATATTGCCAGGCCATGTCTGTTAGTATGTATTAAAATTTATTTTATTTTAAAAATGTAGCTTACATAAACACAATTCAATATATTCAAAATAAACCAAATATATTAAATATAATACACTAATATATTAAAATTAAAACAGAAAATAGCATTGAATGCTATCGTTGAAAAGGGATTTAGTAGTTAATTCTGTAAACTTATGCTCAAATTCGAATTTTTTCCAAAACATGTCATACGTGGAAACATCGAATATTCCTGTCTTTACGCCGGGGACAAACATGATAAATCCGTAAAACAGAAAGATTTTACATTAGATTATAGGAGAAAGGGTAAAGAGATAAATTGCTCAGATTTCCGAGGAGATGTGTTCCAAATTATAATGGCATCAGAGAATAAAATGATCCTCTTGCAAACATTGCGTTTAGTAACGAAAGAGAATGACGCAATAGATGAATCTCACGTCAATAGTGAGGCTACTTGGTGGGAGTTTCATATGTTTTCTGAATGTGCCAAAATTATGCATTATAGGTTAATCCTTTAAAATTTCTTTTTGGAATTATAACATTAAAATAATCTTTTATGTCTTTTTAATACAACTTAACAAATAAAATGTGATATTTATTATAACTAGTTTATAAGATCATATCTATCAGTATATAATGTGACGAAAAATATGCATATTATTGAAAAACATGTAGAAATATTATGAATTATGCATAAAAATTTAATTGTATGCATGTAATAAAAAATAAAAATATATTTATGTCTGTATAAAATAGATAAACAGCTCATCACAGTTCTTTTCAATATTTCTTAAACAACTAAAAAATATGTATACTAGTAAATTTAACTAATTTTATATTGTCAGAGTATGACACAGTTTTGATTTAACGAAAAAAGGTTTTACAATAGTTTTAGTAACGCAAATGATTCATTAATTTTTTTAATGAAAAATGTATTTAAAGCATAAAATAAGAATGAGCACATTAAGGATTTTTTTTGTTTTATTTTTTAAAATTTTATAAAGTCAAATTAGAATAACTTTTCAGAAAAAAATATATAACTTAATTATTTCACTCTAAATATTTTTAAAATAAGAAAATCTAATTAACACCTAAAACATATTCCCATTAAAATCTTAATAAACAAATTTAATTATTTCCTTGTTAACTTTTCCGGATTCACATCAGCGTTATAACCGTCAACTCGTTTGCGTAAAAATAGATTTATAATAATTTTTTTTTTTTAATTTGGTAAGAAGTCACTAATTGATTATCTCATGAACTTTTCATAATAATTTCAAAACAAATGTATATTTTGAGGGTTGATAACGCTAGAAATTCAACAGCATAAAACAAATTTAGTAAGTCGTAATTCATAATTTTTCCTTAATTTCCTCATTAAAAATTTAATATCTTTTAAAAATATTGAAATTTCTTTATTAAAATTATGTTTCCGATTTTTGAATTTTTTATCATAGATAGGTACAATAAAAAATATTAATTATAACGCGAGATATCGTTCATTAAGTAAAGGCTTATTTAACATTGGAAAAGTCGATTTGTGAATCCCATATCTCCAAAAAATTTAATAATTTATCTGTACAAAATTTTAATTTGTATCTGTAATTTAATAATTTATCTGTACAAAAAATATTGTATAATAAATTCATCATGCTGCTTTGATTTCACTAATGATGTCATATCTACATACTGTCCAAATTTAAGCTCGTTATTTAAATTGAGTTTTTACATTTTTACATTATATTCTTTTGCCTAAAATGGTATTAATTTGTAATGTGTTTTCAAATATATATATATATACATATATACAATATAAATCCATTATGTAAAGCAATTTTGAAATTAAAAAGTCGGTGAAGAGAAAGAGGCGAAGAAATGAGGTGATCTAGAGAGTGTTGAGAAGTGCTATACAGTCAGAAAGGAAAAATGAGAAGAAGAATTGATATCTAAAGATTACAAGATACAATTGAAAAAGTGGTGGTGGTTATATTATGTATTAAATTTTTTATTTCAATCTTTATTGTGTCCTTTATTTTTATGAGTGTGTAGTAATCCCTTATCTCCCAAATATATAAATATTTGAATCTGTCAGGTTATATATAATATTGTTGTGTGTTTAATTGATGTGGGATATTATTAGTTATTGCGGAAAACAACGCGGGTTAGTTAATTTATTTAAGTTGTGATAGGACTATTTGGAAGGGTATAGCGGAGTGAGTTATTGCGGATCCTATTGACTAGTTTTGAATTAGTTAAAAAGTATTTTGGTTGATTTTTATCGAATATAATTTTAAGGAAAAAACAAAAAGGCATTATGAAGATTTGTTTATTATTGGATTAATTCATTTTAATCTAACAATACCATAATAATCTAGGTTCCATAATGGAAAAATTTCGAGTTAGCTATTGATTAACAATGTTAATAAATTTTGCAAATCAACTACATCATAAGATAGTTCCCTTCGAAGCATTTCCCACATATTTTCCCATTTTTTGTGAAAATAAGTTGATAATTAAAGTAATTAATGATGTCTCAGGTTTTTTAAAGTGATTTTCATGTGCATAAATACATATAGATATGAATGCGCACAAATTTATGCATGTATACTTAAATGCATATATTTACACATGTGCACATTCGTGCTCACACAGATACACATGCTCATATTTAAACACATAAAAATTAGTAAACATAAAAACACATAAAAACATACATAAAAGAATGCATTTACGTAAACCTATAAAAATATATCGCATACTTTTACGCAAATGCATAAAAACATATCGTATACTTTTACGTAAATGCATAAAAACATATATATGGCGCACACATACAATTCTCAGACTCATACATTGCAAATACGCGTATAATTCCCAGTCGCATGCATTACATTACACTTGCACAATACATACACGCATACATTACATTACACTTGCACAATACTTACTTATACATTTCATAAACGTATACATTATTTTCACGCATATATTTCATACATAAATGGATACATTACATTTTTACATAACTATTTTTGGTGGTATCAATGACAATGGAAATTGGCGAAGAAGATACAATTTTGAACTTTACAAACTTTTAGAGATATTGACATTCTAAAATTTATTAAACTGAACAGAATGAGATGGGCCGGTCATTTCATGAGAATGGAAAGTGATAGAGCTGCTTTGAGGGTTTTCATTGTGACCCCTTTTGGACGGCGACCAAGGGGAAGATCGGAAAAAAAGATGGGTCGACTGTTTTTAGACTCTGAATTTAATGTTATTAAGATAAAAAACTGGAGGACCACGGCCAAGAGGAGAACAGCCTGGCTGGATCTTTTAAAGAAAGCCAAGGCCCAAAACGGGCTGTCGAGCCAGTTATGATGATGACATTCTTACATATACACATGTATAAATGTAAGGAAGAAAATGACTATCATCTTTTCTTCAGTGGATTGCTCGTATTATGAATAAATAGAGCATTAGGATGCACGCATGTATAAAAATGACAATGATAAAAATAATGATAAGATTAGATAAAAAAATTATTCACTGCATGTGAGTTTAATAGAAGTGAGTCGCATTTATGTACATTCTTATTACTAATGTGGTAATTTGTAATATATTTAAAAATAACTTTCATTTCGGATAAGATTTGTGAAACTATATTGAATGATTTATTGCTATATTTCTTTTTCATCAAATTTTATAAGGGATGAAAACTGTAACTTGACCAGCGATTACTTAAATTTTATAACTAATTTAATTGTTCTATAATTATTTTGATTAAAATAAAATGTCACAATAAATTTATTTTAAAATGTTAACAATTTATTAATTTTAATTATATCAATAATTTATTTTATTTATATAACTATTTATTTTAAATTTTAATTAATCTAAATTTTCTGTATTACATATAAAATTTGGTTTATTTATCATATAAAATCAAATTTTGCATTTAGATTCTTTTTTTGGAAAGAATATTTTAAAACAATCCAGGGTTTAAATTATTATTAAACTAATGTTTGAATTTTATGAATTTAACATAAAGAAAAACGAAATAAAATTTTATAAAACATTTAATACTGTTAGATAATTTATCAATGGTTTACGAATACTAACTTTTAGTCGATCCTTATTATTTAAATATAAAACAACAAACCAAAGTAAAAGAAACTAGACGTCACTAAATGTTAAATGAAATCGATGAAAACTTTTTACTATAATCGTGGCTAATTGATAAAATTCATCTCTTAATCTAAACACTCAATATGAAGGGATATCATTAAAACTACATTCATCTGAATATAATTTTAAGGAGAAAAAGTATCTTAATAAAATCATTTTTTTTAATTATCAAGATCTTTGCATTAATTATTAAAAAAAACCCACCCAAAATTGATGAAAACAGATAAAGGGGTAACCATAAAATCCAGTTTTAGAAGAATATAAAAATTAAAGATATTAAAATGAAATAAAACTGGTTCTTCAGACATATTTCTTTTGATTGTAATCATTCAAAAATAATTCTAAAGACGATTCTACAATTAAAGAGAATATTTAAAGCTGAGGAAAAGTAAAAGTGTTTAACTTTATAAATGTTTTTCTTTATATTGCACATTTCTAAACTTCTATCTTCTTCTTCTTTCAGTATTTTAAAGAAAATTAAAAGAAATCAAATTTTTACATTTATTATTTATATTTTCATGTATATTCTCATTTAATAATTAGTTAATGCTAATGGAAGTAAATTGCTTAGAACAGATATATGATATACATATATATAACACAAACAAATATACAGATATCTAAAATATTTTCATAAGAAAATTAGAAGCAAGTTTAATTTCATTTATTTGTTAAACAGTAGAAGTTTTCAATTGCTCAAATAAATAAAAATATTTCCAATTGAAATGATTTTTGTTTTCAAATATTATATTGTCATATTAAAAATATATGAATGTATTAAATGGATAATAAAATAATTTATAATAATTTGAAATAAAAACTTATCTCTTCTTATTTTCTTGTTTCAATTTTGTTTTTTATTTCAGATGACGCTAGACCTGCTGTTCACCATGGTAAGATATATATATTTTTTTCCAAAAGAAAAAAAACTGTTGATTGTATAAAAAATAACAAGTACCCTTTTTAATCATATAGTATATTGATGTTAAGAAGAAAAGATTTAAAACATTATAAGAAACATTACACACTTGTAATTAACCGTTAACTTAGTTACAAAAATAAAGTTTCTTTTAACAAATTATAATTTATTGGAGTTAAAATTATGCAATATTTAATATTATATTTTTTTTTCTGAAATGCAGATAAATAAATAAAAGTGATAAAAATAGTTAAACTTGTATTTATAAAATAATTAAGTCTGGGAAACTATAAAAAAATATTTCAAAATTCAAGGGTTTATATTAAAAAAATTACAAACAAAAATATAACAATATGAAATTAAAAAATATTGCCTGTCTAATTTTAAAATGTTTTTTATCCAAATATATATAATTCAATAAAATCTGGTTTAAAATAATCTTCAAATTTAATGAAATATTGTAATTAAAATACCTAAATATTTATGATAAAAAGATGATATTTTGAATTCCATTAAATAATTAATTGAATTTTTTCCAAAATAAAATATTTTTATCACGAATATTTTTTAAAATTATATTTAAAATCCAAGAAGTGGCTTTTAACTTTGATTTAATATTTTATAATTTGTTTTAGAATTGAGGATGAATTATTAAATATTACAGTTGATCTTTAAAACTATTACTAATAATTTATTTTTATGTTGTAGCTTAAATAAATTTTGGCTGTAACAAATATTTATAAATTATTAAGTACTATAGAAAAAAAAATTAAATGAACCAAGTGTAGGTTTGCTATAATTAATTCTCTTAATTTTTAAAAAAGCAATTTCAATACCAGTAAAATTAAAAAAAAACTTCTGGAATACTTGATTTCTCTTTTATTTATTTATTATTACTATCTATTATTGATTTATTGATACTATCTAAAGAAAAAAGTTTATAGACGTTCTATAGTTTAAATTCAATATAATGTTAGTCAATTAAGACAAATTTTTGTTTAATAAAATATAACAAGCAAAAAAATTGCCTCAAAATTGATCAATGATTTAAACGTGAAAATGAATATACCTACAGTTAACAAGATATTTAAATCATATGAAAAAATTAAAGAGTAAATTGAAAGTACCTTATTTACGAAAATTAATAGTTGCGTATTAGAAAGCCATAAAAATCCCAACGACTTATAGTCAATATTGCATTTTTTCAGTTTTGTTCAATAATGCGTTTTGCTATAGCAAGTTTCCAGTTGAAAAGTTTCTTTTTGAAATGATAATTAAGCGTTGTACCACGAATTTTCTGAAAATTAATTATGGAAATAAGCTGCTGTTTTTAGTTTCGAGCAATTTGACCTGATGTTATTTGTAACTGAATTGTAGATTCTGTGTTTCTTGAAGTACCCATTACCCAGGGTTACCACAGGGAATCTACTACTCTGCCCTCACTACGATAGTTTGGAACGAACACTTAAAAATGATTTTGTGACTTTTGCATCCTCTTTAAATTAACTTTCCAGAATACATATTGATCGTATTCTGGCATTATCCAAGGCATAGACAAGGGAATTTTCTATTCGAAATTCGATTGCATTTTCTATTTGGTTTCTAACAGAGCTTTTGTTTGTTGATTTTCAAGTTGAGAAAATCAACAAATTTACTAGCCGTTCTAGGTAATTTAAGAAAATATTAGTTAAAATAAAATAATTATTCAGTATATTACTATTGACCAGAAGAAAGCAGCAATATTTTTATGTCAAACTTTTTGACAAAACAGTAATACTTTTTTAGAAGCTTTTAAGGTGAATTAGGTACCATGTGAGTTAATTCGAAACAAAATAACTTTACTTTATGTGATCATCACATGCAGAAATTTCTGAAGCACATATCAACTTTCGATTGTAAATAAAAGTATTTAACAAAGATAAAATTTTGAAACATCAATCTTTAAATAAGTCATAGTGAGTTACAAGAAAAAAATGAAATCGAAGAGCATACATATATTAATGTTTATGGAAATTTCAATACCATGAAATTGGTGCCAGAATTGAAATAAAATTAATGAGAGATACAAAACAAGGACACGGTAAGATATCCAAATGTTCTGAAATACTTTTAAGCGTATTGGCTTATTAAATTCCTTCTATTAGCTCACACTCTCCCTATATATATCTTGTTCAAATTTTCAATCGTTAATAAAATACTTTTTATTCATCCACTCACGTTCAAATACATTTGTTTTTGAAGTTGTAGTGGATGGCACTGATGTTAATGCAGTTTTTTCAAATATTAATTCCGTAATTAAATTTAATTAATTGATTTAAATTTTTTTTAGATTTAAGTTGCATATATCTACCAATAGATGGCGCCAGATAAACTTAAAAAAAAATGAATGAAAATTATTTATAAAGGACTTTCTGCGATAGAGTTAAAAAAAAAGAAGGAATTGACTTTAAATTTTTTTTTTTTTATTTTACTTGTTTTAGACCTTGAACTATCGCCACATTAGGTTATAATGAATGTATGTGTACACAAAATGACACCAGGTGGTATCTTGTATCGAGTTCCATTTGTTTTAGCTTGGATTGCAATAAGAAATGATATTGTACGCCTTTTTCCTGGAGAAATTTAGCAGCATCTTGTTGTATTATCCGTTAGTATGATGATTTGAGTTTTATTTGATTGCCATAAGTAATCATGGTATCTATGAATTGAGGGCCCTGTCAACTGCAGTATAACATTCAGGAGATTTTAGAGATTTAAAACACATACTCGTCCCTTCAGTACCTTCCTGAAGCGTTTTGCAAGAAAATATCCAAACGTGTGTTTTCAAGAATTTGAAAACTTTCTATAGAGAATAATAAGTATATTCTTTCTTGACCAACCTTTCCGCCAAACATGTAAATAAATGAACATGTATGGAATAATGTCTCTATTATCTTGCCCATTATCGTTCTGCTGCAAATACAACAACGAATTTTGGACTCGTATATAAATAGTTATGTTGGCGCTATAGATACACGTACAAAATATATTAGAATCAGTGCTTTGTTTATCTATTAGATTCGATGCTCAGTTTATTTATTAGATTCGGAGTTTCAACCTTCAGATTCAGTTAAAATGTTCAGATATATTTAATTGCCACTCATGCAAGATTCACAAATTACTGAATTCGGTAACGCACTTCATCAATTTATAAAAAATTAATTAACTCATAAAAACATATTTACTCACTCATTGACTCAATATAAATTTTGTACGAAATTAATATTGTATTACTTTTTTGCAAATTAATTTATTATTATTCTAATAAGAACAATGAAAAAGAATTTTTTTTTGTATTTCAAATTTAACCCTTTCAAAAATGTTGTATAATATCGCGCACGTGTAAACATGTGGACTTATAAAGACATAATATATATCAAGTTTACACTTGAATATAAAAATCCTATCATAAATCCCATCATCCTATATAAAAAACACAGCACATCAATACAGAAAGTAAAATAGAATTGCCAAGAAATGCAATAGGAACACGCCCATTTTGCATGCAAATCCATAAGAGTATTCGCTACACGTAAAATATAATTTATCTAATAAAAATACAGTCAAATTGTATAATAAAACCATAATAAAATTCGCTGTATAAAATTCTGAAAGTACCTTACTTTCAGACTTTTGTAAAAAAGAAAAGATAGAAAGAAAATGTTCAAGATTCGAAGTGCGTACAAGCTGCATCACACATCACATAAATCACTAGACAAACACAAACATCAAACGGTCGAACGGCTAGTAATATATTGTAGTTAAAAATAAATAAAAATATTTATACAAAATATACAATAACAGGGTGTGAATCATG
This sequence comes from Caerostris darwini, assembly GCA_021605075.1. Classification (NCBI taxonomy): domain Eukaryota; kingdom Metazoa; phylum Arthropoda; class Arachnida; order Araneae; family Araneidae; genus Caerostris; species Caerostris darwini. The sequence goes on along the minus strand of BPLQ01007712.1, from coordinate 169,362 downwards.
TTCTCCAGTTCTATCACGAGAATCTTTAAAACCGAAAATAAATTAGTAACCCCCCCCAAAGAAAAAAACTTTTACAGACCTAAAAACGGAAAGAAATTTATAATATCCTGCAGATAGCTTTATCAAAGAATAAATACCATCAGCATATGTATAATGCTATTTCTGCTCACTAGATGGCTGGATCCAAATCAAAAACGCATTTCTAGACGTATTCCGATAACGCGGAGTAAGCAGAATAACCTTCCTCTTGGATTTGTTGAGGTATAGTATTGAAGAAAATCAATTGTAGGTTCAATAAATCAATTGTAGGTTCAATAAATCAATTGTAGGTTCAATAAATCAATTGTAGGTTTCATATAACAAAAATTGAGTAATGTGACAGAGCTTCGTGACTCTTTAAAATAATATGGCCATTAAACGAATGATTAGGGGATAAACTACAATTAATAATTTGCATACGTGGATTAGGGGTGATACGATTGGGATACGATTAGGGCGATTTATTGCTCGCTGCAAGTGTGAGAAAGTGGAATGGTGCTATAGAAATTGATGGAGTGATTTACCTTTCTTGGAAGAAATGTGGAAACATTCGCAAAGTGCGAAGAATTTGTGGAAATTGTAGATTATGAAAAATTGTTTTACAATAATGAGTTGGAAAATTAAAGATTAAAAAGTAATGGCGTTGAAATGCTGCAGGGACACTATTTTTTAAAAGAGTATAAGTTCTTTTCTGCGTTGCTGTTTAAGAGTAGTGTTGTTATAGATGGAATTAATTCTGAGGAATTAAATAATGATGATGTTGCGATGTATTTTGATACTAATATTGGAGTTCCAGAGTACAAGTCTACTGATAGTGAAGTGGATTTTTTTCTTTTGTCAAAAATATTGATTTGCGGGTAGTTATGAATGTTAATATTGATATTAAGATAATTAGCTTTAATATTACTGCTATTTTTTCTGACTGATCTTTTGAAAATTTAGATGGATGGAAACAATTAGGCCATATATGTACATATCAAAAAGCATGCTTGTGAATTAAACAATTTTTTTCGACGCAGTGTAGTTAACATTTGATACACTGAACATTAAATCAAAATCATTTGGATCTTGGATATTTTGGATCATTTGGATCATTTTCTTGATGTGTCTGAATTTCTCTTGAATATTAAGCCAATGAATTAAAAATAAAATACTGTAAAAGATATTCGAACAACTTTCAAAATTATTAAGTAAAAAATATAAAGGCATAAAGAATATGATTTTCAGATCTTATATAATTGCAGATCTTTATATCTTAATTCAATGACGATGCAAGTTCTGAAAGAATTTTTTTATATTTATGCTGATTTATAACTTCTTTCAATGATGATACAAGTTTTGACGGAAATTTTTTTCATTTGAATGGTATTCAAAATAAATGTTTTTCAAAACAAACTTAAATTTGTCATTTTGACTAAGTAGTTAGATTTAAGGGGCCTGATGGCCGAGTGACTAGCGCTCGGTGCCAAAGGTTTCGGGTTCGAGTCCCGGCGGGGCCATGGATGCCCGTAGTGGTTTGGAATTTATTTTAAACCGTAGATCTCGGTCTAACATTGTTGTAGAGGGTTGGCCGTACCTTACTCCGAAAAAAAAAAATCTTATGTTTCGAATTCTGCCAGTAATCAGACGACCTTGGCTCACCATGGGTTCTGTTACACCAATGAAGAAGAAGTTAGGTTTAACCCTTTGAATCTGTCTGACTTTTTTTTAATGAGATTGAAATTTAAACCGTTGACACATTACATGACTTATATACATTCCATGAATTCAAAATATATTCTAACCAATATATTTTCTACAAAATTTGAGCTGCAATTTACACATAAAATCACAGCACTTAGCAAGAGAAAGAAATATTTTTATGCCAAAATAAAGATGTTTAGAACAATGGTAAATAATTGATTTATTAAAAAGAATATTAATTTACACTTGTGATCTCAAAAAATATTAGTAAAAATATTTTCCATAGAAAATAATAAAAAAGTAAAACAGTACCCGGAAGTTGAATGAATCAAATAATTAATTTTCAAGTGAGTTTTTTCCATTTGATTGTACTTTTTATATTTCACTTATGACTTCCCGCGAAGGGTGCTCCATTTCTTTGTGCCTTAAGATCAAGAACAAAAAAGAAGCAGCATTTTGTACTCTTTATCCTGACTCGTCGGTCTAAGTACACGCGGGTGCATGGATTTGGTCTAGACATTGCTGTCGACTAAGTGAGATAAGAAACAACACTTTTCCCTTATTCCCATTTTTTATACAAAATAGATAATATAATATAAATGATGCACATGTTTTAAATATGCATTCAATGAACATTAAAAAGATATGTCGGAAAGAAACGGAAAAAATATTTTTATTTTTATACTTTTGCTAGCTTTGCTATCAACAAAATATTATTTTGCTCTAGATAGAATTAAGAAGTCTGTTTTAGAAGAGTCGCTTGAATCCTTTTTTTTATCTATAAGTCTCATTTTCGCTTATTTTTTTCCACGAAACTGAAATCAAACATAAAATGAATTATCATTTATTCATTGGAGCAATAATTTTTTTATTAATGATCTCAGGTTAGAACAAATCAAGGCGAACCGACTTTATATTTTCAGAAAAAGTGTTCAAGGTTTTTTTATGTAAAGAACTACATTCCAACATAACATTAACGCATCTATAACATAATATTAACACACTCCAACATTAAACTTAACATCATCTATTCACACTGAGTCTTTATACAAATTACCGAATTTTAATGAATTGTTTTTGTTAATTACTTTTTAAAATGAACAACTATGATTTCTTTTACGATAAGAGAATATTTTACTAGGCAGTGTGTCTACGTATACATTTTTTTTAAACTGGACACTTCGTGTTCTACTATGGTTTAGAAACGAGATTTAAAGTCTTCCGAGAGGACTTTTAGGACTAACTGTCCTTGTCAAATAGAAGAAAATCCATAATTTTTCCACCTGACATTGCGAAGACAGGGAGTACAACACATGTGTATTCCAACCTGACCCCTTTTGTAGTGTGTTCGTTACCAACTCCTATCTTAAGCCGCTTCCACATAAGAGAGGAGAACTATTGAGTCAGAGTAGCTAACCAGCTGTCACTTACAGACAGAGACACCGCTTGTTTCTTGAAGTCAGATGGAGACCAGGAGGTTATCTCGGAGCGAGGTTACCCTGGGGTTGATTTGATTCTATTTGTACTCTCGTTTGGATGCCATTTTATGCTATCACTGGGTCAAGAAATTAAACTAAATAGTTATCTGTAATCTCCTTGTTTCTAAAGCGTCCAGACGAAGAAAGCGAGTCGATCTCTCTCCGAGGGTCTCCTTCTAACAGCGAGCAATAAGCCACGTTTTCTCTGTGAGTGACAACTGGCCGTAAATGGGTCCGCCAAAATCCCTTTATTGAACGGAAAAAACTGACTATGGTTGCAGTAGGGCGAGACAAATGACTCACTCCGAAAATTCTGTCCAGACTGACACAAACTGTTTTATAATTGGTTCGAGAAACTTAGTTGCTAGTTTTCACTCTCGTGTGGAGTAGTAAAAGTAGTGACTGTAACGTTCACCACCTGTGGATTTAAATCACCTTCTTGCTTACGTTAGCGCTTTACAGGAAGTAGGATAATATGATTAAGTTCAATGTCCCATTGCATTCGATTTATTCATTGGTTCGATTTGTTCTATTATAAATAGCTTGGGCAACTTTTATGCGAACTGTAATTCTACTTCATCGATAGTACTTTTGAAGGAACTTAGATTGAAATATAATTATAATCTGTCTTTCTTTTATTCACTAACATACAATAAGATCAAATTTTCAATCTTTTCTGTTAATCATTAAGCTCCTGAGAAATTAAATGATTGAATGATATTAAATTATATTTTTTCATGTTTCTACTCCTAAATGAATACAGCTATTAAATAATAAATAAATGGAAATATATTGAAATCTAATAGCAGTTTTCATACACGTGAATGTTATTTACGAGCACAAATTTCTATCAGTCTTATATTGCTATCAAAAACCATTAAACTGAAATAGTTTGACAATAAAAAGACTACTGAAATCTCGGAATTATTACAAAAGTAACATTTTTATATCTTTTTCTAAATATCGAATCAGCTGGAAACTTTTGAGAATAAAATACAACATCTAACGTTATGTTCTTTTTTTTATAACAAAGCCTATTAAACTTTATTCAATATCACATCCAATGAAGTTATAGAATTGAAACAAAACGCGTGCTTGCTCTAGCTATGAATTATAATTATAAAAGTTGAATTTAGAAAAATTAAAATTACTCTTTTTTATTTTTTACAGTTATTATAAAGTCACTGTAAAAAAATAATTTATATTATTTATTAATATTCTTGGAGCAATAAATACCTAGCTATATCTCACACATTTAGATTTCACCACTAGTACTATATTTACAATAACATTAAATGTTGTTGTTAAATTTACTCTAAACTTAATACTATCATATTTTATGGTAAATTTAAAAATATTCGATTCATATTTTATTTTCTTTACGTTACTTTTTCTACATTACATTATGTGTTTTAAAACACATAATGTATTCATTAACAAAAATATAGTCAATGTTAAAGTTTTAAGATTCTTATAATTTTATTATTTATTTACCTGCATTTCTTATCTAGAACAGCTTAATTTGAAATCTAAATAAATGAATCTTATTGAAAATTCCCGTATTTAATCTCGGTAAGAGCATGATAAATTAATTGTTTTAAAGTCCATCTTTATGTTTAACGAATTGAATGCAATGTCAGTAGAGGTCAATCTGGAAGTATCCTTTCTAAACTGGGTTTTTAACAAGGATTCATGTTATCTATCGAAATGGCATAAAGTTGTTAACTAACTTTGTAAATTCATGGGCAGATCTAAATGTCCTTACAGTGGGAAAAGAATTATTATTCAAAATTTTTTTATGAGGAATTTATTTTTTCTTAAGTGATATAAACAAGAATGCGATATATATTATTGCAAAGAATTTCCAAAGTCAATATTGTCTGTCATCAAATTTGTCACTAAAATTATTAAATTTTATGATATTTCAACTTTTGTAGAATATAAAGATATATTACAATAAAACAGAAGCATTTTTCATTTAAAAATAAACAATGGGAAGAAAATGAATTTAAAAAACTATCCCATATGTGAAATAAATAATTATTTACATGACTATCTTTTGTACAAAATGAACCTTTAATTTTCGGAGATAAGATGTTCTGTGGTGCCAAATCGGTATTTTATCATTAACAGCGAAAATTCGCTGGATATTTAAAGTGATAAAAAAGGTTTAATTTTACAGAAACAACTAATTACAAAAACATGAACTTTATTTCATGGCAAAATCCCAATTTTTAAAGACATAGTAAGTTCGAGACCGAGGGTTGCTTTTTTGATAAATATTTTGCATGGTTTTATATTAATTTGGCAGAATGGCCGAGTGGCTAGCGCTATGGCGCATGGTACCACAGGTTTCGGGTTCGAGTCCCAGCGGTACCATGGTTGCTTGTAGTGGTTCGGAATCCACTTTAAAAAGTAGGTCCCGGTCTAATAGGATCGTAGAGCGTTGCGGGGGCATTGTTACTCCGCGTCCGTGGCTTATCTTCAAGTTACACGCACCCCCGGGTAATGCAAATTGAGTAACGTCTGTGCAGCACTTGCCTTAAGGCATCCAAGACAAAGCTGTCTGTGTTTGCTAGCTGCTTTAGAAAAAATATATATATTAATTTGGTTTTTGCGTGATATATTTATCTAATGTATTTTGAAAAAAAAATTATATTTATTTATAATTAAAATAATTAAATTGCAGATATAATATTAGTTAATATTTATAATAATATGGTTTCTTGTTCTTGAAGATAAAATGAAAATAAAAAGAATTCTGATTAACCGATATTTTTCTTTTATTTAAAGTGGACGGAGGTAAGTGAATCTTTATAAATTTATTACAAGAATACATTTAAAAAAAAAAGAAATTTAAAAATAAAAATTAAATTTTTTGGGTAGTAAATTTTAACAATAATATATTTAAACTTTTGACAATTATAACTTGTGTTTCAATGCATGTTCTTCTCTTTATTTCCTTCCTAGTTAAATTTACTTACAGTATTTTCGTATAAATGCATTTATTACTTGAAGTACTGAATAAAATAAATTACTCTACCTCGTGAATATACATTGATAATTTAAAATATTAACATCAATTGTATAATAAGTGAAATATCTTCTATTTCAAGACTTTAGTGGTGGCTACATGGTTTCAAAGAGGCATTAAAACATTTAACAATGCAGTATAGGTTTCTCATTAAAAGTAAGGTCGTGATTGAATAGATATTTGATTAGTTCTTCTGGTATTGCTTGAGATATTGAAGCTTGTGTTTTTATCTGAGAACAATTTAAATGGATTTATTTGTTCAAATTATGCAAAACATAATAAGATTCGCCGTTCTTTCGCAATGATGAGTAGTAATTTGTAGAGGTAAACCAATGGTATTACGATTACAAAGAAATCCCATAAACATCAGCACAGATAAATTGCAAGCTCCGATACATTCATCTGACCGCCAGTATGAAATTCTCTGATAATTTCAGCCTACAAACCCATCTATTCACGCGAAAAACTCCATCAAGTCTCCTTTCATTTCTTCTACCAATGATCTATAACCATACATTATTGATAGCATATGACCATGCATGATAGAATCGGATAACATATTATTATGATCATAGATATTGTCTTCAGAGTAATATTTTTGTCGTTTTCAACTATTTTTGTTAAGTGCTATATACAGAGAAAAGCTAACAAGATTTGCAGTTTCTAAAATTCATTGTACGAAGCCATTTATTTTTATCATAGTCTAATGGATAGAAAGTTGGCTAAACTTTCATAAAGACTTACGATTTCTAATTTTGAAAGATAATTTTGTTTGAAAAAGAGCTTTTAAGTCATTTTCAACAAACAGAAACTTGATACCAGCTATTTGATTTGTCTTGTAGGCTGATAGGTGTGCCAATGCCCCATTCCAAAGAACGGGGTTTAAGTGTTAAGTATAAGTTCACGGAAGTTGTGATGGAACATTCACTAACAATGGAGCCACTGTAGGACAACTGCATTGCAAATTTAAGAGTACACATTTTAATGGTCATGCATACAGAATTTGATTTGTCTTTCAGACAATTTCATCTTTATCAAGCAAAGTGGTTTTAATTCTTGTGATAAGTAAATATATAATAAAAACATTATGATATTATAATACTAATCTTTTGATGAAACAATTAATTATTTTCAGGCGGCGGCAATGTCCATCATTACAAAACAAATGGAACAGGTAAGATAAAAATAACTCCATTATTCTGTTTACTAATTTTTATTATCACTTTTATTATACATAATTAAAATAAAATACTGAAAAAACTAAAACATTTATTTATTAAATCTTTTTGATGTCTTTTAAACACTTCCTTAGTAAAAAATAATAGAAAGCGAGACAACATTTTGAAACTTTATAATTCAAAAACTATTAATGTATATACAAAATTTTTGCTTAACAATAAGAATATATTTTGTAATACATTTTTTTCTGTTTAATTATTACAGTAGCCCCTTAAAAATTTTTTGAGTATATTCTACATTAATCAAAAATGAATTTATAGTTTAGGTTTCTCTATAATGATGTTGTTGATTGAATTTTCTCTACAAATATTATAAACACTTATTTAGAGTTATTTTTATATCATACGTTACCTCAACTTCAAAATTGGAATAAAAAAAATATTTTTCTAGCCACAAGAGATTCTACAACTTTTGCAACGATGAATAATAATTTGCAGAGGTACATGAATCTGATTAACACACATCATTGTAAATGAATTGTGAGCTCTGATACATTTATCTCATCGCTATTATGAAATTCACTGATAAATTTAGTCATCACAGTCCATCTATCCACATGAAAAAGTTAATCAAAATTCCTCTAATTTCTGCTATCAATGATCCATAACCATAGATGCATTATGACTATACATGGTAATCTGGAAATATATATTCATAGTCATGGATATTTTCTTCAGAGTGATATTTCTTTTGTTCACAACCATTTTTGATGTGTGTTATTTATGCTACGTATAGGGAACAGCTAATAAGATTTGCAGTTTTGTAAAATATCTTTTATCTACCATTCATTTCTATCACCGCCTAATAGAGAGAAAACTGACTAAACTTCCATAAATTCTTGCCATTTCCCATTTGAAAAGACGATCATTGTTTGATTGTGCATTTCGAGGTTTTTTTTCTACGACCATCATAGACATTTGGTTTCTCTTGTACGTTTGTGTGCCTCATGTTTGCCAATGATCCACTCAAATGAATCACTTTTCAGTGGCAATGTACACACTCATGTAAGTTGTGATGGAACACTCATCAACAACGTAGCCACTATATCACTGATGCATTGAATATTCAGTATATAATTTAATTATTATTATAATTTGAATATTTAGAATATTCTTTAAATATACACTTTTAGGGAAATACAGAATTTGTTTTGATTGTCAGGTAATTTTAACTTTATCACGTAAATTGGTTTTAACGCTTGCTATAAGTGTATATAGAAATATTATGATATTATCACTTTTGATGAAACAATTAATTCTTTTCAGGCACCGGCAATGTCCATCATTACAAAACAAATGGAACAAGTAAGTTAAAAATTACTTAATCAGTATATTTAGTAAATTTCAATGACATTTTTATTATTCATACATAAAATAAAATAGACTAAGAAAAAAGGAAAACATCTCTTTTTTAAATCTTTTTGATGTGGTTTTAGTAAAAAATAATAGCAAGGAAAATGAATGACAACATTTTGAAACTATATAATTAAAAAACTATTAATTTTTCCCATATAATTTTTGTAAATGAGAAAAGTAATATATTAGTACTTAATAATGTATGGGTAATGTTTTTGTATTAGTATTATTATATATTGTATTTAGTACTGCATTCTTTTTCTGTTTCGTTATTATGCCAACTTTTGAAAATTCTTTTGTATATTCTTCATTCATCAAAAATGAATTTTCAGTTTAAGCTTCTCTTTATTTTCATTGCTGTTTGAATTTTCTCTACAAATATTATAAACACTTATTTAGAGTTACTTTTATGTTATGCTTTACTACAACTTAAAAATTCTAAGAAAATATACTTTTTTCTTAATTATGTATTTTCTTTAAAAGCATCTAATGAAAAATTTCGCAATGCCTTGTTTAGAAATATGTCAGATAGTACTAAAGTTTCTTTGACCTTTTAGATCTTTTTGATAACGATATGTCAAAAGTGTAGTTTACACTTTGTACCAGAGATGGATAAAAAGTGATAATTTTCTTTAACGGTTTCATCCGTTAAAGCTAATATAAATTAATGGTATATTTTAATCATTAAATTTAATACTCCTGAACTCATCGAGTCTGAAGGCTGTTTTTTTAATAAACGATGTATTTATCAAAATGAGGACATATTTATAAAATTTACTTACAAAAATTATGTTTATTAATTTTTGAAATAATGAAATGATATTATAATAGATATAATGATGATAAAACTTTTTAATTTTTGATACTTATAATTTATGTTTTAGTGCCTTTTCTTCTCTTTTATCCTTTCTAGTTGAAATTGCTTTGAAATATTTTTATATAAGTGCTTCGATTATTTGATTTAATAAATAAAATAAAGTGCATCATATTGGTATGTTTTATGATTTTGAAAAAATGTGTACACTGATCATTTAAAGAATTAAAATCAGTTGTATATTAAGTGAAAAATTTTCTTTTCTAAGGTATCAATATCTCAGTGCTGTACTAATACCTTTAACTATACCATAACGAGATTCCCCCAACCTGTTGCAATGATGGATAGCAATCAGCGTAGGTACAATAGGGGATTAAGATTACACAGTCTCATAAATAACAATGTCAATAAATTGTATGCTACGATATATTCTTCTCATCTCCATTATGATATTCGCTGATAATTTCGAACTTCACAGCCCACCAATAGACAAAAACAAGTCAATAAATTCTCCTCTCATTTCCATTATTAATGATTTTTAACCAGAGATCATTGGTAGCATATGATAAATAAAATAAGATAGCATATAATAATGACCATAAATATTGTATTCAGATTGATATTCCACTTGCTCTCAATAATTTTTTATATGTGTTATCTATACTACATATAGGTAAGAGCTAACAAAATTTGCAGTTCTAAAATTAATTTTATTCAGACATTTATTTATATCATGGTCTAATGGAGAAAAAGTTTGGTAAACTGTCATAAATCATTGATATTTCACATTTGGAAAGACAATTATTGTTTTACTGAGGGTTTCGATGAATTTTCCACGACCAAAAGATCTATTTCAGACATTTGATTTGTCTTGTACGCTTTTAAATTATAGATATAACAATGCCCACTCCAAATGAACGGGTTTTGAGTGTTAATATACACGCTCACAGAAGATGTGATGGAACGTTCACCAAAAAAAGCCACTGTACAAGTACTACACTGAAAATTTATGTACGAAATTCTACGGTCATGCATACAGAATTTGATTTGACTTTCCGGCAATTTCGTCTTTTTCATGCAAAGTGGTTTTAATGCTTGTGATGAGTGAATATAAAAATATTATAATGTTATAAATCGCATCTTTTGTGAGACAATTCACTCTTTTCAGGTCAAACCCATCATTACAAAACAGATGGAACAGGTAAGTTAAAAATAACTTAATTATTCCATTTACCAAATTTTAATGGCACATCTATAATTCATACATGATATGAAATAAATTAAGTAAAAGGAAAACATTTCTATTTTAAATATTCTTGATGTGTTTTTAATAATTTTAATAAAAAAAGAAGTACATAGGAAACAAATAACAACGTTTCGAAGCATTACAATTCAAAAACTATTAATGTATCCACATACTTTTTTTTTTTTAAATTTAAGCGTAAAAAGTTATTTTATTGATTTTTTTAATGTTTTATTATTGCAACAGTCAAGGCATTTATTTTTTAGGCTTTTCTTTAATTACGATATTGGTTGGATTTTTTTTTTTGCAGTATTATAAAACGTTATTAAGAGTTGCTTCAATAACATACTTTACCACAATTTGAAAAATGGAGAAGTATATTTTTCTCTGAATTACATATTTTTTAAAAGAACCCAATAAAAACCTTTCATAATCTTGGCTAGACTAGATCATATAGTATTGTAGTTTCTATGGCATTTTGGATCTTTTCTTTATAGGGATACGTCAAAAACCTAATTTAAACTTCATACTTGAGTTGGGAAAAATTGTTAATTTGCTTTAACGATGTTAACCTTTAATACTAATATAAATTAGTGGCTAATTTTAACAGTTAAATTTAATACTCCTTGATTCTTTAATGTGGGGTTAAATTATGCGCATGAATAGTATACCAACAGAATTACAATCAAAAGCCTTAATTTGAATTTCAACATGGAATATATTTATCGATAGATCTAAAGAATAATGTAACATTTCTGTGTTATATTTTTAATTGAAAAAAATGTTTTTTTTCTTTTTGGAATACAAACAAATTTGGAAAGGTGTCCTCATCAAGGCCGAGAGCTGTTTTTTTTTTTAATAATCCTTTTGCAAGATTTAATATTAATTTGCCTTTGCGTGATTTGTTTATCTAATAAAATATGCTGTAAAAACTGCACTACGCAAGGTTCTTTACCTTTTTTTATATGTGATCTCTATGCTACAATTGACGAACAGTTAAAAAATTTGCAGTTTCCTAAAATTCCTTTTATCAAACCATTTATTTCTGCCCTGGCCTAATGAATAGAAAGTTGGCTAAACTGCCATACATACTTACATACTTATCATTTCACATTTGGAAAGGCAATTACTGTTTGCCTGAGCACTTCAAGGTCTTTCTCTACCATAAAAAGATCTATCCCAGTCATTTAATTTGTCTGATACGATTGCATGCCACATGTGTGCCATATGCCCACTCGAATAAACGAGTTTTCAGTGATAGTGTACAAACTCCCTAATGTGAAATGGAACACTCAGCAACAATGGGGCAATAATTTTTATGATTATCACCAGCAATATATTCGTATACACAGTTTTAATGTCGTGAATTTGCTATTTGACTTGTCTTTCAGGCAATTTCGTCTTTATCACACTTAATTTGAATGCTTGTTATAGGTGTATATAGAAATATTATAATATTATAAAGGGCATATTTTTGTGAAACTATTCATTTTTTTTTCAGGTGGCGGCAATGTCCATCATTACAAAACAAATGGAGGAGGTAAGTAAAAAATAACTTAATTATTCTATTTAACAAATTTTAATGACATAATATAAAATAGTCTAAAAAAAGGAAAACCTTTTTTATTAAATCTTTTTGAGGTGTTTTTAAAGTTTCTTAGTAAAAAAGAAATATATAGAAAACAAACGACAACATTTCGAAACCATATAATTCAAAAACTATTAATTTATTCATGTAATTTTTGTAAAAATAAAGAATAAAAATCTATTTTATACTACATTTTTTTTTCTTTTTCATTATCACAGCGGCTGAAAAATCATGAGTATATTCCTCATTCATGAAAAAATATTTTATAACTTAGGTTTCTTTTTAATGTTGTTGTTGGATGATCAGTAAAATAAATTTTGCAAATATAATGGAATTAAAATTTAAATTAGATTTAAAGGTATTCATGATTTTTTTAAATAAACGTGATGTAAATTATAAAGTATATTTACTTTGTTGAATAGTAGATAACAATTTTTTTTATGAATATTTAGTATTCACATATATAAATTATATTTTAGAACATGAAATAATTTCAATTAATGACTTGTTGAATGAATCTTGAATGTCTGAATCCACAAATTCATGCACTAAACTAGACTAGGTGCTAATAAAATAAAAAGTATATAAATTCTTATATTACTTTATCACAATTGATTAAAGACAACTTTTAGATTGAATTAAATAGATTTTTGTTTGGAGTTATGGCTCTCCAGAAATGACATGGCACTATACACTGAAGTGATAAAAGTCATGGGATACCTCTTAATATCGTGTCGGCCTTCCTTTCGCCCGGCGAAGTGCAGCAACTCGACGTGGCATGGACTCAACAAGTCGTTGGAAGTCTTCTGCAGGAATATTGAGCCATGCTGTCTCGATAGACGTCCATAATTGTGAAAGCGTTGATGGTGCAGGATTTTGGGCACGAACAGACCTCTCGATGATGTCCCATAAATGCTCGATGGGATTCATGTCGGGTGATCTAGGTGGCCAGATCATTCGTTGGAATTGTCCAGAATGTTCTTCAAACCAATCGCGAACAGTTGTGGCCCGGTGACATGGCGCATTGTCATCCATAAAAATCCCATCGTTGTTTGGGTACATGAAGTCCATGAATGGCTGCAAGTGATCTCCAAGTAGCTGAACATAAGCATTTCCAGTCAATGTTCGGTCCAGTCGCACCAGAGGACCAAGTCCATGCCATGAAAAAACAGCCCACACCATTACGGAGCCACCACCAGCTTGAACAGTTCCTTGCTGACAGTTTGGGTCCATGGCTTCGTGGGTCTGCGCCACACTCGAACCCTACCATCAGCTCTTACCAACTGAAATCGTGACTCATCGGACCAGGCCACGGTTTTCCATTCATCTAGGGACCAACCGATATGCTCACTTGCCCACGAGAGTCGCTGCAGGCGATGTCGTTCTGTCAGTAAAGGCACTTGAGTCGGTCTTCTGCTGGAATAGCCCAAAAAAGCCAAATTTCTCCGCACAGTTCTAACAGACAAGTCCCTTGTACGTCCCACATTGATTTCTGCGGTTATTTGACGCAGTGTTGCTTGTCTGTTAGAATTTACGACTCTTTGCAGACGTCGCCGGTCTCGGTCGTTAAGTGCAGGCGGTCGACCACTGCGCTGTCCATGGTGGGATGTTATGCCCGAAATTTCATACTCTCTGCACACTCTTGACACAGTGGATCTAGGAATGTTGAATTCCCTAACGATTTCCGAAATGGCATGATCCATGCGTCTAGCTCCAACTAACATTCCGCGTTCAAAGTCTGTTAATTCCCGTCGTGCGGTCATCATCACGCCAAAACCTCTTCACATGAATAACTTGAACAGAAATGAAAGCTCTGCGAAAGCACTGCGCATTTATACCTGTTCTACGCGATGCTACTGCCATCTGAAAATTTGCATATTGGTATCCCATGACTTTTGTCACTTCAGTGTATAATGGCCATGACTACAGTGCTTTGTTATCACTTCCACTTGGAAGATTCCTTACATTTTTTTCTTTCCTTTCTCTTAAGAATTTAAATTATTCTTTGCATCTCTCACCCGAAACAATTATATCAATTTGCATTTTCAGATTTAGAATATTTAAAAAAAATTTTCAAAATAGAATGATGTTTTAAAAAAGAAGGGGAAGGGATTTTATTTATTCAATATTACAGATTTAAAATAATAGATTATTCTAAATATTTTGAAAGAATTTATAATTGGTCATGAATTTTTTGGTCTTTGATTTTTGTAGAAGATCAAATTTAAAAAAAAAAAAATTTCTTTCCAATCCATTTCAAAGAAAAAAACAAGCTATTACATGAACAAATAATGAGAAACACCAGGGATAAAATGTATTAAATCCTTATTGGCTCAATCCAAGTCACATGACGCTGAAAGCATTTGAAAGTTGGCCAACCTTTAGCGATGGTTTCAGGCGTAACTCTTTGAAGCTTGTGATTGGACAACGCTTTATACTTTTCTGCTTTTTGCCTCTATGTGAAGAAGCCACAGATCTTAGGTATTGTTAAGAACCAACCTTTCTTGGTCCATTAGACAGCTTATTTGTATACAACACAGATAATTATGTTTTGGCGATCAGTATTGTATTTATTTTATTTAATATCACAATTTGTTGTGCAAATTCTGTCAAACATTTATCGTTATTTAATAGTATAATAATACAATAATATATATGTGTAATTACGCTGAATTTATAATGCATTTTTTTATTGTTTTCCAGGAAGCGGTGGAGGAGGAGGAGGAGGTTCCGGTGGAAGTGGTGGCGGATTAGGTTTAGGTGGAAATGGCGGCGGAGGATTAGGTTTAGGTGGGAATGGAGGAGGAGGAGGGGGTTCCGGTGGAAGTGGTGGAGGATTAGGTTTAGGTGGAAATGGCAGAGGAAAAGGCAAAGGTGGAGGAGGAGGTTCCCGTGGAAGTGGTGGAGGATTAGGTTTAGGGGAAATGGCGGAGGAGGATTAGGTTTAGGTGGGAATGGCGGTGGAGGAGGAGGTTCCGGAGGAAGTGGTGGAGGATTAGGTTTAGGTGGAAATGGCAAAAGAAAAGGCAAAGGTGGAGGAGGAGGAGGTTCCGGTGGAAGTGGTGGAGGATTAGGTTTGGGTGGAAATGGCGGAGGAGGATTAGGTTTAGGTGGGAATGGCGGAGGAGGATTAGGTTTAGGTGGGAATGGCGGAGGAGGAGGAGATTCTGGTGGAAGCGGTGGAGGATTAGGTTTAGGTGGAAATGGCGGAGGAGGATTAGGTTTAGGTGGGAATGGCGGAGGAGGAGGAGATTCCAGGGAAGTGGTGGAGGATTAGGTTTAGGTGGAAATGGCGGAGGATTAGGTTTAGAGGAAAAGGCAAAGGTGGAGGAGGATTAGGTTTAGGTGGGAATGGAGGAGGAGGTGAGTAAAATATCTAATAATATTTTTACAATTGGCAAGTTCGAACTTAATTTGAAGCAAATTTTTTAGCGAAGGAATTGTGAATGCTGTACTAGTTTTCAAAAATTAAGGAAAAATCAGAAAAATTGTGTTTAGTCATAAAATTTAATTAAAAATTCATAAAAATCACATATAATGTATATAAATTAATCACATTAATGTACAAATAATTATAGCATCACATAATCACATTATTGTATATAAAAAGTAATGCTACGTCAAAATATATATTGAAATTAGAGAATCAATGTTTAATGGAAAAGTAGCCGAAAGCAAGATGTAAAATCATCTGCAATATTTGAGAAACTTTGTAGCGAAAGTTTGAGAAAACTTTTGTTTTAAATATAAACATTCGACTTAATTTTTCTAAAGAATTATGAAGGCGAGCCATTAGGGGAATAGAAGCAATAAGCAAGCAAGTTAATGAAAGAGGAGAAAAGTCAAGAAAAATTGAAAGCTATGCATATTACATTGTGCTACATTATGTGTTTCCTAACTTGCATGATGTAGCACAATGTAATTTTAAATATTCAAATTTTCAGGAAATCCGTACAATAAAATCTTAATCAGACACATCACATTTTCGAAAACAGGAACATAGTGGCGGGAATTTAGATTACTGGCTACAAAAGGATACAAACTGGTACTGGACAATCAACTAACAGATTGATTCAGGATTAATGATTTATCAGCCAGCGCACCAGACTAACAATTTATTCTTAAAATTAACTAAATTTTATGAGTAATTATTCAAATTTGAGAAATACAATATTATCAAGTATGGGCAGATGTTTTGTGTCAGATAAAAGAGAAAGTACTAAGTTGGAAAGTAAAAAGTTGGTTAAATTAGGGTTGAAAATTTTGATAATATTCTAAAGTATACTCTGTTTGAGTTTGTTTCGACGATAAAAAATGTTTAGACCATGGCATTAAAAATAAATAAATAAACTAACTTATGAGATACACTAGCTGCTCATACACATGATAAATGAAGTAGGAAGGTATCTAGTAATAAGGCCACTGAAAGAAGTATCTTCTTTCAAATTCTCAAGAAGTAGCCCTTATAAGATTAACTGTCTTATGGAATAAATTAAAGAAGGCACCTGATCATTTATCTTTATATATTTTATTTATGAAAGAATATAGGGACATAGGACACACGAGAAAAGTAATTGTAAGTGAAGAACCAAGTATGATTTACCCTAATTTGTATTCCATCATTATCTGGATAAAACGACGACCATATTGAGAACTCTTTCAATGCATTGAATGTAACTTCCAAAGGTATTTCAGAATGATCTACAGTATAAAAGAGGTGTCACTCAAGATGACATGTTTTCAATAATGATCATATTCTGTAAACTTATATTTGCCTTTATGGCAGACATTTGTATGCTTGGAACCCCCAATCTGGATGAAATTAAAGAGATGAGGAGACAGCTGATTCAAATCCTAAATACGAAAAAAATAGTTTGCACAAATTATGTGCTAATGAATCAGAGCTACAACCGAGAAAGATTGCATCTTTTCGAATTGTGATAACATAAAAGCATTAAAGATCTGTTGAAAGGCGAAAACTTAAATAGAAAAGCTTGCCACACCAAAAGTTGGCAACAATTTATATGATCCAGAATATATGTTTTGGAAGGCTTATTGGGTCTTGGTATCTTCTCGATTTCCTTCAGCACACAAATAATGAACCCAGAATTATTAATAATTTAAGAAAGATTCTAAAAATTGTCTTCATTTATAGCAATTTTATTTTTAAATATAGAGATTTTATTTTAAAGGTTTAAATTTTATATTAGAATATTAGCATGTTTTAATAAAAACTTAAATAATTATATTAATGAAAAAAAGTTCGATTAATTTATATGTATTAATGTTTTCTTCAAAACTTTTACAGTGGGATTAGGCAGTCTTCCGGGACGTAAGTATTTTGTTTGTTTAATTCAAACCTGAATTTTTACAAAATCTTCCTAATAAAATGGTCAAATGTTTCCTAAAAATAATGTAAAAATAAAAAATCTTTTCAGTAAATTTAAAGGAAAATATCATTTTTAGATATAATATATACATTATTCGATATTTGAGCATTTTTTTGTCAATTCAGAAGCTCGATGAAGAAATTGAGCTAAAACAGTTTATAGAAGATTTATCAGGTAAAATAAGAGTTGAAGCAATCAAGCAAGACTTATATATATAACTTCTTAAACTAATTTGTACTATAATAAGACGGGAATTATAATAAAAGCTCTAAAGTTAATTGTAACATATAAAAAGATACTTAAATGTTTAGCACAAATAATTTTCTGGCCGCTATTTAATAAATGGTATTGATGTATCATTTTATCTCATTTTCTATCTTTAATTATATATGCATATTTGTTTGTACAAAAATGCTTTAGTTAAACAGGAATATTATGTCATGATGTAAAGAAGTTTTAAAAACTTTTTTTTTTTAACCAAATTTTCTGATATTGGTACAGTATAAAGAAAATGTTATTTTATAATGCTTGGTTGAAAATTAAATCTTATTAAATAGAAGAAAAAAAGTAAATAATATTTCAATCAAATGTTCGTCATTTTGAAACTGTTCACTGTCGCAAAGAACTTGAAAAAATGAAATTCAATTTTGCATTTATTTATTTTAATTTCAGTTTCCAGTGCTGATCTTCCAGATCTTTCTCAAAGTAAGTAGTTGTCTTTTCCTTTTTATTGAAAATATATATATATCTATAACAATGTAAAAATATTTAATCAAAATTCCTTTCGTTTATTAGTTTCCAAAGGAGATCTCGCAAATGCTCTTGGAAGTAAGTTTCACATTTTATTTCTACTTATTTTAATTACATGCGAGAAATTTTACTAATACACATTTCTTTTTTAGTACCAGCATCGGAACTTCCAGACGTATCCGAAAGTATGCTATATTGAATTATTTATTTCATAATTTTTGTTTTAACAGAATTAATGAATTTTAATTGAAGTCAAAGTGAATTTGCATTTCAAATTTCATGGAATAAAATATTTTTACTGATTCGTGGTTTTTTTATTTACAGTTTCATTTTCAAAACTTCCAAGCCTTTCACAACGTATGTTTTCTTCTTAATTTTTTTCATGTAACAAAGTTGAGAAATTTTAACTATGAATTAAATGGCTTAAATTATTTTTCAGTTTCTAAAGGAGATCTTGCCAGTGTTTTAGGACGTAAGTACCTCTTCTGAATTTAAATATTTTGTAAATTATTTAGTAAATTCATCAATTATCAAATATCATATATTTAATTGAAATAATTTTTTTAGTTCCCGCAAGTGAAATTCCAGATATTTCGCAAAGTATGTATCATCTTATATAGAATTAATTTTATTATTTTGATAAATACAATATAGTTTTTAATTTTTATAAATGATATTTTTCCTAGTTTCCTTTGGACAAATTCCTGGACGTAAGTATACTTGCTTCATATTTAAACAGACATAAACAAATATTTCAAATATATGGAATGTTTCTGTTAACATTTACCGATGCATAGGTTTCTTTTCGACATAATGTAATGATTAAAAGATGCGATATCCATAAATGGGTAACATTTTCACGTCTAATGCTTATATGAATAATTGGTTTTACCTCCTTTAAGGACTACTCGTGGTTGTATACGTTTATGGAGAGTGTGATGCTACCGTTTCATGAATTTTTCCCGTTAGCATCTCAGAAATACAGTTACAGTTGTGCGATAGTTTGGTTCGTTCCATTGGGGCGGAAAAAAATTTCTCAACAATACACAATTGGGGGGAAGTGGGCTACACCGAGAGAAGCCTTCAAACGTCATCAGGGTAATAAACCGATATATGCGAGATATATGAGTTGTGTTAATATCTTGTAGAAGATATCCCCAGTCTTATGAACCCCGAAAGGAAATGCAAAAGTGTCTATTTAACGAATCGTCGAGTACTTAAATGTTTATTGAAAAATGAATGGTGCAATTCTCACGACGAATAGGAAAACACACTAAGTGTAGAGCTTCCTGTTACGTAAAAAAATTAATTGGTGTCTATATTTGATGACCTGCACAAATAAATACAATTGTCACACGCCTAAATTTTAAATGATGTAATTCAAGCATTACGCGATTCCAACGAGATGACCTAATTTAACGCTAAATAACCCAGAAGATTTAGGCATATGCCTCCTTGACATGAAGCGTAAAAAGGAATTTTTAAAATAATTAGCCAATCACAGACAAAATGTATACATTCGATACATTAGAAAAATATTTGAAATTCAACGCTGATTTATTACAAAAGTGTTAATAGTAATTTAAATTCAAATTTCTAAATATTTTATTATTCAGTTGTTTTCTTTTGTTGTTATTTACAATTAGTAAAAATTAAATATCTTTTTTTTTTAGTTAATCTTCCAAGCCTCCCAGGATGTAAGTTTTCCCTTACCAATATTTAAAATTCAGCACTACTTTTTTTAATGATTTACATCGGAAATTATTAAAATATTATATAGTAATTAATATATATATCCTTTCTCAAGATTAAAACATTTTAAAGGATTCTTAAACTTACCTATTAGTAGCTAAAAGAAATAAGATATGTTTAAAAAATCCAGAATTATTAATAATTTAAGAAAGATTCTAAAAATTGTCTTCATTTATAGCAATTTTATTTTTAAATATAGAGATTTTATTTTAAAGGTTTTCAAATTTTATATTAGAATATTAGCATGTTTTAATAAAAACTTAAATAATTATATTAATGAAAAAAAGTTCGATTAATTTATATGTATTAATGTTTTCTTCAAAACTTTTACAGTGGGATTAGGCAGTCTTCCGGGACGTAAGTATTTTGTTTGTTTAATTCAAACCTGAATTTTTTACAAAATCTTCCTAATAAAATGGTCAAATGTTTCCTAAAAATAATGTAAAAATAAAAAATCTTTTCAGTAAATTTAAAGGAAAATATCATTTTTAGATATAATATATACATTATTCGATATTTGAGCATTTTTTTGTCAATTCAGAAGCTCGATGAAGAAATTGAGCTAAAACAGTTTATAGAAGATTTATCAGGTAAAATAAGAGTTGAAGCAATCAAGCAAGACTTATATATATAACTTCTTAAACTAATTTGTACTATAATAAGACGGGAATTATAATAAAAGCTCTAAAGTTAATTGTAAAATATAAAAAGATACTTAAATGTTTAGCACAAATAATTTTCTGGCCGCTATTTAATAAATGGTATTGATGTATCATTTTATCTCATTTTCTATCTTTAATTATATATGCATATTTGTTTGTACAAAAATGCTTTAGTTAAACAGGAATATTATGTCATGATGTAAAGAAGTTTTAAAAACTTTTTTTTTAACCAAATTTTCTGATATTGGTACAGTATAAAGAAAATGTTATTTTATAATGCTTGGTTGAAAATTAAATCTTATTAAATAGAAGAAAAAAAGTAAATAATATTTCAATCAAATGTTCGTCATTTTGAAACTGTTCACTGTCGCAAAGAACTTGAAAAAATGAAATTCAATTTTGCATTTATTTATTTTAATTTCAGTTTCCAGTGCTGATCTTCCAGATCTTTCTCAAAGTAAGTAGTTGTCTTTTCCTTTTTATTGAAAATATATATATATCTATAACAATGTAAAAATATTTAATCAAAATTCCTTTCGTTTATTAGTTTCCAAAGGAGATCTCGCAAATGCTCTTGGAAGTAAGTTTCACATTTTATTTCTACTTATTTTAATTACATGCGAGAAATTTTACTAATACACATTTCTTTTTTTAGTACCAGCATCGGAACTTCCAGACGTATCCGAAAGTATGCTATATTGAATTATTTATTTCATAATTTTTGTTTTAACAGAATTAATGAATTTTAATTGAAGTCAAAGTGAATTTGCATTTCAAATTTCATGGAATAAAATATTTTTACTGATTCGTGGTTTTTTTATTTACAGTTTCATTTTCAAAACTTCCAAGCCTTTCACAACGTATGTTTTCTTCTTAATTTTTTTCATGTAACAAAGTTGAGAAATTTTAACTATGAATTAAATGGCTTAAATTATTTTTCAGTTTCTAAAGGAGATCTTGCCAGTGTTTTAGGACGTAAGTACCTCTTCTGAATTTAAATATTTTGTAAATTATTTAGTAAATTCATCAATTATCAAATATCATATATTTAATTGAAATAATTTTTTTAGTTCCCGCAAGTGAAATTCCAGATATTTCGCAAAGTATGTATCATCTTATATAGAATTAATTTTATTATTTTGATAAATACAATATAGTTTTTAATTTTTATAAATGATATTTTTCCTAGTTTCCTTTGGACAAATTCCTGGACGTAAGTATACTTGCTTCATATTTAAACAGACATAAACAAATATTTCAAATATATGGAATGTTTCTGTTAACATTTACCGATGCATAGGTTTCTTTTCGACATAATGTAATGATTAAAAGATGCGATATCCATAAATGGGTAACATTTTCACGTCTAATGCTTATATGAATAATTGGTTTTACCTCCTTTAAGGACTACTCGTGGTTGTATACGTTTATGGAGAGTGTGATGCTACCGTTTCATGAATTTTTCCCGTTAGCATCTCAGAAATACAGTTACAGTTGTGCGATAGTTTGGTTCGTTCCATTGGGGCGGAAAAAATTTCTCAACAATACACAATTGGGGGGAAGTGGGCTACACCGAGAGAAGCCTTCAAACGTCATCAGGGTAATAAACCGATATATGCGAGATATATGAGTTGTGTTAATATCTTGTAGAAGATATCCCCAGTCTTATGAACCCCGAAAGGAAATGCAAAAGTGTCTATTTAACGAATCGTCGAGTACTTAAATGTTTATTGAAAAATGAATGGTGCAATTCTCACGACGAATAGGAAAACACACTAAGTGTAGAGCTTCCTGTTACGTAAAAAAATTAATTGGTGTCTATATTTGATGACCTGCACAAATAAATACAATTGTCACACGCCTAAATTTTAAATGATGTAATTCAAGCATTACGCGATTCCAACGAGATGACCTAATTTAACGCTAAATAACCCAGAAGATTTAGGCATATGCCTCCTTGACATGAAGCGTAAAAAGGAATTTTTAAAATAATTAGCCAATCACAGACAAAATGTATACATTCGATACATTAGAAAAATATTTGAAATTCAACGCTGATTTATTACAAAAGTGTTAATAGTAATTTAAATTCAAATTTCTAAATATTTTATTATTCAGTTGTTTTCTTTTGTTGTTATTTACAATTAGTAAAAATTAAATATCTTTTTTTTTAGTTAATCTTCCAAGCCTCCCAGGATGTAAGTTTTCCTTACCAATATTTAAAATTCAGCACTACTTTTTTAATGATTTACATCGGAAATTATTAAAATATTATATAGTAATTAATATATATATCCTTTCTCAAGATTAAAACATTTTAAAGGATTCTTAAACTTACCTATTAGTAGCTAAAAGAAATAAGATATGTTTAAAAAATCCAGAATTATTAATAATTTAAGAAAGATTCTAAAAATTGTCTTCATTTATAGCAATTTTATTTTTAAATATAGAGATTTTATTTTAAAGGTTTTCAAATTTTATATTAGAATATTAGCATGTTTTAATAAAAACTTAAATAATTATATTAATGAAAAAAAGTTCGATTAATTTATATGTATTAATGTTTTCTTCAAAACTTTTACAGTGGGATTAGGCAGTCTTCCGGGACGTAAGTATTTTGTTTGTTTAATTCAAACCTGAATTTTTTACAAAATCTTCCTAATAAAATGGTCAAATGTTTCCTAAAAATAATGTAAAAATAAAAAATCTCTTTTCAGTAAATTTAAAGGAAAATATCATTTTTAGATATAATATATACATTATTCGATATTTGAGCATTTTTTTGTCAATTCAGAAGCTCGATGAAGAAATTGAGCTAAAACAGTTTATAGAAGATTTATCAGGTAAAATAAGAGTTGAAGCAATCAAGCAAGACTTATATATATAACTTCTTAAACTAATTTGTACTATAATAAGACGGGAATTATAATAAAAGCTCTAAAGTTAATTGTAAAATATAAAAAGATACTTAAATGTTTAGCACAAATAATTTTCTGGCCGCTATTTAATAAATGGTATTGATGTATCATTTTATCTCATTTTCTATCTTTAATTATATATGCATATTTGTTTGTACAAAAATGCTTTAGTTAAACAGGAATATTATGTCATGATGTAAAGAAGTTTTAAAAACTTTTTTTTTTAACCAAATTTTCTGATATTGGTACAGTATAAAGAAAATGTTATTTTATAATGCTTGGTTGAAAATTAAATCTTATTAAATAGAAGAAAAAAAGTAAATAATATTTCAATCAAATGTTCGTCATTTTGAAACTGTTCACTGTCGCAAAGAACTTGAAAAAATGAAATTCAATTTTGCATTTATTTATTTTAATTTCAGTTTCCAGTGCTGATCTTCCAGATCTTTCTCAAAGTAAGTAGTTGTCTTTTCCTTTTTATTGAAAATATATATATATCTATAACAATGTAAAAATATTTAATCAAAATTCCTTTCGTTTATTAGTTTCCAAAGGAGATCTCGCAAATGCTCTTGGAAGTAAGTTTCACATTTTATTTCTACTTATTTTAATTACATGCGAGAAATTTTACTAATACACATTTCTTTTTTAGTACCAGCATCGGAACTTCCAGACGTATCCGAAAGTATGCTATATTGAATTATTTATTTCATAATTTTTGTTTTAACAGAATTAATGAATTTTAATTGAAGTCAAAGTGAATTTGCATTTCAAATTTCATGGAATAAAATATTTTTACTGATTCGTGGTTTTTTTATTTACAGTTTCATTTTCAAAACTTCCAAGCCTTTCACAACGTATGTTTTCTTCTTAATTTTTTTCATGTAACAAAGTTGAGAAATTTTAACTATGAATTAAATGGCTTAAATTATTTTTCAGTTTCTAAAGGAGATCTTGCCAGTGTTTTAGGACGTAAGTACCTCTTCTGAATTTAAATATTTTGTAAATTATTTAGTAAATTCATCAATTATCAAATATCATATATTTAATTGAAATAATTTTTTTAGTTCCCGCAAGTGAAATTCCAGATATTTCGCAAAGTATGTATCATCTTATATAGAATTAATTTTATTATTTTGATAAATACAATATAGTTTTTAATTTTTATAAATGATATTTTTCCTAGTTTCCTTTGGACAAATTCCTGGACGTAAGTATACTTGCTTCATATTTAAACAGACATAAACAAATATTTCAAATATATGGAATGTTTCTGTTAACATTTACCGATGCATAGGTTTCTTTTCGACATAATGTAATGATTAAAAGATGCGATATCCATAAATGGGTAACATTTTCACGTCTAATGCTTATATGAATAATTGGTTTTACCTCCTTTAAGGACTACTCGTGGTTGTATACGTTTATGGAGAGTGTGATGCTACCGTTTCATGAATTTTTCCCGTTAGCATCTCAGAAATACAGTTACAGTTGTGCGATAGTTTGGTTCGTTCCATTGGGGCGGAAAAAATTTCTCAACAATACACAATTGGGGGAAGTGGGCTACACCGAAATAAGACTTCTAACGTTATCAGGGTAATAAACCCATATATGCGAGATTTATGAATTGTGTTAATATCTTATAGAAGATATCCCCAGTCTTAGGAACCACGAAATGAAATGCAAAAGTGTCTATTTAACGAATCGTCGAGTACTTAAATGTTTATGAAAAATGAATGGTGCAATTCTTACCACAAATAGGGAACAGTAAGTGTCGAGCTTTCTGTTATGTAAAAAATGTAATTGGGGTCTATATTTGACGACTTGCATAAATATAGACACCATATTTACAATTGTCATACGGCTAAAATTTAAATGATGTAATTGTATAGCATTATGCGATTCCAACCTAGCTAAGACCTATAATAACGCTAAATAACCCAGATGATTTCGTCATATGCCTCCTTGACATGAAGCTTAGAAAGGAAATTTCAAAATAATTAACCAAGCACGGATAATATGTATACATTGGATAAATTAAAAAAGTATGTAAAATTCATCGCTGCTTTATTACAAAAGTGTTAATGTTAATATAAACTAAAATTTCAAAATATTACATTATTCAGTTGTTTTCTTTTGTTGTTCTTTACAATTATTAAAATTTAAATATCTTTTTTCTAGTTAACCTTCCAAGCCTCCCAGGATCACAAGATGAAAAGCTTTTGAAGCTTTCTTAAATTTACATTTAGTATTAATAAGACATATGTGTTTAATTCATACAGAATTATTAATTATTTCTGAATTTGCTAAAGAACTGTTCAATTTATATTGTGTATTCTCTAGCAATGTAAATTTAACTTGAACTTTTCAAATTTTTGCTGTTCTAACATTAGCCTATGCAGTTTGTTTTGTACATTTGTTTAAAATATGGTTTAAATTTGTATATTAATTGAAGAAATTATGATATATTTGTATCAGACTAATATTGTCGTCAAATTAGTCTGACCTTGTTTTTTAACTTAATTTTTTTTTTTTACAGTTGGCTCAGGAGGTCTTCCGGGAAGTAAGTGTTTTGGTTGTTTAATTCAAAAGTCAATTATTCAATACTTGAACAGTTTTGGAAAATATTAATGTTGGATGATATGCATTAAGGAGATTATTAAAAATGCCTTTCTAATGATATGCATTAAGGAGACTATTAAAAATGTCTTTTTAATTATATGCATTAAGGAGATTATTAAAAATGCCTTTCTAATGATATGCATTAAGGAGATTATTAAAAATGTCTTTCTAATGATATGCATTATTATTAAAAATGTTTTTTCTAATGATATGGAAGATTATTAAAAATGTATGCATTTTAAAAAATGATATGGATTAAGGAGATTATTAAAAATGCCTTTCTAATGATTTTATTAAAAATGTCTTTCTAATGATATTATATGCATTAAGGAGATTATTAAAAATGCCTTTCTAATGAATTATATGCATTAAGGAGATTATTAAAAATGCATTAATGATATGCATTAAGAGATTATTAAAAATGTCTTTCTAATTATGCATTAAAGATTATTAAAAATGTTTTAGTAATGATAATTAAGGAGACTATTAAAAATGTCTTTTTATTATATGCATTAAGGAGATTATTAAAAATGCCTTTCTAATGATATTCATTAAGGAGATTATTAAAAATGTCTTTCTAATGATATGCATTAAGGAGATTATTAAAAATGCCTTTCTAATGATATGCATTAAGGAGATTATTAAAAATGTCTTTCTAATTATATGCATTAAGGAGATTATTAAAAATGTCTTTCTAATGATATGGATTAAGGAGATTATTAAAAATGCCTTTCTAATGATATGCATTAAGGATATGCATTAAGGAGATTAATGATATGGATTAAAACTATTAAAAATGTCTTTCTAATGATATGCATTAAGGAGATTATTAAAAATGTCTTTCTAATGATATGCATTAAGGAGATTATTAAAAATGTTTTAGTAATGATATGGATTAAGGAGACTATTAAAAATGTCTTTTTAATTATATGCATTAAGGAGATTATTAAAAATGTTTTAGTAATGATATGGATTAAGGAGACTAAAAAATGATATATGCATTAAGGAGATTATTAAAAATGTCTTTCTAATGATATGCATTAAGGAGATTATTAAAAATGTTTTTCTGATATGGATTAAGGAGACTATTATGTCTTTCTATGATATGCATTAAGGAGATTATTAAAAATGTCTTTCTAATGATATGCATTAAGGAGATTATTAAAAATGTTTTAGTAATGATATGGATTAAGGAGACTATTAAAAATGTCTTTTTAATGATATGCATTAAGGAGATTATTAAAAATGTTTTAGTAATGATATGGATTAAGGAGACTATTAAAAATGCCTTTCTAATGATATGCATTAAGGAGATTATTAAAAATGTCTTTCTAATGATATGCATTATTCATTAAAAAATGTTTTAGAGATTATTAAAAAATGTCTTTCTAATGATATGCATTAAGGAGATTATTAAAAATGTCTTTCTAATGATATGCATTAAGGAGATTATTAAAAATGTCTTTCTAATGATATGCATTAAGGAGATTATTAAAAATGTTTTAGTAATGATATGGATTAAGGAGACTATTAAAAATGTCTTTTTAATTATATGCATTAAGGAGATTATTAAAAATGTCTTTCTAATGATATGCATTAAGGAGATTAATTAAAATACTTACAATTTTCTTCAGATGATGGAAAAATAGGCTGCATCAATGTAAATTATTTCTTAAATTCTCAATAAACATTTAAGAAAAAAAATTGGTCTTATAAAATATGTTTTATAAATTAAATAAAACAGAATTTTATTTTTGCGGGTGTTAGTACTGTTTCTAAGTGTTATTTTTTCTTATTTATTTGAAAGAATATTATTTGTGTTCTCTTAACAGAAATTTACAATAAAAAAAAAGACCCATAAAATGACATCAAATTCAGAAAATAAAAGATATGCATTAAAATATCACTACATATAAATCAACTGCATATACTGCATACAAATTACTGCATATAAATCAACTGCATATAAATCAACGCAGTATATTGAAAATCTGTGTTATATATCATTGCCTTTTTTGTTTAAATATGTATGTGAGAATTATTATAAATATTTTACTTTTTCATCACGTTTAATTTCCTTACAATCAGATTCAACAAATTTTCTTACATACATTATTGTAATATTTAAACTTATGTGTACGTACATAACTTTTATTACATAATGCTTTTAAATTTAGAATAGATTCATTTGAATAAATGCTATAATTTACAGATGATTCTGCAGATAGGTGTTCTTATGAAAGTAGCAAATTTGTAAAAGATTCGTCCTCTCATTTAAAGAGTAGTGTTAACATTGTTATAATTATTGCTATTCAACCGAATGCTGTCTTTAGATTTTATTTCTTGCTATATAATATTATATGCTAAAGATTATTCCTCTCTTTTAAAAAGTAGTGTTAACATTGTTATGATTATTGTTATTCAGCCATATACTGCCATAGATTTTATTTGTTGCTATTAAATATATGGCATAAAAGTTTTAATTTGTAGTAAACATTTATTATTTTTAAATGCTACTAAGATTTAGCTAAATTTTGTGTATTACAACACGCTATATTTTTTGTTATTCTTGTTCTAATTTTTAAAAAACTGAAATTTACCATTTGTAAACGAAGGCATAGAAAAAGCTCATTTTATTTTCTTTAAACATTACTTGTTTTGTGATGGAATTTGTTTTTATTATAAATTTGTACATTTATATATTGATACATATTGTGTTAAATTTTAAATTTAAGTATTAAGAATTTAATTATTAAAAATTTTTAAAATAATGAATTCTTCAAACGCATTAATATTCTTAATTATATTATCATTAACATTTTTTTGAAGCCGTTTTTCTATGATGGTTAATTTTCACTGACATTTTATCACAATTGCCGAATTCATGATAGGGAAAAAATAACTATTATTATTTTATTAGTGTAGATTCAAATTAAGCAGAAACAATTTATTTTTATTCAAAATTTTTTTTTGAAAACGTAAGAAGAATTTTTTTAGCATGCGTAAATTGCGAAATATTTGATTCTTTTTGTTAAAAAAAAGCAACAAATTAATTGTGCGTATATTGTTATTTATTTGGTATGTTAACCCATACCAAATAAATACCAATATTGGAAAAGGACTAATATTGTTTGTTTGTTTTTTGCATGTGTGTAGGAATTTTTGTATGCATTTAATTGTTTATTGTGCCCCACAACTGCCCAACATAGATTAATTAACATGAAATTGATAAATGAAGTTATTTTTACCATATGTGTTTAAATAAAACTATAGAATTTAACATTTTATGTATCAAACTGTTAAAAATTCTGTTAAACTGCCTTTTTTTGTTTGCATTACGGTTTTAAAACATTATTTTTACTGGTATAATAATCTTCATTCCTTAAATAAGTGTCGTTAAATTTATTTATATATGCTTCAATAAAATTTTGTATTAGATTATGTAATTTTTACTTTAGCCCTGCACTGATTTTTAGAAAAGAAAAAAATTATTTCTTTCTTCCTTCTTAGTATTTTATCAGACTGTATAGTACTTTGAGGGGATTGACTAAAAAATTAATTTTTTCATCATAAAATTATAATTAAAAAAATTTTTCTTGTTCAAAAAAGTCATAAATGTACAAATTTCCTTAACACTTATATTTAAGAAGGAAATTTAATTCATAAAAATAATTCATTCAATAAATTGATAATAAAAATTAAAAATTTTTGCAGGTGGAAATGACGACTCTAGTTAGTATGCCTTTTTGTTATGCGTTTTACTTATTTTATTTGCTATTATTTATTATTTCTGTGAATTCCGTTTACATTATTTATTAACATAGTTTTTAATAAAAGTCCAGAATTTTACACTGTGTGAATTAAACTATGTAAAATTCCGATTATTTGGTTAATTATGCATTCTATGCTTATAAATATATATAATAATATTATTAATATGGGATAATATTAGTACAATAAATATTTATAAGAAATATAATTATACCATAAATATTTAAAAATATATTTATAAAGAACTTTACTTTGCCATAATTTTTACTCTCATGTTCATGTGTCATTAAAGTTATCAATTCATGTTTCAATAACTCTTTAATTTAAGTATAATCATAATTTTTTTGGAATATCATTGCTTATTAGAAAAATAATGTTTATGTATATTTAAAAACTTTTTTTCATTTTTGTATTTACTGCATTTAAAAATATAACAAAATTTTATGCTGTTTCGTAAAATTATCTAAAAATGTTTTTTTAATAATGTCATAAAAATTTGAATTTTCTGAAATATTATCATTAAAAATGTTATAGAATAATTGATTTAAATAAAACGAATCCTTCATTAGGTTTTTTTAAAAATAATTTTAAAATTTCTGTAAGGGGAAGTCTCATGTGCAAGGAGATATTAATTTTTCTAAGCTTCTTTTAGCAGTTTTATTGTCATTCGCTTGTAAGAAATTTTCGAAAGACAAAATAGAAAAACCTGTGAATAAATATTCGGAAAATAGAAAATTAAAAATTTTATACGTATAGAAACATTAAATTATTTTTCTAAATGGGAATATGTTTTTATAAGTTTAATAAATTTAAATAAGTAAGAATAATATGTAAGAATATGTTTATTAAGTTTTCCTTTATTTGTTTGACATATTCAGGATTTGATGATAATAATTTATAAATAATAATTTAAAAATAGTAACTATTTCTGATATGACACTAACATTCAGTGTTGTTAGATTGTAATTAGTTAACATATAATTGAAATATAAAATTACTTTTTATCACGTTTGTTTTAATACAAATTCTGTGTTTAACTTTTACGGAATGAACAATTTAAAAGCCGTTTTTGTATTTCTTGATGAAAAATCAGTTCCAAGTTACAGTTCTAGTAAACAAATAAATCTACAAAAACTTCATTCTCTAAATAAATATGTCATTAATTTCATCTACTAAACTTGATTGTAACAATTATTTTTGGAATAAATTTATTATAATAATGCAAATGTTTGTTTCTTCGTATTGTTTCATGCTATATGTTGACAAGAATATCTAAAAAAATAAGTGTTTTTAAATCATATTACAGTTCTAAAAAAATTCCTAATGAAAAACCTAAGAACGTAAAAAATTCCTTAAATACTTTTACATTTTAAGAGAAAAAAATGATTGCATAAATAAGAAACTTAAAAAGTAAATAAATTAATAAATAAATTTTTCTTCATTTTTTTTTGTTTTCAATTGATATTAAAACACACATTTAAATTCCAAAATTCTGCACATTGCTAATAACATAACTATAGAATTTTAATTTTATGAAGGAATGTATTAAAAGTTCCTTTAAAATATATCTTTCATATTTGCATATTCGATTTTAAATACATTTACATTATTATAAAAGTTTCATTCTTAATTAAATATAATCAAATTTAGGCATTAATATTTCATTACACTATTTTGATTTTAACGTAATTATTCATTAAAAATTAAATTATTTATCACAAAATTAATGTGCTAAATAACTTTTCGATGAAGAATCCATTCATGTTATAAAATTTCTTTATATTATTAACTTTAATATTTTAGTGCGTAACTTATTTTATAAAAATATGATTATATACAATTTAATTTTAAAATATCAGTACATGGTGATTTCTGTTTCTAGTAAATTTTAATTTTTCTTGTGTTTTTCATAAGCATTTGAAAAACGTTTTCCAAGCACACATTGAGGGGAATTTATGATTGAAAATTCACAAAGTAGAAACTTGGAATTCTGAATATAATTAAATGAATTATTTTTAATTTTTGAAAAAGTACATATAATTTAAGTTTACTTATTTTTTTACTATTATACATTTCTGTGTTATTATATTAAAAATTCGTAA
Source organism: Caerostris darwini (assembly GCA_021605075.1). Taxonomy (NCBI): domain Eukaryota; kingdom Metazoa; phylum Arthropoda; class Arachnida; order Araneae; family Araneidae; genus Caerostris; species Caerostris darwini. Next base: position 136,922 of record BPLQ01007712.1, on the reverse strand, counting down.
TTTTTTCACAGGAAATTACAATTAAATATGGATCTAATAGACCAATGTTCATATCGTAATTTTAAAATAATATTTATGTTTCAATTTAGTATGTAATGTTTTTAAACTGGAAATATTTTTCTAAAAAGAAAAAAAAATTAAATTTTACAGGTGATTCTACAGACGTTTATTCCTATGAAGGTAATTCATTTGAAAAAATTCTATTTCTCCTTGAAAGCGTAGAGTAAAAATTATAATTATTGTAATACAAACGATTTTTCTTTTGGTTTATATTTTCTGTTATAAAATATATTAAATTTATATTAAAAAAGTTTTAATTTCAAACTTTTGTTAATGATTTTTAGATGCTAGTAAGAGTAAGTTGAAATTTTATATTACCTATCACAATATTTTTTGATCATATTAGTAACTTTGAATAACTGAAAATTATTTTCTCTAAATGATTTTGGTAAAAGCATTTTTATTTCTACTTAATATTCGTTAATTAGTTGTTTAACGATGCATGAAATTTGCTTGAATGTATTGATATTTTATATGGAAGTGAATGCTTGCTAAACATTTCGAAAAAAATTTATTAATATTATTAAATATTTAAAAAAGTAAAATATTGGATTTCCTTAAAATCAATACTAATCTCAATTACACCCTTCTCACATACATTTTGAGAAGGGAATAAGTTATAGTAAGTTGGAAATTTATATTGTATTAACAATATATTTTAAAATACCATATTCAAATCTTCGGATAACTTTAATTTACTTTTTTTAAACGGATTTATTGTAAAAGTTTTTTTTTTTATTTTATGAGTGAAAAAAGTAAACTTATTTCATATTGTTTCCTTTTCTTATTGTAATTTAATATAATTATAATTGTTATCTATTTAAAATAAGTATGCAATAAAATTTATGATTTCTAATTTAATTAAACCATTTAATATGATTGTAATGTAATTTTTCTTTAATCACTGTCCTGCTATTAAAAAAAATAGGTGCTAATTTCTTCTGAATAATTTTGGTTTTAATTATGCGGAGATTAAGTAATAAATTGAATTTTTATCGTCATTTTATTATAGTAAAACATTTCTTATTGCAGAAGAACGCAAAAATTAGTTAAAATCTTAGCATTAACATTTTAAGATTAAAACAAGTAATATAAAAAAAAATTTTAAAGTCAATTCCTACTTTTCCTTCACTATATTGCAGAAAGTCCTTTATAAATAATTTTCATTCATTTTTTTAAGTTTATCTGGCGCCGTCTAATGGTAGATACATGTAACTTAAATCTAAAAAAACTAAAATTAATTGATTAAATTTAATTACTGAATTAATATGTGAAAAAACTGTATTAACATCAAGTGTCCTTCACTACAAGTAAAAAATGTATTTGAATTTGAGTGGATGAATAAAAAGTATTTTATTAATGATTGAAAATTTGAACAAGACATATATAGGGAAAGTGTGAGCTAATAGAAGGAGTTGAATAATTTTATAAAAAAACTATTTTACGCTAAACTAAGAAAAAAGCTTAACTTTCAAATTTTTACAGGTGGAAGTGCAGCCTCCAGTAAGTGTTACTATCACTTGTGTTTTTGCAACAGTTTCTTCGCAGTTTTTTTTTTGAAGTATAGTTTAAATGTGTAAAACGGAATAAAATCTATTATTAAATATTCATTAAATAGAATTTTAATTTTTTGCATATGAGTCTAACTAATATCTTAAATACTGAAAATATATGTTTCTCTGAAGGCTACTAATTTTTTTTATTAATAAACTTTCCAATTTAATTTTAAATATTGTTTATTATTTTTTAGTTCTTAATTTCACTAAAATTAGATCTAATAAACAAATTTACATAGATATTATGTGGTAATATCTAAAAGATATTTGTATATATTCACACATACACGTAAAGCTTTATTAATTTGTAACACGTATGCTAATATAAATCAATGTTATAATTTGCAGGCGATTCTACAGATGTTTATTCCTATGAAGGTAATAATAATTTTAATTTAAATAAATTCTTTTTCTCTTTCAAAAGGCAGTGTAAAAATTGTGAATATTGCAGCACAGCCGATTTCTCTTCTAATTTATATATTATAAATTATATTGAATTTATACTTAACAAAGGTTTAATTTCAAATTTTTCTCAATGATTTTTAGATGCCAGTAAGAGTAAATTAAAGTTTTCTTTCATGTTATTATTGCATTTTAAAACATTTTATTATCGTTTTTTAATATTTGAAATTTACTTTCTTTACATTTTTTTTTTGTAAAATCATTTTTATTTCTACTTAATATTCCTTAATTAGTTGTTTCACGATGCAACATATTTTCCTGAATGTATTTAAATGTTATAAAGGAATGAATATTCCGTAAATATTTTCAAAATCAACTATTAGTATTATTAAATATTTTAAAAAGTATATTATTGAATTTAATTAAAATTATTATTAATATTATGTTTAAATTACGCAATTTAGGAATTCTTTTATTTAAAAAAAACAATAAATTAGTTATATGATAATTTATTTTATATCGATTTGGAAAAGAAACAAATATTGTATTGGGTTTGGTAATTTGTATGCGGGGAGAACAGGTTTAAAATATCTTATGTAACAATACAGATGATGTCCTAGTTCAATTATTTGCAAGTAATTGTTAAATGAAATTCATATTACGTATGTATATTTAATTAAAACTTTGCATTTAAAAATATTTTGATTGAAAAAATTAAGAGTACTTCATAATTTGTTTTCCTTTTTTTATTCTTGCTAAATAAAATTACAATTTTTATCTTTCTTAAACTATGTTAACACAATGTAAGAATTTATACTTAATTAAACTATTTATTATGGTTGTATTGTATGTTTCCATAAACGTTGTACTGCTATTAAAAAATAAATGTCAATTTCTTCCCAGATTTAGGTTTTTTATGCCGAAATTAAGTAATAAACTGTATTTTTATTGCCGAATGATAATTCAAAAATGTTTCTTGTTAAAAATTCATCAATGTAAAAATGCCCTTAAATTCTAAGAATTAACATTTTAAGGTTAAAATAATTTTATGAAAACATTCTTTTAAAATAAACTAAGAAAAAAGTTTAACTTTCAAATTTTTACAGGTGGAAGTGACGCGTCAAGTAAGTGTTACTTTTACTTTTGTATTAACAGCATTTATATAGTTATTCTTTTGACGTATAGCTTAAATGTGTTAAACGGAAAAAAACATCTATATTCTTTTGACGTATAGCTTAAATGTGTTAAACGGAAAAAAACATCTATATTCTTTTGACGTATAGCTGAAATGTGTTAAACGGAAATAAACATCTATATTCTTTTGACGTATAGCTTAAATGTTTAAACGGAAAAAAACATCTATATTCTTTTGACGTATAGCTTAAATGTGTTAAACGGAAAAAACATCTATATTCTTTTGACGTATAGCTTAAATGTGTTAAACGGAAAAAAACATCTATATTCTTTTGACGTATAGCTTAAATGTGTTAAACGGAAATAAACATCTATATTCTTTTGACGTATAGCTTAAATGTGTTAAACGGAAAAAAACATCTATATTCTTTTGACGTATAGCTTAAATGTGTTAAACGGAAATAAACATCTATATTCTTTTGACGTATAGCTTAAATGTGTTAAACGGAAAAAAACATGTATATTCTTTTGACGTATAGCTTAAATGTGTTAAACGGAAAAAACATCTATATTCTTTGACGTATAGCTTAAATGTGTTAAACGGAAAAAAACATCTATTATTAAAAATTCAGAAAATAGGATTTTAATGTTTGCATAAGAGTCTAACTAATATCTTAAATACTGAAAGTATATGTTTCACTGAAGGCTACTTATTTTTTTTATAAATATATTTACTTTTCTATTTCTTGTTAAATGTTGTATATTTTCTTCGTTTGTTATTTTCCCTAATATTATACCTAATAATAAACAAATTTAAAGAGATATTCTATAGTAATTTCTAAAAAAATTTGTATATATTCGCATATATATTTTTGTAAATATTTTAAATTTGAAACATGGATAATAATATGAATCAATGTTATAATTTACAGGCGATTCTACAGATATTTATTCCTATGAAGGTAATACATTTGAAAAAAATTTCTTTTCTCTTTCAAAATGCTGTGTAAAAATTGGGATTATTACACAACTGATTTATCTAATTTATATATTCTATAATATATTATATTCAATTTATATTTAGCATTGGTTTTAATTTCAAATTGTGTTTTATGATTTTTAGATGCAAGTAAGAGTAAGTTAGCAATTTATATTATATATAACATTATATTTTTATCATGTTCTTATTTTTTGAATAATTAAAATTTCTTTTCCGCAAATGATTTGAAGTTTTTATTTCAACTTAATATTTGTTAATTAGTTTCACGACGCAACATGTTTGCTTAAAAAAATGAAATGTTGTAATGAAGTGAATATTCCATAAATGTTTTTAAAATCACCTATTGTTATTGACAAATATTTTAAAAAATAGAAAATTTAATTTCATTAAAATTATTATCAACATTATGGTTAAATGACGGATAGAAGGAATTATTTTATGCAAGAAACAATAAATTAGTTATATGCAAATTTATTTTATATTAATTTAGAAAAGAAACAAATTTTGTATTGGGTTTGGTCATATACATGCACGGAGAACAGGTTTAAAAGTTCTTGTGTTACAATATAGATGATGTCTCAGTTAATTTTTCATCTGTTAATTGATAAATAAAATGCATATTAAATAGATATATTTAATTAAAACATTGTATTTTAAAATATTTCGATTGGACAAATTAAAAATACTTTATAACTTTTCTTTTTTTAATTATATTTTAATAAAAATATAAATTTTACCCTTCTCAAACTATGCAAACACATAATGTAAAAATTTTAAGTTACTTAAACTACTTAATATGGCTGAAAGGTAGGTTTCCTTAATCGTTGTATTGTTATTGAAAATAAATGTTAATTTCTTCTTAAAAGTTTCGGTTGTAATTATGCAGAGTTTAAGCAATAAGTGAATATTTATTGTCAATTTATAATTGTTAAACGTTTCTTCTTGAAGAAGACATCAATGTAAAATTTGTTTAAAATCTAAGTATTAACAATTTAAGATAAAAATAATTTTATAAAAAAATTATTTTACAATAAACTAAGAAAAAAATTTAACTTTCAAATTTCTACAGGTGGAAATGCCGCCTCAAGTAAGTGTTGCTATTATTTTTTGTATATCCAACAGCCATTTTATCGCCGTTCTTTTGACGTATAGTTTAAATTTTAAAATGGAAAAAAAATCTGTTATTAAATATTCAGAAAATATAATTTTAAAGTTTGCATATAAATCTAAATAATATCTTAAAAGCTGCAAATATATGTTTCACTGAAGGCTGCTAATTATTTCATCCAAAACCTTTTCAGTTTCATTTTAAATATTGTTTATTTTTCTTCGTGTCTTAATTTCTCTAACATTTGATCTAATAAACAAATTTACATAGATATTATGAAGTAATAACTATAACTTTGTATATATTCGTACAATTATTTATAATATTTTTTATTTATAACAAGAATACTAATATGAAACAATATTATAATTTGCAGGCGATTCTACAGATATTTATTCATATGAAGGTAATTCATTTGGAAAATTCCTTTTCTTTTTTCGAAATTAAATGTAAAAATTGTGATTATTGTAACAGAGCTGATTTCTCTTTAAGTTTATATATTCTGTCATAATTTATATTGTATTTGTAATGTAACAAAAGTTACAATTTAAAATTGTGTCTATAAATTTTAGATGCCAGCAAGAGTAAGTTAAAATTCTATATTACATTAACATATATTTTTACATAATATATTTTAGAACATCATATTCTAATTTTTGGATAATTTGTATTTACTTTCTTTAAATGAATTTATGGTAAAAGATCTTTTAATTTCTGCTGAATATTCGTTAGTTAGTTGTTTCAAGATGTAACAAATTTAAATGAATGTATTGAAACCGTATAATGATTATTGTTCGGTAAATTAATAATAATAAATGTAATCTATAATTATGAGAAATATTAAATTTTAGAGTATTGAGTATGTTTAAATTTAATAATCTTCACAGTTAGAAGTCATTAACACATTTTTTGAGAAGAGAGTTTATTAATGATGGTAGAAAATCACACTGCTTAAATTTTATTCGATGTATATGTTATGATACATCAGAAAAATTACAATGCTCACTTTGGTTAGCGTTGATGCCTTTAAAAAACTGTTTAAGAAATTTTATTCCAATAGATGTCTTTAGAATAAAATTTATTTTAGATGGCTTTATTTTATGCTTAATAACGCAAAATAGTATTTCTTTTGTTTAAAAAGAATTAGTTATTTCCGAATTTTTTTATCGATTTGAAAAAGAATTAAATCTTGTATTGGAGTCGATTATAGTAAGCACATAGTGCAGCTTTAATATTTTTAATGTGACAATATATAAGTATCACCAGTTAATATATTCACAGGTTATTGTTATGTTGTGTAGTTATGTAGATAGATATATTTTAATAATGCTTTATAATTCAAAATTTGATGATTGAAAAAAATTAAAATTATTTCATATTATTTTGTTTTCTTATTCTTGTTTAATATAATTATAACTGTTATCTTTTTTAAATAATTATTCAATAAAATTTATGAATTATTATTTAATTAAACTATTTAAAATGATTGTAATGTATTTTTCCTTTAATAACTGTACTGTTATTAAAAATAATAAATTTCTTCTTAAAAGTTTTTATATTGCTTATGTTGAGAGTAAGCAATAAATTGAATGTCAATTTATTGTTAGTGTTCTCGTCGAAGAAGACATCAATGTAAAAATTACTTAAAATCTATGCATTTCCATTTTAAGATCAAAAATAGTTTTAAGAAATTTATACAAAAAATTTTAATTTAAAATTTTAAGAATTTTATTAAAAAATCCTTTTATTATGAAATAAAAACAATGCTTAACTTTAAAATTTTTACAGGTGGAAATGACGCCTCAAGTACGTGTTACTGTTATTTTTGTATTTGCAACAGTTTTATCGCCATTCTTTTGACAGATAGTTTAAATTTTCAAAATGCAAAAAAAAATCTATTATTAAATATTCATAAAATATAATTATAATTTTTTTGCATATCGGTCTAAATAACATCTTAAATGCTGGAAAACTCTGTTTCACTGAAGTCTACTAATTTTTTTATAAATACACTTTTATGTTTTTAAATATTGCTTATTTTTTTTCGTTTCTTATTTTCTCTAACATTACATTTAATAAACAAATTTACATAGATATTATGAAATAATATCTAAAAAAATTATATATATTCGCACATTTATTTATAATATTTTTACTTATAACACAGATACTAATATGAATCAATGTTATAATTTACAGGTGATTCTACAGATATTTATTCCTACGAAGGTAATTCATTTTAAAAATTTCTTTTCTTTTTCCAAAATAAAGTGTAAAAATTGCGATTATTGTAACACATGTGATTTCCCGTCTAGTTTATATATTCTGTCATAAATTATATTGTATTTGTAATGTAACAAAAGTTACAATTTAAAATTGTGTCTATAAATTTTAGATGCCAGCAAGAGTAAGTTAAAATTCTATATTACATTAACATATATTTTTACATAATATATTTTAGAACATCATATTCTAATTTTTGGATAATTTGTATTTACTTTCTTTAAATGAATTTATGGTAAAAGATCTTTTAATTTCTGCTGAATATTCGTTAGTTAGTTGTTTCAAGATGTAACAAATTTAAATGAATGTATTGAAACCGTATAATGATGATTGTTCGGTAAATTAATAATAATAAATGTAATCTATAATTATGAGAAATATTAAATTTTAGAGTATTGAGTATGTTTAAATTTAATAATCTTCACAGTTAGAAGTCATTAACACATTTTTTGAGAAGAGAGTTTATTAATGATGGTAGAAAATCACACTGCTTAAATTTTATTCGATGTATATGTTATGATACATCAGAAAAATTACAATGCTCACTTTGGTTAGCGTTGATGCCTTTAAAAAACTGTTTAAGAAATTTTATTCCAATAGATGTCTTTAGAATAAAATTTATTTTAGATGGCTTTATTTTATGCTTAATAACGCAAAATAGTATTTCTTTTGTTTAAAAAGAATTAGTTATTTCCGAATTTTTTTATCGATTTGAAAAAGAATTAAATCTTGTATTGGAGTCGATTATAGTAAGCACATAGTGCAGCTTTAATATTTTTAATGTGACAATATATAAGTATCACCAGTTAATATATTCACAGGTTATTGTTATGTTGTGTAGTTATGTAGATAGATAGATGCGGAGAAATTTCGCTTTCTTTTTCGGCTATTCCAGCAGAAGACCGACTTTACTGACAGAACGACATCGCTTGCAGCGACTCTCGTGGGCACGTGAGCATATCGGTTGGTCCCTAGATGAATGGAAAACCATGGCCTGTGTCCGATGAGTCACGATTTCAGTTCGTAAGAGCTGATGGTAGGGTTCGAGTGTGGCGCAGACCCCACGAAGCCATGGACCCAAACTTTCAGCAAGGCACTGTTCAAACTGGTGGTGGCTCCGTAATGGTGTGGGCTGTTTTTTCATGGCATGGACTTGGTCCTCTGGTGCGACTGGACCGAACATTGACTGGAAATGCTTATGTTCAGCTACTTGGAGATCACTTGCAGCCATTCATGGACTTCATGTACCCAAACAACGATGGGATTTTTATGGATGACAATGCGCCATGTCACCGGGCCACAACTGTTCGCGATTGGTTTGAAGAACATTCTTTACAATTCCAACGAATGATCTGGCCACCTAGATCGTCCGACATGAATCCCATCGAGCATTTATGGGACATCATCGAGAGGTCTGTTCGTGCCCAAAATCCTGCACCATCAACGCTTTCACAATTATGGACGTCTATTGAGACAGCATGGCTCAATATTCCTGCAGAAGACTTCCAAAGACTTGTTGAGTCCATGCCACGTCGAGTTGCTGCACTTCGCCGGGCGAAAGGTGGGCCGACACGATATTAAGAGGTATCCAATGACATTTGTCACTTCAGTGTATATTTTAATAATGCTTTATAATTCAAAATTTGATGATTGAAAAAATTAAAATTATTTCATATTATTTTGTTTTCTTATTCTTGTTTAATATAATTATAACTGTTATCTTTTTTAAATAATTATTCAATAAAATTTATGAATTATTATTTAATTAAACTATTTAAAATGATTGTAATGCATTTTTCCTTTAATAACTGTACTGTTATTAAAAATAATAAATTTCTTCTTAAAAGTTTTTATATTGCTTATGTTGAGAGTAAGCAATAAATTGAATGTCAATTTATTGTTAGTGTTCTCGTCGAAGAAGACATCAATGTAAAAATTACTTAAAATCTATGCATTTCCATTTTAAGATCAAAAATAGTTTTAAGAAATTTATACAAAAAATTTTAATTTAAAATTTTAAGAATTTTATTAAAAAATCCTTTTATTATGAAATAAAAAAAATGCTTAACTTTAAAATTTTTACAGGTGGAAATGACGCCTCAAGTAGGTGTTACTGTTATTTTTGTATTTGCAACAGTTTTATCGCCATTCTTTTGACAGATAGTTTAAATTTTCAAAATGCAAAAAAAAATCTATTATTAAATATTCATAAAATATAATTATAATTTTTTTGCATATCGGTCTAAATAACATCTTAAATGCTGGAAAACTCTGTTTCACTGAAGTCTACTAATTTTTTTATAAATACACTTTTATGTTTTTAAATATTGCTTATTTTTTTTCGTTTCTTATTTTCTCTAACATTACATTTAATAAACAAATTTACATAGATATTATGAAGTAATATCTAAAAAAATTATATATATTCGCACATTTATTTATAATATTTTTACTTATAACACAGATACTAATATGAATCAATGTTATAATTTACAGGTGATTCTACAGATATTTATTCCTATGAAGGTAATTCATTTTAAAAATTTCTTTTCTTTTTCCAAAATAAAGTGTAAAAATTGCGATTATTGTAACACATGTGATTTCCCGTCTAGTTTATATATTCTGTCATAAATTATATTGTATTTGTAATGTAACAAAAGTTACAATTTAAAATTGTGTCTATAAATTTTAGATGCCAGCAAGAGTAAGTTAAAATTCTATATTACATTAACATATATTTTTACATAATATATTTTAGAACATCATATTCTAATTTTTGGATAATTTGTATTTACTTTCTTTAAATGAATTTATGGTAAAAGATCTTTTAATTTCTGCTGAATATTCGTTAGTTAGTTGTTTCAAGATGTAACAAATTTAAATGAATGTATTGAAACCGTATAATGATTATTGTTCGGTAAATTAATAATAATAAATGTAATCTATAATTATGAGAAATATTAAATTTTAGAGTATTGCGTATGTTTAAATTTAATAATCTTCACAGTTAGAAGTCATTAACACATTTTTTGAGAAGAGAGTTTATTAATGATGGTAGAAAATCACACTGCTTAAATTTTATTCGATGTATATGTTATGATACATCAGAAAAATTACAATGCTCACTTTGGTTAGCGTTGATGCCTTTAAAAAACTGTTTAAGAAATTTTATTCCAATAGATGTCTTTAGAATAAAATTTATTTTAGATGGCTTTATTTTATGCTTAATAACGCAAAATAGTATTTCTTTTGTTTAAAAAGAATTAGTTATTTCCGAATTTTTTTATCGATTTGAAAAAGAATTAAATCTTGTATTGGAGTCGATTATAGTAAGCACATAGTGCAGCTTTAATATTTTTAATGTGACAATATATAAGTATCACCAGTTAATATATTCACAGGTTATTGTTATGTTGTGTAGTTATGTAGATAGATATAATTTAATAATGCTTTATAATTCAAAATTTGATGATTGAAAAAATTAAAATTATTTCATATTATTTTGTTTTCTTATTCTTGTTTAATATAATTATAACTGTTATCTTTTTTAAATAATTATTCAATAAAATTTATGAATTATTATTTAATTAAACTATTTAAAATGATTGTAATGTATTTTTCCTTTAATAACTGTACTGTTATTAAAAATAATAAATTTCTTCTTAAAAGTTTTTATATTGCTTATGTTGAGAGTAAGCAATAAATTGAATGTCAATTTATTGTTAGTGTTCTCGTCGAAGAAGACATCAATGTAAAAATTACTTAAAATCTATGCATTTCCATTTTAAGATCAAAAATAGTTTTAAGAAATTTATACAAAAAATTTTAATTTAAAATTTTAAGAATTTTATTAAAAAATCCTTTTATTATGAAATAAAAAAAATGCTTAACTTTAAAATTTTTACAGGTGGAAATGACGCCTCAAGTAGGTGTTACTGTTATTTTTGTATTTGCAACAGTTTTATCGCCATTCTTTTGACAGATAGTTTAAATTTTCAAAATGCAAAAAAAAATCTATTATTAAATATTCATAAAATATAATTATAATTTTTTTGCATATCGGTCTAAATAACATCTTAAATGCTGGAAAACTCTGTTTCACTGAAGTCTACTAATTTTTTTATAAATACACTTTTATGTTTTTAAATATTGCTTATTTTTTTTCGTTTCTTATTTTCTCTAACATTACATTTAATAAACAAATTTACATAGATATTATGAAGTAATATCTAAAAAAATTATATATATTCGCACATTTATTTATAATATTTTTACTTATAACACAGATACTAATATGAATCAATGTTATAATTTACAGGTGATTCTACAGATATTTATTCCTATGAAGGTAATTCATTTTAAAAATTTCTTTTCTTTTTCCAAAATAAAGTGTAAAAATTGCGATTATTGTAACACATGTGATTTCCCGTCTAGTTTATATATTCTGTCATAAATTATATTGTATTTGTAATGTAACAAAAGTTACAATTTAAAATTGTGTCTATAAATTTTAGATGCCAGCAAGAGTAAGTTAAAATTCTATATTACATTAACATATATTTTTACATAATATATTTTAGAACATCATATTCTAATTTTTGGATAATTTGTATTTACTTTCTTTAAATGAATTTATGGTAAAAGATCTTTTAATTTCTGCTGAATATTCGTTAGTTAGTTGTTTCAAGATGTAACAAATTTAAATGAATGTATTGAAACCGTATAATGATGATTGTTCGGTAAATTAATAATAATAAATGTAATCTATAATTATGAGAAATATTAAATTTTAGAGTATTGAGTATGTTTAAATTTAATAATCTTCACAGTTAGAAGTCATTAACACATTTTTTGAGAAGAGAGTTTATTAATGATGGTAGAAAATCACACTGCTTAAATTTTATTCGATGTATATGTTATGATACATCAGAAAAATTACAATGCTCACTTTGGTTAGCGTTGATGCCTTTAAAAAACTGTTTAAGAAATTTTATTCCAATAGATGTCTTTAGAATAAAATTTATTTTAGATGGCTTTATTTTATGCTTAATAACGCAAAATAGTATTTCTTTTGTTTAAAAAGAATTAGTTATTTCCGAATTTTTTTATCGATTTGAAAAAGAATTAAATCTTGTATTGGAGTCGATTATAGTAAGCACATAGTGCAGCTTTAATATTTTTAATGTGACAATATATAAGTATCACCAGTTAATATATTCACAGGTTATTGTTATGTTGTGTAGTTATGTAGATAGATATATTTTAATAATGCTTTATAATTCAAAATTTGATGATTGAAAAAATTAAAATTATTTCATATTATTTTGTTTTCTTATTCTTGTTTAATATAATTATAACTGTTATCTTTTTTAAATAATTATTCAATAAAATTTATGAATTATTATTTAATTAAACTATTTAAAATGATTGTAATGTATTTTTCCTTTAATAACTGTACTGTTATTAAAAATAATAAATTTCTTCTTAAAAGTTTTTATATTGCTTATGTTGAGAGTAAGCAATAAATTGAATGTCAATTTATTGTTAGTGTTCTCGTCGAAGAAGACATCAATGTAAAAATTACTTAAAATCTATGCATTTCCATTTTAAGATCAAAAATAGTTTTAAGAAATTTATACAAAAATTTTAATTTAAAATTTTAAGAATTTTATTAAAAAATCCTTTTATTATGAAATAAAAAAAATGCTTAACTTTAAAATTTTTACAGGTGGAAATGACGCCTCAAGTAGGTGTTACTGTTATTTTTGTATTTGCAACAGTTTTATCGCCATTCTTTTGACAGATAGTTTAAATTTTCAAAATGCAAAAAAAAAAAAAATCTATTATTAAATATTCAGAAAATATAATTATAATTTTTTGCATATCGGTCTAAATAACATCTTAAATGCTGGAAAACTCTGTTTCACTGAAGTCTACTAATTTTTTTATAAATACACTTTTATGTTTTTAAATATTGCTTATTTTTTTTCGTTTCTTATTTTCTCTAACATTACATTTAATAAACAAATTTACATAGATATTATGAAATAATATCTAAAAAAATTATATATATTCGCACATTTATTTATAATATTTTTACTTATAACACAGATACTAATATGAATCAATGTTATAATTTACAGGTGATTCTACAGATATTTATTCCTATGAAGGTAATTCATTTTAAAAATTTCTTTTCTTTTTCCAAAATAAAGTGTAAAAATTGCGATTATTGTAACACATGTGATTTCCCGTCTAGTTTATATATTCTGTCATAAATTATATTGAATTGGTAATATAACAAAAGTTACAATTTAAAATTGTTGTCTTAAATTTTTAGATGCCAGTAAGAGTAAGTTAAAATTTTGTGTTTCAGTAACAATATGTTTTAGAACATCATATTCTAAATTTTGTATTACATTCTTTTAATGAATTTATGATAAAAGCTATTTTTATGTCTATTGAATATTCGTTAGTTAGTTGTTTCGCAATGCACCGAATTTAATTGAATGCATTGAAACCTTTTAATTATGATTTTTCTGTAAATAAATAGTAATAAATGTTATCTATTAATAGTGTTGAATTGCAAAATTAGAATATTGAGTTCGAATATTAATTCAGATGTTAGAATAGTGAGTATGTTTAAATTTAATAATCTTCACAGTTAGAAGTCATTAACATATTTTTTGAGTAGGGAGTTTACTAATAATGGTAGAAAATCACAGTGTTTTAATGGTATTCAACGTTTAATAAAGTACGCCAGAAAAATCATAATGATTATTTTGGTTAGTGTTGAGGGTTTTAAAATAACTATTGATAAATGAATTTTATTCTAAATTTTTTAGATAGCTTTATGTTTAATATCGCAAAGTAGGATTTCTTTTATTTAAAAAGCACTAAGTTATATGCCAATTTTGTACCCATTTGAAAAAAAATCATGTATTGGAGTCTTTTATTGCATACGCAGAGAACAACTTAATAGTTTTTAATGTGACAATACAGAAAGTAGTAGTTCATTTATTTACAGATAATTGTTAATCAAAGAACATATTGAATACATGTATTTTAATAAAACATTATAATTGAAAAATGTTAAGTTTATTTCATGTGGTTTTCTTTTCTTATCCTAGTTTAATATAATTATAATTGCTATTTTTTACAACTAAATATACTATAAAATTTACGAATTCTTTCTTAAATAAGCCTTTTAATATCATTTTAATGTAATTTTCTTATAATCATTGCATTATTATGAAAAAATTAAGTGTTAATTTCTTCTTAAAGATTTTGGTTTAATTATGCTCAGATTAAGTAAAAAATTGAATTTTTATTGTCAATTTATTATTGTAAAACGTTTCCTTTTGAGAGAGGAAAGTATAAGTATCAACATTTTAAGATTAAAATCATTTCATTAAAAAATTCTTTTTCTATTAACTAAGAAAAAAATACTCAATTTTCAAATATTTGCAGGTGGAAGTGCCGGCTCCAGTAAGTGTTACTTTTACTTTTGTATTTGTATCGTAATCTTTTGATGTTGTTAGGAAGTATAAAACGGAAGAAATTATTTTGTTTAAAATTCTGAAAATAGAATTGCAACATTTGCATATGAATTTAACTGTCTTAAATCTGAAAATCTTTGTTTCACTTAATGCTTCTAATGTTTTTATAAATACATTTTTCTGTATTAAAATATTATTTACTTTTCTTTGTTTCTTAATTTTTTTAAACATTTGATCTAATAAATAAATTTACATAGGTATTTTGTGGTAATATCTAAAAGATTTTGTACAGATGCACATGCATATTTCTGTAAAGATTTAAAATTTTTAACAAGTATGCTAATATGAAACATTTTTATATTTTAAAGGTGATTCAACGGATGTTTATTCATATGAAGGTAATTTTTTTAAAAAATAACTTCTTTCTCTTTAAAAAAATAGAGTTATATTATTTTGATAAAAACAAATAGAAAATTTGGTACTTACGTATTAACGCCACCACAACTCCAGATTTGGCGGTTTTTAAGTGACGCCAATCTACACTTAAAATTTTTGTGATAAATCATAAAATATATAAAACACTTTATTTAAAATCAAAACACTTTCAAAATTCAAAACACTTTATTTAAAAACAAAGTAGTCAATCGGATTTCGGTGGAAAATGGGCCGATATAGAGTTTAACATAGATTCAAAACAGTCTCTATTTTGGCGCATTGGCAGCTCTTTATTGGCGTACTAGCGCAACTTCTGCTGCGGTGGCGTTAATACGTAAGTACCGAAAATTTCTGTACTACTTAAACGTTTTGTCTTAAAATTTTGCATTTAACTGAAAATTTATATTCGGTTTGTATGTTTAGATGCCAGTAAGAGTAAGTTAAATTTTCATTGTATTATTAGATTAAGAGTAAACTTATTTTTGAAAAATAGTCTTTCAATAAATTGATAATGTAACAATTTCATTAAAAATTACACCAGGTATAATTGCTGTTCCTAATAAATTCTCGGTAGTCAAATGTACTTAATTAATTCTTTAATTAAAGTTTTCAAAATGCAGGTGTGATTAATTTATTATTGAATATTCAAAAAATTAAAATTTAAAATGAATGTAAATGAACACTTTATGTTCACCATTGAAGAACTAGATCTTATTTAATATTAATTGTTTCTTTTTAGTAATAAAAATTCAATTTAATTATTAATATTGTTAATTATTTTTCACATAAAATTTCATTATAACTGGATTTCATAAACCTTTCTAGATAACATAGTTGCTTTAAAAATATTGTTAGCGTATATATTATACATTGTTTTTAAATTAAAAATATATTCTGATATGAATGAACGTTAAAATTTACAGGCGATTCTACAGATGTTTATTCCTATGAAGGTAATTCATTTGAAAAAGTTCTTCTCTTTTAAAGTCTAGTGTAAAAATTGCTGTAATAATTGAAATACGCCAGATTTACTGTAGTTAATATTTTCTGTTAAAAAATTTAATATATTTGTTTTTAACAAAAGATTCAATTTAAAATTATGGTTTGTAATTTTTAGATGCCAGTGACAGTAAGTTAAAATTTTATATTATATGAACGATATATTTTTGGGCAACATATTCTTATATTTGGATAGCTGAAATTTACTTTCATTTATTGATTGTTCGGTAAATTAATATAATAAATGTAATCTAATAAAAATATTGAAAATCAAATATTAGAATATCGAATTTGTTTAAATTCAATTCTCTTCTCAATTTAAAGTCATTGACATATTTTTTGAGTAGGGAGTTTAATAATGGTTGTAGAAAATTACACAGCTTTAATTTTATTTACAAATGCATAAGTTAAAGTTATGAGACAGTACAAAATTGCAATGATTATTTGGTTAGCCTTAAAGGATGTTTTACAAAAATTGTTTACATAGTTTTTTTTCTAATTCTTCAAGATGGCTTCTTTACTATATTTAAGTGACTAAAAATATGATTTCTTTTATTTAAAATGCAATAAATTAATCATATTTTAATTTAATTTGCTTCAATTTAGAAGCTTTATTTAATCTTTTACTGGCGACGGTTATTTGCTCGCGTAGAGGAAAGATTGAATATCTTTTTATGTCTTAAAATAATTGTCAGATATTTATTTAATAATAATAATTATTAAATGAAGTACATATTACATCGATATGTATATTTAAAAAACATAATAATTTAATAAATTATGATTAAGTAATTAAAATTGTTAATGATTTCTTCATTTTATTCTAGTTTAATTATGTTTTTACAATTACAGTTATTTTTTTCTTAAACTAAATACATAATTAAATATTTGAATTCAAACGTCAATAAACAATTTAATGTGAGTGTTATGTATTTTTTTAATGATTGAATATTTATTATAAAGAAATTTTCTTAATAATTTGATTTTAATCAAGACATTTGTTTAGATTAAGTAATAAAATTGGATTTTTATTATCAATTTATAATTCAATAAAATTTCGTGTAGAAGTAGACATGAATGTAGACATGTTCTTAAAATATTAACTGACATAAAAAGGATAAAATAATTTTATAAAAATTTTTTTAAAATAAATTAATAAAAAAAGTTTAATTTTCAAATTTTTACAGGTGGAAGTGCCGCCTCAAGTAAGTGTTACTATTACTTTTGTATTTGCAACAGTTTTATCACCATTCTATTGACATGTAGTTTAAATGTTTAAAGCGGAAAAAATCTATTATTAAAAGTCAGAAAATAGAATTTTTATTGTTTAGATATGAATATAACTATCTTAAATACTGAAAATTTATGTTTCACTGAAGACTACTAATGTTTTTATAAATATACATTTCAGTTTCCTTTTGAATATTGTTTGTGTTTCTTCAATTCTTATTTTCACTAACATTCGATATAATCACAGATATATTTTAAATTTGTAACATGGATGCTAATATGAATCAATGTTATAATTTGCAGGCGATTCTACAGATATTTATTCCTATGAAGGTAATTCATTTGAAAAAAATTCTTTTACACTTTCAAAATGCAATATAAAAATTGTGATTTTCACAGCATAGCCAATTTCTCTACTAATTTAGTTATTCTGTCATAAATTATATTCAATTTTATCTCTTAATAATATTACAATTTAAAATTGTGGTGTATAATTTTTAGATGCGTCTAAGAGTAAGTTAAAATTTTATATTACATCCTCATTGCATTTTAGGACCTTATATTCTTATTTTTGAATAATTGAATTTTACTTTCTGCAAATTATTTTATTTCTAAAAGTATTTTTTTCTATTTAATAGTCGTTAATTAGTTGTTTCACTATCCAACATATTTGCCTGAATGTATTGTAATGTTATAAGGAAGTAAATGTGTGGTAAATATTTCGAAAAATCTTTATTATTATTGTTAAATATTTAAAAAAGTAGTATGTTGAATTTCCTTAAAAACAAAATTATTATCAATTAATCCCTTCTTACATACTTTTGAGAAGTAAATAAGTAAGAGTAACTTCAAATTTTATATTACATTAACAATGCATTGCAGAGCATGATATTATAAATATTTCCTTAAAATCTAAGCATCAACATTTTAAGATTAAAAAATTTTTATTAAAAACTTCTTTTCGATAAACTAAGAAAAAAATACTTAATTTTCAAATATTTACAGGTGGAAGTGCCAGCTCCAGTAAGTGTTACTTAAACTTTTGTTTGTATTTGCAGCAGTTTTATCGCCATTCTATTGACGTATAGTTTAAATGTGTGAAGCGGAGAAACCTTTTTTATTAAAAATTCTGAAAATAGAATTACAACATTTGTATATGAATTTTGTTAGTGTCTTAAACACTGAAAATCTTTGTTTCACTTAGTCCTTCTAATGTTTTTATAAATAAACTTTTCTTTATTAAAAAATATTATTTACTTTTCTCAGTTTCTTAATTTTTTAAACATTTGTTCTAATAAACAAATTTACATAGAAGTTATGTATGTATTAATATCTAAAAAACATTTGTATATATTCACACGCATATTTATGTAAAAATTTTAAATTTGAAACAGGGATGCTAATATGAAACATTTTTATATTTTACAGGTGATTCAACGGATGTTTATTCATATGAAGGTAATTTTTGTAAAAAATATCTTTTTTTTTCTTTAAAAAAAGTTTAGTGTTATTTTATTGGGATAGAACATTTCTATCCTCGTTTAGTTTTTTTTTAAATTTTGCATTTAATAGAAAATTTATATACGGTTTATATGTTTAGATGCCAGTAAGAGTAAGTAAAATTCTATTGTATTATTAGTTTAAGGTGAAACTGATTTATAAAAAAATATTTTTTCAATAAATTTATAATAAGCCACAATTTAATTCAACAATTCAGTTGATGGATTTGCCGTCTATAATAAATATTCCTTAGTCTAATGTATATATTATAAAATTTCAATAAAAGTTTTAGTTGATATTTTCAAATTACAAATTGGTTTAATTTATAATTAAAAATTCCTAAAATAAAAATTTAAATTGCAAATGAATGAGCTCTTAATTTTTCTCACGGAAAGACTGTATTTTATTTACTGTTATTTATTTTATTTAGTTATATAAATTTCCATTTTAATATCAGTATTTGTTGATTATTCTTTGGATAAAGTTAGGATTTTTTAGATAACGTTTATTTTTAATTAAAATTGGATTTCATAAACTTTCCTAGATACAATATAATTGTTTTTAAATAATGTTAACGTGTAAATTATATAAATTTTTAAATTTATAAAATATTCTGATATGAATAAATGTTAAACTTTATAGGTGATTCTACAGATGTTTATTCCTATGAAGGTAATTAATTTGAAAAAATTCCTTTTCTTTTTTTTTCAAAGTGCAGTGTAAAAATTGGGATTATTGCAACACAGCCGATTTTCTTCCAGTTTATGTTTTCTGTCATAAAATATAACGAATTTGTTATTTAAAAAGAGATTCGAATTAAAATTATTAAATTATTCTATCTCAAAGTGCAGTGTTAAAATTGTGATTATCGTAACACAGCCTATTTCAATTCTACGTTATATATTCTGTCGTAAATTATATTGAATTTGTTATTTAGCATGAGTTTCAATTCAAAATTGTGGTCTATAATTTTTAGATGCCAGTAACAGTAAGTTAAAATTTTATATTAAATTAACAATATATTTTAGATCTTCATATTATAATTTTTGGATAATTGAAATTTATTTTCTTTAAATTAATTTATGGTAAAAGTTGTTTTCATTTTTACATATTTGTTTGTTAGTTGTTTCACGGTGCATCAACTATAATTAAATGTATTGAAACCTTATAATTGTCATTTTTCTATAAATTAATAGTATTAAATATAATCTACTAATAGCGTTGAATGTCAAATATTAGAATATTGAGTATGTTTAAACTTATTTTTCACAGTTAGAAGTCATTAATAAATTTTTCGAAAAAGAGTTTATTAATGATAGTAGAAAATCACAATTCTTTAATTGTATTCAATGTATACGTTATGATACATCAGAAAAATTATAATGATTATTTCGGTTAGTGTTGAATCCTTTAAATAAACTGTTTATAAAGAAATTTTTATTCCGAATTTTTTTAGATGGCTTTGTTTCTATGTTTAATATCGCAAAATAGTATTTCTTTTATTTAAAAAGAATTTAGTTATTAATGAATTTATTTTGTATCAATGTGAAAACATTTTTAATGTGACAATATAGAAGGTATCGCTAGTTTATTTTTTTACTAGTAATTGATATATAAAGTAAATATTACATATATATATTTTAATAATGCTTTATAATTTAAAATTTTATGATTGAAATAATTAAAATTATTTCATATTGTTTTCTTTTTTTATTGTAGTTTAATACAATTATAATTGTTATCTTTTTAAACTAAGCATAAAATAAAATATAGAATTCTTACTTAATTAAAACATTTAAATTGGATTTAATGTAGTTTTCCTTTAATAACTGCACTGTTATTAAAAAATAAATGTTAATATCTTCTTAAAGATTTGGGTATTAATTAGATGAGATTAAGTAATAAAATGAATTTTGTCAATTTATTATTAGTGTGAAACATTTCTAATTGAACAAGACGTCAATGTAAAAATTACTTAAAATCTAAGCATTAACATTGTAATATTAAAAATAATCTTATAAAAAATTATTTTACAAAATATTTTAATTTAAAATTTTAAGTATTTTATAAGAAATTATTTTACAACAAACTAAAAAAAAATGTTTAACTTTCAAATTTTTACAGGTGGAAGTGCTGCCTCAAGTAAGTGTTACTATTACTTTCGTCTTTTTCAGTTTATAAAACGGAAAAAAATCTATTATTAAAAATTCAGAAAATAGAATTTTAATTTTTGCATAAGAGTCTAACTAATATCGTAAATACATAAAATCTATACTTCATTGAAGGTTACTAATTTTTCGATCAATAAATTTTTCTTTTTCAGCTTAAATATTGTTTATTTTTCTCTGTTTCATTTTCTCTAATATTGGAACTAATAAAAAAATTACATAGATATTATGTAATAAAATTAAAAAAATTGTTATGTATTCCCACATATATTTATAATATTCTAACTTTGTAGCACAATTGCTAATATGAATCATTGTTATAATTTACAGGCGATTCTACAGATATTTATTCCTATGAAGGTAATTCATTTGAAAAAGGTTTTTTCTTTTATTCAAAATGCAGTGTAAAAATTGTGATGATTGAAACACAGCAGATTTCTTTTCTAGCTTATATATGCGATCATAAATTATATTGAATTTGTTATAAAGCAAAAGTTTTAATTTAAAATTGTGGTCCATAATTTTTAGATGCCAGTAAGAGTAAGTTAAAATTTTATGCAACATTCACAATTTATTTTAGAATTTTTTTTTGAATAACTGGAATTTACTTTCTTTAAATGAATTTAATAAACTAATAAAAAAATAATTTTATTATTTCTATAGGTGGAAGTGCCGTCTCCAGTAAGTGTTAATATTATTTTGTATTTGCAAAAGATTTGTCCTCATTTTGCTGCCGTACATGCGATGCGTGAATGTCTAATTTTAAAAATTCAGAAAACACAAATTTAATATTTGCATTTAAATTTTACATATTAAATATTTAAATTCTATGTTTTACTGAATGCTACTAATTACTTTTTATAAATATACTTTTCTGTTTCGTTACAAATATTGTTTACTTTTCTCCATTTCTTATTTTCTCAAACAATTGATCTAATCATACTTATATAGATATTATATAGAAACACCTAAAATAATGTGTTTACGCACATATATACATGTAAAGGTTTTAAATTTGTAACACGTTTGCTAATATGGATCAATGATCTAATTTACAGGTGATTCTACAGATGTTTATTCCTATGAAGGTAATTTATTTTAAAATATTTTTTTTCTTTTTTTTTTAAATTAGTGTTTAATTTATAGTAATAGAATCAGATATAATATTTCTCTTCTAAGTTATATTTTTTTATTTTAAAATTTTGTATTGAACAGGAGTTTTAATTCCTTTTTGTATATTTAGATGCCAGTAACAGTAAGTTATATTTCATTGTATTATTAGCTTCAGAAGAAATTGATTTTTAAAAATTATTCTTTTAATAAATTCTGTTGTAAATTGCTGTCTCTCTTAAATGTTCTTTATTCTAATACATTTCAAAATTTTTGAGTTGAAATTTTGAAAATATAGATGGGGTTAATTTATTATTGAGTATTCAAAAAATAAAAATGTAAATTGCATGTGAATGAATACTTCATGTACCCCACGTCAAAATTTATTAATCTTTAATTTATTTATTAATTTTTAATTAATTTAATTATTTTATTTAATTTTTCTTATTTAATATTATTCATTTCATTTAGTACTACAAATTTCAATTTTTTTACTAGTATTTTTAATTATTCTTCACATAAAATTTCATTATAACTGGATTTCATAAATCTTTCTAGATAATGTAATATAATTGTTTTAAAAATATTTTTAACGTATAGGTTATACATTGTTTTTGGATTTAAAATATATTTTGATATGAATAAATGTTAAAATTTACAGGTGATTCCACAGATGTTTATTCATATGAAGGTAATTAATTTGAAAAAATTCCTTCTTCTTCTTTATAGTGCAGTGCAAATAGTTCTGTGATTATTGCAATATAGTAAATTCTACTTCTAGTTTCTACTATCTGTCATAAAATATATTCAATTTGTATTTAACGAAATTTTTAATTTATATCGTTGGTCTATAATTTCTAGATGCCAGTAACAGTAAGTTAACATTTAACATTCGATATAGAAATATTTCTTGCAGCATCATATTCTTATTCTAATTTTTTAGTAATTGAAATTAATTTTTTTTTAATATTTGTTAATTGTTTATTTTATGATGCAATAAATATATTTAAGTAAGAATGTGCTCATTTACTTTAATGTTTACTATATTATTAATATTAATTAATGTTAGGTAATGTAATCAATATAATAAATATATATAAAATAACTATATTGAATATATATTAAAATAAAGAATGACTTTATTTGCAATATTAGTTTTAATTAGAGGTACACTAATATTTTTTAAAATGCAATCTACTTATGGTGATTTCAAAAATACAAGCGATTTCAAAATTTAATTTATATTTTAATTGCTGTGGTACCGATAAAAAAAACCCACTGATTATTTCATTCTGTATTAAAGCAAAATTAATAAATTAGTTGCATTAGTAAATTAGTAAGTTAATTAGTTAGATTTATTTTCTTACATCATTTTATTAATCTATGAACTGAATATTGTTTTAGGCATTGGTCTACAGAGGAAATTTTTTTTTCTATATATTTAACACTTTTCTGTGTGATATAAAATGTAAATGATTTCCAAAGTTTATTAATTAACGTGGAAAAGATAGTTGGAGATACATTTCACTGGCTATATTTTAGACACATGCACAGGCTGACTATATTTCAACTCTAGGCACAATGATGTGGTTTGGTGTAGAAGTAATAGTAATCCGTTACTGGGCACATTACCTAGGTAAAATGAATCGAGACTATCTTACCTAGGTAAAAATACTCTTGATTCCTCATGTTAACGGAGGAAATCAGTTAATATGCAGATTAGATAGGTAATGTGCATATTAACGGCTTTCGAAATTTAGCGATAGCATATGCATTCAAACACACACACATGCTTTTCTCCATAAAAAAACCGTTCGTATATGAAGAAGATTACTTACTTTTTCATTCTTCACTTTGTAGATACTTGACTTAAGCCATAAGCCTATGTCGACTCTGAGTACGTTGTGTACCTTGGTCATTTTGTCGGACTTTCCTGTGCCTTGGGAAATTGTCCGACTTGCTTGTACCTTGAGGCAGTTCTCGTAAACTGCTCATAAAAATATTAGCATATTCCATTTCATTTAAAGCATCAATTCTCCCAATTAGATGTCCTTTTATACAAATTTGTTTAATTTGTTTAGAGTAATAGTTTTTAATTATAATATTTATCTATATTCAGAAGATTAATTAAAAACTACAACTCAAAAAAAATTCTTGATAAAGAAGTCAATGAATGCAAAGATTTCCATAAATTTTAATATGACAATTTTATGAGAAAATCAATGTATTAAAGTATTCTTTTAAAAAAATGATAAAAAAGAATCAAATTTTAAAATTTCTGTAGGTGGAAGTGCAGCTTCCAGTAAGTACTAGTTTTCTTTATGTATTTTTAAGATTTTATTGATAATCTACGACTAAAAATCGGATAAGAGGAAATTAGAGGTTTGCATACGGATTGCATGCATGTATATGATAAATTACACAAAACAAATATTTTTAAAAAAATTTGAAGAAATATTTAATTTTCTTAAAATTATTTCTTATTTCACCTTAAATTTATATAAAAGTCTATATAATTAACGAATTTTTACAGATATATTATAATAGTATTTTAAATAATGTGTAAAAGAATAGCTATTCTAAAAGTTTTTTTAAATTTGAAAAGCATGATACTGATATAAATTAATGCTGTAATTTGCAGGTGATTCAACGGATGTTTATTCCTATGAAGGTAATAAATAATTTCTTTAAACCATAATCTTTAAATTTTTCTTGAAAATATTTATTTCTTTTTTTTTTTTAAAGAGTAGTGTTATATTTATTATGATTATTAAAATTATATTTCATAATTTAAAATAAATGGAATTTGTATTGAACAGAAAGTTATAATTTATAATAATTGTCCGTAAATTTAGATGCCAGTAACAGTAAGTTAAATATTTTTTTATTAAAATATGCATTATTTTTGGAATAGTCTAATTTTATTTTTTAAATAACTGAAATTTACTTTTTGTTGTCAAATTTATGTTTATATTGCCTTTTATTTCAATTTAATTTTTGTCCATTACATATTTTGCGTAAAGAATTTATTAATAGTTAAATGTATTCAAACGTTTGTGAATATTTTCATTTATCAACTTTGTTAAATGTTTACAAAAATTATTAATATTAATATACTAAATTTAGGATTCGGTTAATATAAAATGTTGAACACAGTTTACCTTTGAAAATCATACCATTGACCTTTATTATTATAGTACAAGCTATATATCACCGATAAAAGAAATGCAATGATTATTTTAGATTCTATCGAAGGAATGCAGTGAGAAACAGTTCATGGTGTTCAAAATTTTTATTGAAAATTACAAAGAACTTTGTATTTAGCATGTATAAATCATTAAACATAGATACAATGATGAATTCAGTCGGTGTTTGATTTTTTTAAAAGACTTCGGTGTTCGGTATATTTAAATCAGGATAAATAGGTATACTTGTATTTAAAAAGCAACTTTTTATAGACTTGCAAATAGTTTGAATGGTATATTGTGTGTCATACTTTAGCATAGGTGGAAGACATTTTTTGTATATATTGAACAGTTTTTACTGCAAGATATAACTTGAAAGTTTTTAATAATTCCTTTATTGACATGAATTTGATCAATGAAATTTCTTATATATATATATATATTTAATTATGAATGAAAGTATTAAAATGAATTATAATTTTTATAAATTTAAATCTATGTAATTTTTTGCATTCATGTATATAATGCATTTTTTCGAGTACAATAATTATCATTCCTAAAAGATTATTTGTTGAACAAACTAAAAATCTAAATAGTTCCTAAAATCGTAACAATAACATTTTAAGAAATAAATCAATTTTATGGATTTTTTTTCAATGAACTCATAATAAAAATAACTTTAACTTTGAACTTTAACAATAACTTTAAACTTTAAAATTTCTATAGGTGGAAGTGCTGCCTCTAGTAAGTGATACCCTTTTCTATGTATTTGAAAGATTTTCATTGCCATTTGAAAAAGTCGAAATAAGTGTCGAAATAAAGACTATTTCTTTTTACTTTATTTTTAAATTATACATTTATGTTATGTATATATATTTCTCGAGTTTATGTGTGGGCGTTTTCTCCTAAATCCGGCCGCAATTTACACAGAATTTCCTCCAAAATTGGCAGAGATACTTTTAATTCGTTACTTAGTATAACAACCTTTCGCGATCAGAGAATTTTCAATAGTTGAAGTTATATTTTAAGCTGTTTTATTGTTCATAGACAGACAGACTTAAAATGAATAAATAAATAAATGAAACATAGTAAATGATGAAATTCAACCACCTACAATTTTGTTAAAAAAAATAAGAACAAATTTTCCTTGCGATTTTACCAATAAAAATGTCCTGACTAAATAGCAGTTCAGGGAACAAAGAAACTTTGAGACTTTTCGCCAAAATGGAGATAATTTCAGACTTTTCGCCAAAATGAAGATAAAATTTTTTGGTTGGCAGTGGATGGATAAAGACTATCAGGTTTGCCCTGTTTCCTTAGTCTTAGGTTTACAAGCCATAAACCAAGGGGGAGAGAATTTGCTTTGTTTTCCCAGAATCGAATAATTTAGAGGAAGGGTCGTTTACAAATAATAGATTGTTTTTGAACAATTTCATGCAAACTAAACTGGCAAGTGAATATGTTATTTCAATGTATTTATAACTTAGCATTACTTTGTTATAACGAGACATTACATTGTCATAATACATTTGAAAACTATGGCACTTAAATTCTAAGAAAATAAGTGGACTTCTACTATTTTATCTTATGAGTAGTAAAAAATTTCGAAAATTTTTTTATTTGTAATTTATTGCCACCAGGTGGCACTAACAAGTATTTGTTAAAAAATTATAAATGGAAAATAACGTCACAGTTGCACAAGAATAAATCTCAAAGTACCAAATCAAATCAAGTTGGCATCACCCCTTTTTTAGCATCTGACACCATTTCGATATTTTGCTTCTGGTTTTATTATTGCTTGCGTCTTATGTTTCTAATTTCGATCGTTATTAGATGTTTTGAGTTAGTTATCGATCGTTTTTAGATGTTAAATGTCAAATTTCCTAGAAAAATTGCCGGCAGATTATTATTTCTTTGATTTAAAAGATTTAATAAAATTGATTTCTGAAGACAGACAAAGCCGGGTTATAAGTCCTATTTACAATTATATTTTATTTTTGTTTCATTTTTTAAAATTTTTTAAAATTGGATATAACAAACAAATTTTCACAGATAAATTATTGCAATTTAAAAAAAAATTAAAAAATGTAAAGCTATGTCTTTATTTATGAAATGATTTAAATTTTTATTCATGAATTCTGATTGAAATATGTAATTTACAGGTGATTCCACAGATGTTTATTCCTATGAAGGTAGTTTATTTTAAAATAATTTCTTTTTTTTTTTTTTAATATTTTGTATTAAATTTGTTGGGATTATTGAAGATTGCAAAATTCTAATCTAGATTATATTTTTATTATTTTAAAATGTAATTAATTTATATTAAACAGAAAGTTTTAATATATAATTTTTAATATATAATATGGCAGAAAGCGTAAATAAATTTTGTTGAATTACAACGTGCAATAGATTTGAGAACTTTATACTCTAATGCTTGTTTTAAAAAAATTCAGACCTTTCTTTAAGCAAGTTTTAATTTGTAATTATGGTCTAATTTTTAGATGCTAGCAAGAGTAAGTTAAATTTTTTGTTTTATAGCACGCAAGTTTTTCTTAACTTCATATTTTATTATAATTTTTAAATAACTGAAATTTACTTATAATAATTATTTCACAGTAAAATCTTTTTTCTTGTTTCCGAAATATTTATCCATTATTTATTTTCTGATGCAAACAATTTATAAAAATATAAATGTGGTGAAGCCTTTTTAATAAACGTTTAATAATTTTTTTTTATAAATAATAATTTTTAAAAATATATTACAATTTTAAATTTTCCTAAATGCACTATTACCGTGAATTATAATTCCTCTAAATTAATTTTCTTGTAATAATATTAACGATGGTTTAAAAATTACAACATTTTTATTCTGTTATTAATATGAAATCCATGACGCTGAAATTTGAAATGTTTATTTTAGTCAATATGAATGAAGATAAAGAGAAACAATCTATGAAGTTTTTTTTTTACTAAAATATTTAGAAAGTTTTTTTTTTTTCTTTTTTCCTAAATTACGAAAAATAGGATTTTTTTATTTTAAAAGCCATAACTTTATGGTAGACAGATTTCTAAAAAGGTTTTTTGTATTGTGTTTTTATCTCTTGCATGTGTATAGAAACTTTTATGTATATATTTATCTTTTTTCTGTATGACAAAAATATAGAAATTAAAATTGAATCTGATATTATTTACAGGTGATTCAACAAATGTTTATACCTATGAAGGTAATTAAATAAAAAAATTTCAATTTTTCTTTGAAATTAATGTGAAAAGTTTTCCGATTATTATAATTCAATTGTTTTTTTCTAAATTGCAATTTCGGTTTTAAAAAATTATAGAACTTGTTTTAAATAGAAAGGTTTAATTTTTAATTATATTCTTTAATTTTAAGATGCCAGCAACAGTAAGTTAAAATTTTCAATATAAAATACGTAATATTTTTTAAATATAATATTTGAATTTACAAATAGAAATTTGCTTTCTTCTAATAAATTCCTTATAAAAGCTTCCTTCATTTGAGTTTTTTATTTGTCTATCAATTATTATTCTGATGTAAAAATATTGTTAAAAATTAAATGTGCCATTTTTTTCTTTTCTTTAATTGTAACTTAGTATATTTATTTATAATTTAAACAATATTTAAATGCTGATTCTTCACAAATTCATCACTGTTCTTAATCACTGTTAGGATTTTTACAAAGATTTGTTTAGATTACAGTTAATTGATGATGGGTTTAATATGACATCGCTCTCTGATCTTATTTTCATTGGGATATTCTATGTCGTAAGCAGGAAACCAGAATAAATAATCTGCTTATTGCAGAAATATATTACCAGACATAATTTATTGCATTTCTATGAAAGTAAAATCTAAAAAAAAATTGCAGATAATTTTTCTTTTCTTTTCTGACATGCTATTAATAGGATTTTAATCAGTTGTATATATGGTTCAAGGCTAAAATAAAACGGAGACTGTTCAGTGATATGAAAAAGGTGTACTTATTTTAAACTAGTAATTATGAATTTAAAATGTAGAAATAATGTCTGTGAGAACGTGCTACCTTTTTAGAAATATGCAGACGACTTTGATTTTAGTATCAAATGAAATAGTAGCAAATACTTAATCTGTAATAGTTAAAATGTTCTTTGTTATTAATTAATTTGGTTTAGTCACTTGATAGATAACTCTGCAACCCATAGTTATCTATTACTCTCAGCAATGTCATGTCATACCATTCATATAAATCGGCTCAAATATTTTGACTTAAAATCTACTTAAATAACTTTCTTTTGTGCAACTCAATGTTATTTATTCATTTTTTTGTATGTGGCCACACGTTCCAAAATTTCTAATAGCTCGTAAACATCAGAAATTCACCGGTTTCCCCCAAGTAACGCAAGTAATAACGCTAAAAGTAATAAATATGCATGGCTATTAATGTTATCAATGCCACATATAAATTTTTTATCGCTATTTATTCTTACATTAAAAAACCATACGAGTAAAAAAAATTACCAGCAATATGTGTGACACTTAATAACTTAATTTCATTAGAAATTTTAAGAAACTTTGTTTTCAATCGGTAATATAAATAATAAAACTTTCAAATTTCTTTAGCTATGGGTCAAATGGAATTTATTTAATCCTCGCGATGTTCTGAATATTAGAGAGTTTTTGCATACCGTATTTTGGACGTCCGTTAGCTTTTTCTCCCTAGCGCGCATGCTCATAGGAAACATTATTACAGATACGCATGCACAATTTCCTATGAGCATGCGCGCTAGGGAGAAAAAGCTGACAGACGTCCAAAATACGGTATGCAAAAACTCTCTATTATTCATTAACGTTTCGATATCCTCCTTTCCGAATTACCATGCAGTTTCTCCGCTGAGTCCCAATTTCCCCTCCAATCGTTTTTGTTTGTTTCTATAGTTTATTTTTTTTAATTATCTTCTTAAAAGTTATAATAATAATAATATATATATATACATAATTTTTTTTATTAATTAATAAAAAAAACAAATAATTAATAAATTAATAATATAGGCATCATACTCTTTTTCTATCTAATCAATGAGCTGAAAGCTTAAGAAACTTCTCTCATTCATAAAGCAGGAGATAGAGGTTGCTAAGCAACCAAGGTTCTTCGTCAATCTGACAAATCTGAAAAATATCCCCTTTTTTATTGTTGCAATCTCTATTTGAAGTTTGCAGCATTTGATTTTTGAAGTTTAAAGTTGATATTTGAAGTATTCTTGTTTGCAGCATTTGATTTGATTTATTCTCAATTATATTAGTTCTATTTAAATTTTTTTATTGTAATCTCTGTTTTCAAACATATTTATAATAAATTATTTTCATTTTTACGTATTTAAATGAATCTACTTTTTGCGTCGTTACAATCTTTAAATTAATTGTAATAAAAAAGTACAGCAGTACTTTTATTAAAAATAAATATTTATTTTTTTCTTAAAAATTTTATCTAATTATGCCATCTGTATCTTAAATTAAGTGTAAAACATTTTACGATTTTACTTAAATCACAATAGCAAATATTTTATGCTGTAGAAGTCTATAAAATAAAAAATGTGCTTAATAAGACTTTCTTATTGAAATTTTGAATATAGCAAATAAAAAGGAAAATCTATTTATAAAAATGATAAAATATTTTAATAATTCATTTAAAAACAATTCAATGTTTCAATTCCTTCAGGTGGAAGCGCTGATTCAAGTAAGTTTATTTTGTACGAGATTCATTGGCATTTGATTTTAAATATTATCGAAGGAAACATTTAAAGCAAAAACTTGAAAAAAAATTTATAGACTATAAATTTTAATCCTTTCAGTTAAATTACTGAATTATGTTATTAAAGCTATTTTATTTCCTGTATTAGTTTGTATAAAATTAATAATTTCAATGTTTATTTAATTTTTTTTTCTTTGCAAATTTTTTTTAATAAAATGTATCTAGTGAAATATTTTTAATGGATACAATATAAGAATATTTAAAATAATATATTATGTATATTAAATTATATATAGTACTACAAATTTAATTTATGTATTGTTTTTTAAATTGAAATCAACGAATTCTGATATGAGTTAATCTTTCAATTTTCAGGTGATTCCTATGATGTTTATTCCTATGAAGGTAATTTAATTCAGATAATTATTTCTTTTTAGGTTTGAAAGATAATATTAAAATTGTAGTTATTACTATATTTCAGTCAATTTCTCTTCTATATTATAGTTCTTGTTATAAAATATATTGAATATGTATTCAACAGAAAAATTTAATTTGTAATTATGTTTTATAATTATTAGATGCCAGTAAGAGTAAGTTAAATTCTTTGTATTAAATAAATATATTTTGGAATATTACATTATTATATTGATTTTTAAATAACTGTAATTCAAAGTAAATTCTTAAAACTCATGGAAATTCATATATGTCTTTATATATTAATCTAACATTTGCTCATTAGCTACTTTTTGACAATGCTTTAAATACATATTGACAATGCTTATAACACAAATGCTTTAAATGAATAATTTCATTAAATATTTATTTAAATAGTTATCAAATACTGAATTTTCTTTAATGAATTAATATTCCCAATTAATTATTCTTTAACACTAACTTTAGAATGCAGTTTAGTAATGATGGTTTGAAAGTAATATATTCTCATGTTATTATTGTTGTGAAAGTTAACCATTGTGAAAGCTATGACAGTACAGATTATTAAGTAGAAAGATTTTACTGATATGTTTAGACGTCTTTGAAAAACAAGAAAAACAAGAAAGAAAAAAAAAAACAAGAAAAACAATATATATTTTATTGAAAAACGATAAAATAATTATAGCTTTTATTTATTATGTACAAAATTGAAAATTTTCAATCATTTACTGTACATTGGTCTTTTGCATTCGAGGATGAAATGCTTTTGAATATTTAGCAGTTTTCCATGTCAAAAATATTTAAATGATGTTTGACACATTTTAATTTATATGGAGTTGATGAATTAGTTATTTTATTTGTTATATTATTTATTTATTATTATTTATTATTTTATAAAATATTATTATTGTATAGATAACATATTTATAACTGATTGAAAATTATATTTGACATTTACTAAAAATTTGTCTATTGTTTCTGTCTTTTCTTCAGAATGTTTCATAAATGGGCCTTTTTCAGATCATTACAGACAATACAATTACGCAATCTCTTGGGCTTTATTAACGTGGTACTTCTCTATAAAGTGTTTGACATCAATCACATTGGCAAAGATATCACTCAAGCCACCCGTACTCATGACAATGTTCATAAACCAAACAAATTTTTTCATATTCAAACAGGATGTATATTAAATTGGATTCTGAGATAATACTGTATATAGTTAGAGAGCAAATAGTTTTAAAATCTTGAAATAAACTAACGTCGTAGAGTGAACGTTGTTCAAAAGATCGTAAAGTAATGTTCTAGACATCGTGTAAAAACGTTGGCAAATTTAGTGACTGCATATAAAATCAAGTCTTAATATTGTAATCATAATTATCAGTGTTTCATAGAAATTTTAGAAATTAATTTCGGAACAAATTTTTACGCAAATTAATTTATTTAATTTTAATTTTATAAATAATAAATATTTTATAAAAATTATTTTATAAAAAATTTATAAAATTCATATAAATAATTATTTCAATTTTAATTAAAATTAATTTAATTTAATTTTTTTAATTATTATCATGTTCGAATATTAAGAATGAGGTTCTTTAAAATATTAGTCATTCATCAAAATACGCAATTAAGGTAAAAAATAAACAAAACATACATAAATCATTGGTAGGGTGCAGTTAGGAATCATTGGAACGTTAACTTCCCTTATACTAAATTCAAGTCAAGAAGAATTGTTACATTTTTTTCGATGTGTCGATTATACGTGTATCATAATGTATATTACGTGTATCATTATGTAAGTCACTCAAATGATTTTTTTTCTATTTTGATAATTCACTTTGCCACTAGTGTAAGATTTAATTTAACTCAGATAATTTTAAGATAATTGATAAAATGTTCAAAACAAAATCAAACTAATTTATATTACATTATTAACGCGTTGTGTATTTTATTTTAGAATCCGGCAGTGATGACAGTAGTAAGTAATGAGATAATTTCATCTATAAGCATAACTAATATGCTATCTTCATAATCTTTCTAAAAACAGAGTTGAAAATTAAAAAAAAATAATAGATCTGAATTATATTTATCTATAGATCTGAATCTTATATATTATATCTTATTTATAATATCTTATTATAGATCTGAATTATATATCTACATGCCAATTTATAATCTTTCCATATTTCTAAAATGAAATGTACTGAAAAATAAAATAACAGGTCACAGTTAAAGACTGTTTTGACTTTTTTTATTGCAATTGACGTATACAAGAAACGATGTCATTAAATTTACTTATATCTATCGTTTATTACATAGTTATCTTACAACTCTGAAAAATTTAATTTTTTTTTCTATAAATTTATTTTAAAAATTGACTCATTTTTTCACCAACTCATGCTTATTTTTTCCTTGTAAATCAATACTTATGTTTTACTTTTCTATTATTAAATAAGAAAATCAACATATTTTGATTTTCAAAAATAAATTCTCAAAAAATAAGCTATTTTTAAATTAGAATTCTTATTTTGTTTATTTCCAAAAATAAGTTAGACAGTATCTAAATACTAAACATTTATTTAGATTTATTTAAATTATCTAGAAATTAATTTCAAAATGTATATCCTTACTAAATGTTGCTTGAAATTTTTTAATAAATATCAAAGATAATGTAAAGGAATTTTATTTACACAAAGTACGACTACAGTACTACAAAGTAAGCTATTAAACTATCTCCTTAAAATGATGTTCTATCGACGTGTGTACATATGTATAATCATAACAAATACTTGAATAAATTAGTATTCATATATAAGAAATAGATTATATAATAATATGAATCGTTTAAATATTTATTTGAAAAAATTATATTTATCATGAATATAATTTTTTTTAAATAAACCTGAATTACTGTGAAGACATAAAATAAAATAAAATAGTTTTCTATTGAATTCTAAATGATAAACATACATATTTTAATCTTTTAAATAAAAATAAAAATGTGTAGTTACAGTTCATGTGGCTTACAACAATGTAATTTATTTAAATTTATGTTTTAACATATTTTTAAAATTATAATAAGATACTTAAGCTGTTTCTTCTTATATAGGTGACTCGATAGTCTACTACGATTACTACAGTAAGTGAATATTTATATGTCAGTTTAAAATCTTGAATTTAAGTAATTATAAAAACTATAAATTGGTATTAAAAGTTCCGTAATATAAAAAATTGAGATTGAATTTATTTTTAAAACCTAAAAGAAATATGGCAGCCAAATAAAATTTAGCAAATAGTTCAATTACTTTTTCACTTGGGTAAAGAATTACAATTAACTTATCTTCCAATATAAGTACTTTTTTTTTAATAAAACGAGATACGAATACAAGCTGAGTTCGTCTTATCTGCTGAGAATGAAGACTGTTCATATTGATTAAAGTAGCCTTGAAATTTCGGAATTGTTTGTAAAAAAAATTCACTATAAAAGCCAATGGCGAAGATATTCTGCCACAAGCAACATGATGTTTGTAGTTTAAACTGTTCAAGGAAAGACATGTTTCATTTTTAAATCAAGATGATTTGGTTTTCTTGCATGGTCAGTGATCAACATCATAATAAACACCGCGGTAATCATTATCGAGTAAAAATGAATGAAATGAAGGCGTGCTATACATTTCTCATAGTGGAAATGGCTTGCTCATCATCAAGTAGCCACGTCATCTATGGGCACGTATGTTCGTCTATACGTATTCGTATGTACGTATGTATATGTAAAATTGTAAAACTTTTTCGCATTATTTTTTACTGATTCTCATATCTAATTTCAGGTTTAATTCCCCTTAAATTCATTATTAGCTTAGCAATTTTAATTTACTTAAAAAATAAATTTTTAGAAATTTAATTATTAGTTTTCAATGCTATGACAATTAAACCATTAATTTATTGGAAATAATGTATGTGGTACACATTTCTAGATGCAGCAAGCAATTCAAGTGAGTTTTATTTGATTAATTATTTTTATTATTAAGTGTTGATTATAGAGTCTAACAAAATAGTTATAATGTTTTTGTTTAGCGATATATTGTAGTAATAAAATAGCTTTTTTATATGAATTGACTTATTTGGCTTTCGTTTTAAATGTTATAAACTGTGATAATTTTCTGTGATTGTGTAACTGTGATTGATAACTGCGATTGTGCCTGGTGCTCTGTACTTTAATCCTTCTGTATATGTTGTAAAACTAAGTCCTCGAGAAAACGTTCATAGACCAAACAAAATTTTACGCATTCAAATAGGATGTATATCAAATTGGATTCTGAGATAATACTGTATGTAGTTAGAGAGCAAATAGTTTTAAACTCGAGGAATTAAACTAACATCGTAAAGTGAGCATTATTCAAGAAATCTTAATATTGTAGAGTGTTGTACTAAACAGCGTATAAGAAAGTTTGCAAAATTAATGACTGTGTAAAAAAATCAAGTCTTAATATTTTAATCATATTTATTAGTGATTTATAGAAATTTTAGAAATTAGTTTTGGAAGAAATTCTTAAGCAAATTAATTTGTATTCAATAACCAAGGAAGGGTTTCATTAAAATATAAGGTATTCATGAAAATACACAATTAAATTTAAAAATAAATAAAACATATATAAGATCTTTTGCAAGGGTGCAGCTAGGAATTATCGGAATGCTGATTTACCTTATACTAAACTCAATTAAAGAAGAAGAATCTTTTACAAGGTTTGTAGAAAAATCCTAAGAAAAATTTCAATAATACATGCATCAATTATATGTACGTATTACATGCATCGATTTTATGTACCATTCTGTTAGCCACTCCAAAGAATTTTGTCTAGTTTGCTAATTCCCTTTCACAGTTGTATAATTCATATTTAGATAATTTAAAAATAATAATAAGTAATAATTTTAATTTTTCAGATAATTTAAAAATAACTGATAAAATATTTTTAATTCATTAAAATTATTTATATTATTACATTATTAACGCATTGTGTATTTTATTTTAGAATCCGGCAGTGATGAAAGTAGTAAGTGATGAGATAATTTCATCTATAAGCATAACTAATATGCTACCTTCATAATCTTTCTAAAAACAGAGTTGAAAATTTCATTTCATCTTGATATTACAAATATTATTTACACAATGTACGACTATAGTGTACTGTTAAGGAAATATCTCCTCCAAATAATGTTCTATCGACATATGTATATATGTATAATCATAACAAATACTTCTATAAATTAGTATCTATATATAAGAAATAAATTATGTAATAATATGAATCATTTATATTTTTATTCATGATAAATTATAAATATCAATTTTTTAAATAAATCTAAATTACTGTGAAGACATATATAAGTATAAAATAATATTCTATTGAATTCTAAATGATAAACATGCATATATTAACATTTTTAATTAAAATAAAAATATATAGTTATAGCTCATGTGGCTTACAACAATTCAATTTATTTAAATTTATATTTTAACATATTTTTAAAATTATAATAATATACTTGAACTATTTCTCTTTCTATAGGTGATTCGATAGTCTACTATGATTATTACAGTAAGTGAATGTCTATATGTCAGTTTAAAATCTTGAATCTAATTAATTATAAAAAACTAAAAATTACATTAAAAAATTCTGTAATATATAAAGAAGGAGATTGAATTTTATTTTAAAACCTAAACGAAATATGACAGCGAAATAAAATTTCACAAACAGTTCAATTATTTTTGCACGTAGGTGAAGAATTACAATCAACTTATCTTTCAATATTAGTAATTTATTTGGATAAACCGATATACAAATCGAGTTCTTTTTATCTGCTGAAAATGAATATTGTTCATATGAGAAATGTAATCTTGGGATTGCTTGTAAATATTAACTATAAAAGCCGTTAGCGAAGGTATTCTGCCGCAAGCAACACAAAGTTTGTAATTTAAACTGTTCAAGGAAAGACATGTTTCATTTTTAAAGCAACATGATTTGGTTTCCTTGCAATATTAGGGGTCAACATCATAACAGACATCGCGGAAACAACATTACCTCGCTACCACTACAACTAGACATCATTACTTATGCTTATTACTATTACGCATCATTATTGAATAAAAATGAATAAAATATGGGCGTGATACTCATTTCTTATGGTGGAAATGTGTACCGTCCATTTGCTCATTAACACATGGGCACATCTGTGCAACATGGGTGCCGATTCACTCTGATAGCAGGAAACACCTGAATTAACTTTGCTTTAAAAATGAGATATTACAAAGTAGGTTAAATAACCGAAAGTCAGCTTATTATAGTAAAATACTTTCATAATATATTTCTTAAAACGTTACATAAGCTTTGAAAAATGAACGGCCGTATATTACCGGTTTTTATTTTCAAAGATACAAAGTAGGTTCAATCACCGAAAGTCAGCTTATTATAGTAAAATACTTTCATAATATATTTCTTAAAACGTTACATAAGCTTATGACCATAAGCATTTGCTCAAGACAATGCAAAGTTTCAAAAGTTTTTCTCGTTTTTTTTAACTAGCTCTGATACATAATATGTTTAGTTCTATTTAAATTCATTATTATTCTAACAATGTTAATTAACTTAAATAAAAAAATTAATTATGAGATATTTAATTATTAATGCTATGACAATTAAATCATTAAATTATCGGAAATTATATTTGTGTTACACATTTTTAGATGCAGCAAGTAATTCAAGTAAGTGTGTTTTGGAATAACTCGTTGTACTATTAAGTGTTAATTATATTTTTATTTATGCGCCAATTATTATTATTATGTCAAGAAAAACAGTTATACTTTTTTCTTTAGGGAGATATTGTATGAATTTGCATTTGTTAAGCATAAATTATACATGGCAATATACATTAATGATAATAAATTAATTAACTATTATACTCTATTAAATTTTCTTTAATTTGTTAATTTTCAGCTGAAAGTTCTAGTGCATGTAAGTATAACTTTATAAATTATACGTGCATATACAACTTTAAAAATATTGGAAGAAAATTATGAATAACTGTAAAATATAAATTAAAAACAATATAAAGAGAAAGGTAATCATAAAAATTTCCACGCTTTCAAACGTCTAAATACTCAAATTTTGTCAGTGACGGTGGAAACAACGTATGTGCGGTATCGAATGAGATTGGCCTTCAGTTCATTCACTGAAAATTGTAAAAGAAGTAATCGACATTTGTTATTTATTACATCTAAACGAATGATTTTAATGAGATCAGAAGGTCGAAGAGTATCTATGGTTTAGAGTGGCTCAAACACTATCACGCTCTATTCTAGTACATTAATATAAAATTATATTGAAGATATATTTATTTATTAATAATTTTTATATTATTTTAATTCAATTATTATAATGTTCTTTATATTTTTACATTTTATTATTATTATTATTATTATTTCTATTACTATTCTTTAAAATAATGGAAAAAGGTTGTAGTTAAAATCTTTCTTTACACGAGCAAGTTTTAATTAATTAATCATGCTTTAATGCTAAATAAAGCCAATGTTTATAAAAAATGTTCCTTCATATTAATCAAAAGTGCATCATCCTATTGAAAATTAAATACATTTTTTTCACTTTTTAACATAAAAAATATTCACAATTAATTTTTGCCAGATTATTATACAATCATTGGCTAATAAGAAATTTAAAAAAATGTATGTACTTAATGCTAAATTGCTTTCACTTTACTTACTTTGAAATACATATACTACTTAAATATTTTAAATCGCATAGATATTTTAAATTGCCTTCACTTTATTTACTTTGATATAAGATATATATTGCATAGTTATTTTAATATAAATTTTCATGCTAATTAATCGAGGTTCAGCATTGAAGAATTTTATTAATTATACAAAATTATGTTCTCAAATATACTGAAATAAATTTTTTTAATTTGTAAATTTTCAGCTGACAGTTCTAGTTCAAGTAAGTATAAATTTATAAATTATACGTATATATACAACTTTAAAAACATCGGAAAAAGGTTATGAATAACTCTAAAATCGAAATTAAAATTTATATAAAGAAATTGGTAATCATAAAAATTTTCCTCGCTTTCAAGTGTCAAACACGCAAATTAACTTCATTAAAAAAATCGAATATTCTAATGTTAATTTGTAATATATTTTGTTTTAAAAAATCTGTTATACTCATATATATTTTCTTTTCCTGTGTATCTCTTTTATTGTCATAAAACATACATTCATTAAAGTCCATATGACTAGTTAACTTTTACTCTACTTTTATTTTTTATTAGCCATTTTATTCTTCTTTAACTATTTTCAGAAAGAATATCAATATCAATATATCACTGAACTCAAAAAAAATTTACATATTAAATAATTTATTGGGTTTATATAGTTTTGAAACGATTCTTAACGTTAAATATATTTTTCACAGAAAATAATTTTGTTAGTCCCTACTAAAAAGTCAACTGATATTTTAAATAAATTAACGTAAAAACAAGAACGATTTCTTTTGTAAACATTTAATAGTTTTATGTTTTTCCTTTTCAATTAATTCAGGTGGTATAATAATATTTAAATATTTTTTGTTTATGATAAACTTTATTTTTAATTCTCCTCGATGATTTACCGTTAGAGTTACACGTATTGATGCATTTAAAGCTTATGCAATATTTGTTTTCTAAAATGAAGAATTTAAGTGTATATTTAAATTTAATTTTTCTATATTTCTAGGCTCAAGCAGTGATAGCGGAGGCGGAGGTAAGTTAAATCAAACATTTTATACTGCATTTAAGCAATTCAATACATAACATTGTTTTTTTCATTAAACCATTTAAAAATTATTACAATAATTTTTGGGCCATTTCAAATTTGACATGAATGTTTGTATTAAATATAAATACAAGTAATTGAAATTGCAACATTACTTTCTATAAAGTTTGACCAGTAGAAGGCACTGACGTTCGTCCAACTTAGCCTATAAATGT
Source organism: Caerostris darwini (assembly GCA_021605075.1). Lineage (NCBI taxonomy): Eukaryota > Metazoa > Arthropoda > Arachnida > Araneae > Araneidae > Caerostris > Caerostris darwini. The sequence goes on along the minus strand of BPLQ01007712.1, from coordinate 96,032 downwards.
CACTTTGAAAAACAACCAGTGCAATTTATTTGCTGCACAGGAATACATTAATGTCGGAAGATATTAAAGCGAGAAGCCTTTATTAATTATAATAAAGGCCTCTAAGGCCGGCGGCTTTTTATTTATTTGCTCCGGCGGCCTGCGGAGATGGCTTTATGCCTTCTTCGGGGTAAATGTTAGCAATCGTCGGAGTTTGAGAGAGAAAGAATCTTTGGATAATACAGGCTGGTTGTCAGTTTGGGGAGTTTTGCCCATAATGTAAGAAGGTGTTTTTACCAATGGGTAAGATTAATTCAGGTGATTCAGCATAGCCAATAAATTGTTAACATATTTCTCTGTATTTAACTAAAATAATACTTTTATTTGGTACACTTTACAGGTAAAAATGAATATTGATATCCATAATGATTCAAAAATAAAAATACACTCACTGCACTAAATATATCAGATACCGAAAGAGGCTAAAATTTCAAAAAAATATTGTTCATTTGAGCTAAATTTGAAAATAAAAGCTAATATTAACTTCACGTTAGATTTATCTTAATGTTGGATGCATTTCCTCTGAAATGTTAAGCTTTGCTTAACTAAAAGCTTTGGGAAATAATTTTAAAACATCATTGAGTATTATTTTACTTATTTTCAGGAATTAACTTAATTCAGAATTTTTAAAAATTGGAATTAAATGTCTTAATTGGGATACATAATATTTACTAAATATTCTAAATATTTAATTAGTTTTATTAATCCAAAACAATATTCCGTTTAATAGGTGGAGGACTTCTTGGCGGAGGAGGTAAAATATTTTTATTGTTTAAAACAATTCAATACTGCAATTAAAACTAATACTTAAAATTATTCTTTTTATTCTATTCTTATTATTCTTTTTATACTTATTTAAAACCATCCTAAAATTGAATTGAAATTGAAGATTTCATAGTTAAATATTAAAAATTCTTTCTTCACTCAGAAAGCTGATTTCATTACATTTTTAATATTCTTAATTTTAATTAAAAATGAAAAAGTAGCCTTTTGCTATATTTTTTTTTTTTTTTTTTTTTTTTTGATCGAATTATTTTTAGTAATTATCTTAATAATCTGTATCCTAATACAAAATAATTGAATTTAAAAAAAAATCAACATGAAACTATAGCTTTAAATTAGATTTTTAAAAATATTAATACTTTACATTTATACATTTATATTTATTTTTATATATTTATATTTACATTTATAAAAGATTTATAATGTTTAATTAATATTTTTACAGGCCTCTTAGGATTAGGAATATGTAAGTAATCATCTATTTCATTAATAATTGATGCTAAATTTATTTTAATAATATTTCACTTATTTCTGTATTTACTTTACTGTAAGCCAAGGATTGCCAAATTAACTGTCCTACCACCGTTTCTTTTGAATAGAATTACTTAGTGCCCCCTTGGCTTCTACCCTTTTTAATCAAATAAACAAAAATCTGTAGTAAAAAATTGTATTTTATGTATTTATAAATATACCTACATCTTAAAACATAGTAAATAACTATGTAGTAAATAAGACACCTTGAAGTTATAAAATTGAATAAATGGCTGTTGAAAACCTTAAATTAATACAATTTGTACATAATATGAAAATAAAAATCGGTGGATAACATTATTTGAAAATTTGTATTTTTACACATTTTCTTGCTATCATATAAATTTACATTAAGAAATCGAAAATTTTTATATAAAAAATATAAAAGATACAAAAACATATATAAAAATTATTTTTTTCCCTCCTGCCATGAATTTATGAATGCATCCATAAGTCACTAAAATATAAACGTAAGCTCCAGGAAAATAATTTGTTTGTTTATTTATTTATTTGTAATTTGTTTATTTATTTTATAACTATATTTATCTCAAATGAGATTCCTTGAAGATATTTAACAATTGAATTACTTATATTTTAGTGTAACATGCAGGACACATTACCAAAATATCAAAGATTTCTTTGATGGTATGTATATTTTAAATAAATCCAATTTCAAATTTTTAAATATGACTTACTCTAAATAAAAAGTCAGCAATAATTCAGATTTATTAAACAATATATTTTCCTAATGCAGATAGCAAATAAAATAAGTTAATATTTTTGAAAAATATACAGCAAAATGGAATTTTACGATGCATTATCAAATACATAATTAAGTCAGAAAGAAATTTTTGTACTAATTTTACTAATAATTGCCATAATTTTAATTGTAATGTAATAATTTTAATATTTGGTTAATAAATGCTTTAGCATAAATTCGAAAAAGTTTCAAATATTTAGTGAATTTTTTTTCTCATTAAATAATCTATTATTATGTTTATATTTTGTCATTCTTTTATTTCTAAATAATTTGATGTTATCTTTAAGCAATTGTTTTAACAATATAATTACATAAATAATTTATGATTATTCATATAAATAAAGGAACTTAATAAATATATAATTTATCAATTTTATTCAATATGAAAAGTCTTGTATACATGTTTCATAAGAGAACATTGTGCTGCCAAGGTTTTAATTTTTCAAAATCATTTTATGAAAAAAAATATAATAAAGGAATTTTTTTGTTTGAATAACTTTAATGTTTCATCTCCATCTACTTCAATATTACAAATTATTATTCTTTATATTTTTTTTTCTAGATTGGCAAGTGAATCAACAACTGCAACTGCTACATAAAACTGTTTTCACATAAATCGCTATACTAATACCAGAAAATTTTAAACTCAAAGGACTTCTCTATTTCATTTCTGAACTATTGCGTAAAAGGATTCTTTTGTGCTTCAGTATATAACAGAAAAAAATTTGTAATCACAGAAGAGATTCCAATAAAGAATTATTTATTTCAAAAATGTTTCAATTTCATTATTGTGTATTGAATAAATAATTTTATTTGAAATATGCTTTTCTTTAGTGTGAAAAATAAATATTTTATATTAAAAATTGTGCACTATTAACTTAACAGTCATATAAATAAGATATGTTTTATATCTTTTTATCTTTACAGTACATGTAAATGAATATATAATGCTTCCAATTTAACTTATAATAGATACATAATTATATTATATTATGTATGTATTATAAGTTACGTAAGAAGAAGAAAATGCAATGAAAAATATCTGAGGTATGTAGGAAAAATGAGAAGTTCTGTAGGTTACGAATCATTTCAGAATATTCAATATGGGAGCCGGTTTCAATATGAGAATATTCAATATGGTTTGAAAACATGAGTTTATTTATTAGTAATTGCATTGGTATTAGTGAAAATTTTCGATAATTTTTTCATTGTATATATGTAGTAGTGCTCAATGTCTTGTTTGCACTGGAGTCGATTAGATATGAATATGAGAAATTGCTCTGGATTTCTTATGGATGTCACGTCTATTTGAATTGAATGGAGCTAAATTTGAACTAAATGATATTAGCGCACATTAAAGAATGAAATTTCAGGTGTATGGTAAATATACTTGGTTTACATATATTTAAAAAGAAGTAACAAAAATCAACCTTTTTTACTTTCGATTGTAATACTAATAATATATTGAACAAATATGTTTCACATACAAGAAGTTTGGAGAACGAATTCTGTTGTTGTTTTTTTTTTTACAAAAAAGAACAACATGCAAATTTTTAAGATTAAAGAAAAATATTCTTGCAGCTTATTCATGTAATGAGATATAAAATTTTAATACAATTTAAAATTGTTATGAAATAATAAATAAATTTATTAAAAATTCACAAATATTTTGAGTTAAGGCACGTGGATATCTCGGTCCCATAAATCACAATTTAGGAAATAATTTTTAGACTCAAACAAATAATTCTTGCTTTTAATAATTGTGAGCCTGTACCATACCGAGTAACTTTCTCCATACAAGCGATTATTATACCGAGCTATAATGGCATACATAAGTATATTTTTTCTTTGCATCTTTAGATTTAAGTTGTTCATAAAAAAAATCAGTGAAAAATGCAAAGTCAGAGACTCATGCTGTATCTTCCAGCATTTCATACTCCACAGAAGGGATTTTCTCATGGACCAAAGACACAATATCGCTTTCAACTGCCAATAACACATCCAGTACTAAGCCACCTTACTTTCACGTAATACAGGGCGTCAGAGAGTTCAGATTGCATGGACTAAAGAAAATTACCAAATTAAGTCAGTAAGTCAACAAGTTCGAATAGTATTTACAAGTCTTACAATTACATCGAGGACCAGCTTCATATTCATTGCAGATTTATACAGAGCATCGTGAGGTATAACACAATGTAGAAAGACAACATTGTTCCCGGGATAGTTTTGATTCAAAAGTCCATGAAATCCACATTTATTTTCTTTCCCATTTCGCTGTAGTAATATTACGTATATTTGTTGAAGGTACTTTTAAAGTCGAAAGCCATTCCAGAAATTCACAAAAAATATTACATTAAGTTGTAGTTCTCTTTAACGACCATGTCAATAACCCCAGTAATTTTAAAATTCTCATAAACACCTCTTATAAATAATACTAGTTGAGCAACGTTATTTATATCAATGTTTACATCCATAGCTTTCGAGAAGAATTTAAACTGGCCAATCATTGACTAAATGTGATGTTAGATTTTTATTGTTGATTTCAACTATAGAAATCACAATTTTTTTAGACAGCTTATAATCTCAAAATCTTTTTTCTTGTCTAGACATAAAACATCACGAACTTGCACCATGCTTTGTTTAACGAGCTCCCTATAACTGAGAGATTTATTACTTTTAGCAATATTGTATTCTACTATATAACTTGCAATGTAACTTCTTGGATTTTTCACAAAGAATTTCTCCTTTTTGTTTTCTTCCATATTCAGACATTGCTACATAATTAGAATTTTTATGTGAAGTAATGGGAAATACTATATTCTTTGAAAACTGCCACAGCTTAATTACAGATCAGATACACTGGTTTACACTTTATAGCTGTAAAAAATATTTTCAAGTCCAATTACCTTTAAAAGCACGACTCTCTTCACACGACTCTCAGCACGACAATTATAAGTTTTTGAAATAGATATTTTGGGGTTGAAATATTTTACGAATATCCATAATAAGCCAAACCAGCACCAGAAACATTATACTTTTAAATAATTTTACCAGTATTCGCAATGACGCTATTTATCCGCCATTTTTCTATTAAATGTAATATTAGAACTCTCGCCCCCAGACAAAAGAAAAGCATTCATCTATTCTCCATGGAGTGTCATCTGTTGATAACATCAATAATTGCTGTTAGAACAAGTGAAGTAAGTTTATTGGGAAACTAAAATTTTCACATCCAGAAAAAGTAAATAAATAAACAAAGTAATAATAATAATAATAAAACAAAAATAAAATAGAAAAATAAAAATGAAACTTTTATTCATTCAGGAAGATTATCGATAAATATTTGCTTTCTGTGAAATTTTCAAAGGGAGTTGTAAGTCTTATTATATTTGTATGTGCTCGTGACACATCAGACAGTCACTAAGTGGAGTTTAAAATGTACAATGTAAATGTCAATGAGATAAAAGATTTGAACTCTTTTGAAGATTATAAACTCATTTCCACCAGTTTAAGTGGCATCCGTTTTTGTTTTTGCACTAGCTCTTAACGATATATATTATATATAATTCCCGTGTCCCGATGTTTGTTCGGGATGAATTCTGAAACTAACAATCCGATTTTAACTTTTTTTTTCTTAAATGTGTGTTTTGTTCCAACTTGAGAGATAGGATAGTTTTTATACGGATTTTTTTTTATTTAAATGCAAAATCGACGATTTTCATATTTCGTCATTTGGCACCATTGACGTCATTTGGCGTAACTAAAATTTGCGATTTCTCATCCGATGGACATAATTTTGAAAGTACATTCAAAATACAAGGTCAGGTGTACCATAAGATCGGGTCGTTGATGCCAATACCTAACGAAGAGCCAAAATTTCTTCAAATTTATTTTATGGGAAGTTCTGAAGAACGTGTGACAACTCGATGTCAGTATAATTTTATCGAACAAGTAAGTACAAAGAGCTATTGTAGAATTGTTGGAAAATCTTTTAGAAAAGCATAACCAACTTATTAACTTATTTAACGAATTTATTTATTTTGACGAAAGACAGATTATCAAGAAATAGTGTTCATCGCTTAGTTCTTAGATAAAGGAAAGTAATGATTATTAAAAATTAAATTTAATAAAATAATTATAAAACAGTGTTAAAAATCAACATTATCTACCTCATTTATTAAATTAATAAAAATTAAACATTTTCTATTCGTTGAAGCTTAATTTGAACTTTTCATCATTCTTTACCAATCACTTCCTTAACAATACCAATTATAGTACCTAATAACTTAACGAAATACAAGAAAGCCACAGCAACGCGTGGCCGGGTCTGCTAGTATATTATATATTATATATATATATAGTAATTATATAATTATGTATATATATATATATATATATATATACAGTAATTATATAATTATGTATATATATATATATATATATATATAGTAATATATAGTAATATTTAATATACTACGTTATGATATTATATATTGTATAATACCGTAAATATATTATATAAATATAATACTTTTTTAATTTGAGGCGCGCCGGAGATGACCCGTGAACCGTAGTTTATCCATCACTGAATAAAACAGTCAGGGTTCAATTCTGCCTCCAAGATACATTTTTTAAATTAAAAAAACAATGAATTTTAAATAAAATTAACAATATACAAATAAAATTAACAATATACAATATATTCATGAAACTTGAATGAAAAATTAATGATTTATGTTTAGACAGTTAAACAATTTGAAATGCATTCTTAATAAAGATAAATTTAAACTTAATTATTAATATTATTATTATAATTAATTAAAAATTAAATTAATATTTTAATCAAAAACTTGTTACAGGTTTTCAATTATTATTAGAGAAGAAATATAATATATTCTATGTAACTTTAAGAAATCGGTTTTGGCAGGGAAAAGAAATAGTTGTTCATCTATTGCTATCTATCAAATAGTAGAGAACAGCTGTTCATCTATTGCTATCTATCAAATAGTAGAAAACAGCTGTTCATCTATTGTACATAGGTAGAGGCCACAAATTTTAATGACTTGAAAAAGTAACTAATAGAATAATGTATTAATTATTACAATTAAAAATATAATAAACATAAAAAAAATTAATAACAGTATAAAATTAACAATTAAAATGTATAAAATTACAGTGTAGATATAATTACAGTATAAAATTAGCAGTTAAAAATATATTAACAGTATAAAATTAGCAGTTAAAAATATATTAACAGTATAAAATTAGCAGTTAAAAATATATTAACAATATAAAATTCTACAGTTTTATTAGTTGTATTCTGCTATAAATTCTGAATAAACGTGCCATTCCTTTATGAATTTTGCAATGGTTAGGATGATTCATATCATTCTCCATTTCAATCTATATAATTTATAAGTTTGTAATAAATTTCTCTACCAGCTGAAACGTTCGAACTTTGACAGAATCTTTCCACCTGTCATGCATGTTTGTAGAAATTTCCCATTTAGTTTAGAAAGTATTTATCTTCTAATGTAAAAAAAGACATTGGTGAATTTTTCTATCATAATATATTATTTATTTGTTAATTTAATCAAAAGAGAGGTTTTTCTACATTCGAAAGTTATCGAAAACTCTTCTGAAATAATTGTAGAGAGCCAGTAAGCAACGCATATGATGCAACTATGATGGCCTGAATCAATTTTCAACGACTAACTCCTTTTACAAATACATTTACTTCAAATTATCTATCACATTAATCTGACTTATTTTTAATGCAATTTGAGGACAATTTAAAGTTCGCTTCTTTATTGAACCCCTCCCGGTTTTTATCGCACAGATGTTTTTTAAAGGTCTTTCCAACTATCATAATGCCATTTAAATTAAAACAAACTTCATATTAGGCATTCATTTCAACGGCCTTTAATAATCATTCAATTGTAGCTGAATATTTCCAAACATCAAACTTTAAATTGCCACACGTTTTACTGGTCGTAAAGGCGTTTTTTTTCAGGGTTGATTAATTTACGTATTTTAATATTCACTCCTAAAATCCATGTTTTAAAAAACATTAACTAAAAATTCACTATCTAAATTTGCTTTATTTAAATTTTATTTAAAAGTATTAGCAATTTTTTAAAAAGTCACTAAAAATGATATGCCAAGTGTCGTCAATTCTTGGTTTATTGTTAGTCAATTAACGATAATCAACGCAAAATCCATTTGTTCCACTTTTCTTCCTAGCAGGGGCGATTGGTGAGATCCGATGATTTGGCTGTAAGATAAGAGTCATTCATTTTTTGCATTTCAAGTAAAAGCGTTTCAATTTCGATTTGTTTAACAAATGGAAGGCAACAAGAATGCTGCTTTATTAAACGGAGATCACCATCAATGCACATTCAGCATTTTTATTACATTTAGCACGATAAATTTTATTGATTTAACAAATAAGTAAATTAAAAATAAATAGTTATATCTAATAATAAATTATACACCATTTAACATTATTTACAAAATATAAATTGACTAAAGCTGGACCTGGAAATTTGACTGGCGTGGCGAATATGAGATGAAATATCTTCGTTAGAAGAAATTTGAAACTTTCAAATTAGTATTATTGGAAACAAACACAATGATATTAATTTGAAAATTTCAAATTTCTTCTAACTAAGATATTAAGATTATAAGAAACAAATACAATGAGTCCTAAAATATTTTTTTCACACTTACCGCGCATTATTTATCAATGAAATTTCTGCTACCAGCAATAGTAATACAAAACCTGTATTGACTCGAACAAATTAAATAAACTCTGAATACGTTTTTGTGAGTCAGTTAACACATTGAAGACGGTATGCATTGAAAGCATATAACAGGTATTCCAGCATTTTTTTGTAACTATTTAATAAAAATTATAAACAATAATAACAAAGAAAAATATTAAAATAATAATAATATGCTAATAATATTAAAAAAGAAGAATGTTCAAAAATACTGTTTACAAAATGTTGCTAATATATTCCTCAATGATTGGACTTTCTGCAAATGGCATCAATTACCGTCACATATCTTTAAAGTGATAGTGAAAAAATATCACTGATTTCAGACCTTCATTAATTCAGAATTTTTAAAAAAATACATTACATATTGTTATGCAAAAAATTTAAGCTCTGACTTAATAAAAACACTTTATGATAACTGTGTATCATTAATGCTCCTCATAAAAAGATTTAAGATTATAAAAGAGTTTTACAAATGATTCAAATAAAAAAATTACAAATATTTCATTTAATACATAATAAAAGTCAAATAACAATAAATTTGGAGTGCATAATACACCCAATAATATTTAAATTATAAATGCTACAACAAAAATGCTTAAAGATAATATATGAGTTAGCCATGCATAACAAATATTTCATCCCTATATAGCAAAAAATAATGATTGTATTGAAACAGAAGTAAGTTTCCACAATTAGAATATTTTATTTTAAAAATAACAAATAATTAATATTAATATCAAAGTTATGTAATATATGAGACATTTTATATTCTGTTACAAACCGGGATCTATTTCCGTTTACACTGGTAGGCAAAACTTCAGCAACAAGTTTTCTTATTGCCATATCTCCGTATGAAATCACTAGGGCGTCAAAATATTCAGAATACAGCAGTAGTAATTTGTTCTTAAGGGATGTAAATATACTAATGCAAAAAGAAATAGATATCATCATAGAAACAAGCAAACCAAAACCCTTATTGGAAGATTAGTATTTGTATAAATTCTTGCCTGTATCAGAGAAAGAACAATAAGCGGATGCTTTTAAGTTAGGCATGTAACTTCATTTATTTTCAATCGTTGCTTGGCAACGTCTTAACACTATATTATCCAAATGTTGTTAAGGTAAAAATGCCTATTCCTCTAAGAGCATCTATTTCAGTTGTTTAGTGCTTTTCGGTGAATATAATAGTGACGAATGAGCATGCTTAAAACATCCTACTTATGTTCTACTGGAATTAAATCAGAGTGCGCTTTTCACTTTCCAATGTTCCTCAAAAGCATGAGTTCGATGTGACCTGCCGTTATCGTTCATATTAAGTCTGTACAACAAGAGGAACATGATATGATCAGTTGCTCACACTAGCGATCTCTGGTAATAGGGTAGTCGAACATTTGAAATTCTGTCAATGAGTATAGCTTAATGCTTTCCTAGACGAGCACATCAGGTTTAACATAAATGTCTCTCTACCTCTACGTTTCTCTGTATCAACTGTGGTAAAGAATCTCTATGATACTGAAACGGCTCTAAAGAGTGAGTAATATTATTGATAAGATGTCTAATATTTGTATCCCTTCCACAAGCTTAATCGATGCCACAGGTAGGTCCACAGAATGCAGCGCCCAGAAAGACGTGCGAATAGGCTACCTTTATGAAGTAAACAGCGGCATATCATTTCATGGGCTACACAGTTGCTGAGAAATGTTTTCCTTTGATATGCATTGATTTCATTTCGCCAAATGGACAATATATAGGTTATGTATTTCCGTTATTTCTCTTGGCAGACCACTACCAATCTGTGGCATGGAAAATTCTCCAAGCTCTTTTTGTCACAGTTTCGCCTATTCGAAACGTTCTACGTTGTGTAAAGTCACCCAGACAGTTTTTCACAGGCATATTGCACAAGTGAACTCATTTGAACTTGCAGAGAATGCCTTTTGTCCTTCTTCTTATTAATATTTTGCAATGTATGCGATAACTAAGTGCTTTTTCATACCCTCAACTCACGTGTTCATTGTACTGATCACAATACACCATCTCTTACAATTTCATGGCCATCTGCGTAAAAATTACTTCGTTGTTAACTTGTTAGTTTAATAAATTCCTTTACGAATAAATGTGAAACTAGATAACAAATTGTCGAAAATGCTTCAACAGAATTTCTTTACTAAACTATTTTTTAGACGTAGAGTTTTTAAATCTTGCTTGAACGAATACATTGGCTTCTTTCGGAGTGTGAAAGACTAAATATGTCCTGTATGTTTGGATACAGGCCATAAACATTTTTAAATTAAAAATAATAATTTTATATTTAGTGATATGAAATGAGAAATAAATAAAATTATATTCCAAATAGATGAACTTTTTTTAGAAAAATAATATACAGTACATTGTTTATTAAATGTAAAAAACATGTAATCTACAACAAAAGCACATCTAATTTGTTAAATACTTTCATTGAGGAAAAAATTGAAAAAAAATTACCTTGTTTTAATTTGTCCATATCGATTGATAAATTCGATTCACAATAAAACTAGCAAAAAAGAGATCACTGTTATATAATTGAACAGAAGAACTAATAGATTTTTTTCTGTGAGTTTGATGATTTATTTGTACAACAGACAAGAAAACAAACAACTCTAAAGTTAATTCGATTTTCGGTTAATCTTTACCCACCTCTGTAATCAGGTCCTCTAGGTCGAACATGGCGGCCAACAAAATTCTCGCTCTGTGCTTTGTAGGGTTTTTCTTTATGACTAGGCCCAGTAAGTATAGATTATTACGTAGTAATTTTTATTTTATGAAATTTTCTTTTTTTTTAACATTTTAAGAAATCGTTTAAAATGCAAATAACAGCGAAAAGAACTTAAGCTTATTCTAAAACTTCTCTAGCAAATTTAAATTTAAAACGACTTAAATTTATATGGATTTTTTTTATTATAAAAATTAAATCTATTTATTAATATAAGTTTATTTCAGAAATTATCAATTAAACAAATTATTAATTCAGAGATTTGCCTTAAATTACAATGCTTAACAACTATCTTTTTTTTTACGGATATAAAAAAGAGCTTCTATAAATGTATGAATTCATTAATTGCTGTTTTATCTAATGAGTTTGTGAATATTATGATAATTCTGAAAAAAAGTACAGAATATCTTTAAAGTATCAAGACAATCACCGTCTTTTAAGGCTGCTTAAAAAATCGTTAAAGAAAATCTTCCGATTTTGTGTATTCATTTAAAGAACGTTTTAGTCATATTACTATTTTATCTAGTAGAATTGTGTACTAAAATTAGTGTATCTCAACTAATTTTCTGTGGCGCAGTTAAAATAGTGACGTAGTGTAATATTCATTAAAAAATCCATTATTGTTCAAAAATCAGGTACATCACATCAAGTCAATTTTCACTGAAAAAAATTAATACAGCAGAATTTATTTTTCCATTTTTTTATTTTTATGTCATGCTATATATATAAAGTTTCAATTGTTTGTTCTTTTTCCGGAAGATCAAAGATTTCTATTTCCATAAAGCCCAGCTGTATTTTTATGAATTGAATTTTCGTAGAGAAAAGAATTTCAACACTACTGCTTTTTAAGCATATTCTTATTAAAGGAAATTTTTGATTTCAACAATCAACAAATTATATATTGATTTTACTAAAATGGCATAAAAACGTGGTTATTTTTCAATTTAAACAACTAAATGGAAATATATTCATGGATTGTCGGCAATTTATTCTTGTATACCTAGACAAGAAACTAAAAAAAAAGGAGAAAATATAGTAAATAAAATTCGTATATAATTCTATATTAATTTACTATGTTACCTATGTTAATTTTACTATGTTGTCCTCACTGAAATAATAATAAGGTTGAATTTTAAGAACATTTTATGTTGAAGCTATTTTCTTTTATGCAACACAACGAAAATAATTATTTCAATACATTAAATTCCATATTTTTTTCCTTTTTTTATAAGTCAGAAATAATGTTTTATCAAAATGAATTTTCGTTTTTTTTTTTTAAATTTTATGAATAAAAAATTAAAACAAATTTTTTCTTGTAGTTTTCTTGAGAAATTATTAAGAGTATTAGATGTAATTTCAATTAAGCATTTTAATATTAATCATAAGTAATTTCCAGAAAGAAAGCATTATAAAAAAAGTATTATAATAATTAAAAAGTTCATTAAAATAGCTTTAAAATTTATATTAGTTTACATTTTCTCCTGTAATATTAACGAATTTCATATTATTCTAATAGAAAAAAAATTTATATAAATTCCTTATTTCTAAAATTATTTTAATTAAAATACTTATATCAATATAAATAAAACTTTTCATGAAAAAAATATTGTGTAAAATTTTTTTTAAAAACTAATTTAATTTTAATTAAAAATTTTTTAAATTTTATTGTCTTAATTTTATCATTAAAATTAATATTTTATGATAATTTTAATTTTATTATTTTATTTTTTTGATAAATTTTAAGTGAATTATTAAAATATTTTATATTTTTCATTTCAGATGAAGCCCGGCCTATTCCTCAAGGTAATTAGTTTTATGTATAAAAATATTCTGAATAAAAGAATTATTAATTTAATAAATACACACGTAATACTCTTTTTCAATTAGTTCCTCATTTCATCACGCTTTCTAAAAATCTCTCGCAATTTTTAGTAAAAAGTTTATATAATCTAAATGAAGCTATCTATTATATTACTATCTTTCACAGTATCACGAGAAATGCTCTATTTTAAAAAGAAACATTTTTAATGAACATACTTTTCAAATAAAAAAAAAGCTACTTCTTTATTTAATTGTCCTTTTTATTAAGTAATTTTTTACTACTTCACTGGATAAAAGTTATTAAAAAATTATAGATCTTTTAGATAAAAACACAAACAGAAAAGAATTTTATAACAAAATTTCGATTATAACAAAATTCTGTTATTTTCACTGAAAATAAATTTATACTTGAAAATTTTAAAATTACTAATTTTTAAATAATTATTTTTTACATAAAACATAACTTTTAAAATAAAAAAATAAACTAATTTAATTGTTCCTCTAAATATTCTCCTAATAATTTTATAAATACTTTTTATGATGCACCATGGCATTTTAATTGATTGTTATTTTTAAAAATCATTTTTTTTTCATTTCAGAAGAAGAAATTATGTATTAATAATTTATAGAAATAACTATATATTATTAATATCGCAAAAATTAATATTTTTACGAATTCTTAATTTAGTTAAAACAAAATTTTTAATTCTTAAATAAATAGTTTAATTACAATAATTATTAATTCGAAGCCTATCTATTTAGAACTTTCTTTCAAAGAAAATATTATTTTATCAACTTATACTTATCTTTTCTGAGAGAATAAAATATTTTTCCTTTCATATTTTTATATAAAAAGATTTTTTACATAAAACATAACATTCTTAAATTTAAAAAATAAACGATAATAAACGCCGTAACATTTTAAGATTTATCTTTGATTGATATTTTGAGAATAATTTTTTTCATTTTAGTAAAAGTAATGATGTTTTAATTATCCATAGAAGTACTAAAGCAAAATTAATATTTTTGTGAATTCTTAATTTATTTGAAACAAATAGTTTTAATTCTTAAATAATTAGTTTAAATATAATAATTATTAATTCTATACCTATCTGTTAATTCTAGAACAAGTTATTAATTGTAGAACTTTCTTTCTAAAACAATATTATTTTATCAACCTAAACTGTGTACCCTTTCTGAGAAAATAATAATATTTTTTCTAACAACCCATTAAAGACAGTCATCTAAAAGGCGTGCAACGTTCAGTATAAAACGGCTGTTACCTATTTTTATAATTTCCAATTAATTTGAAATGTTTTTTTCTCAGAAAAATAGGTTATAAAATCCCAATTGATTTTTTTTCGACGGAAAAAGATTTTTGTATTGATTGGAAAATAATATTTGCTTTACGATTTCGTAATGCTTGTGAAACTTCGAACAAATACGTGAAATATAAAAATATTTTTTTCTTGTCAAAAAGGCGTCACTAGTTTTATTTCATGATAGTTGATTCAAAATCTTTTAACTTAAGGCAATTTTATAATTGAAATTGTTATATTGTTGTTTCATATCATATAAAAAGTTTTAAAAAGTTTGAAAAGTTCTCTTATTCTTCCAAAATAAACTAAAACTATATAAAAATTATTTTCAAGATAAGTAAACTTGTAACATAATTACAAGTTTATTAATCTTGAAAATTAATAAGGCAACAATTGATTTATTATCTTGATGGCAACACTTTAATTTATGTAAATATCTTCAATTAATATTTTAAGCATTCAAATTAACTAATTATTAATTACTAATTAGCATTTCAAGCATTTAAGAAGTTTATTAAAAAAGAATAATCAATATCATGTAAGACTATCATAATAAAAAAAGTGAATTTATAAAATTAAAATGTATCTATAATCTTCACAGTGCATTGAAAACAGGTATCATTATGAAACAATTTTTCTAAATTATTCCCTTTTTTTATGTTTTTTAATTAATGTTTAATATTTTAATGCAATGTTTTTAATGGATTCAGGTGATTAATCTGTAAGTTTGATAGAAACATCGAATTTTATTAAGTTGATGAATGTTCACTATATAGATCAAATCCTGAATAAATTTTTTTAAGATAAATAAAATAGGAAATAGATATTTTATTTTCTACCTAGATTAGGGATTATAGATTATATATGTATATATATTCATTAACAAATTGTAAGTAACAGAGATTTAAAAAATATTTTTTAAATTATTATTTCACCTTGAAGTTATAATATATATTATATTATTCCTATTCATTATTATGTATTGTATATATATATATATATATTTAAATTCTAGGAAGAGTTTCAGTAAATGGAGGAGGTGGAGGTAAGAATAAAGATTCTTTAATTTTTTTTTTTAAGAACTTAACCATTTTAATTAAAATTTTAGTATAAAATTAAGGCGAAAGTCTGGATTTAGTTATAAAGCACATTTCAAAATTTATATAAAAGACCATTTATTTATCCCCCTTCCCCCCTCCCCCAAAAAAATTATTTAATAAATTAAAGCTTTTCTTTATAAGTTTCTATTTTAAAAATATAAAAATATTTTATTATACATGTCCCTTTATATTTCCAGAGGAATATCTTTTTAAATTTAAATTATTTATACATTTAAAAATTTGTATTTAAATATTCAATAAATTTAAAATATTTTTTTAAAATTACTCATTCAGGTTAAAGTGGGTTTTTTTCTATAACAATATTAATACCACATTCAATATGTAAGTTTATCCGAATGAATTTCTCAAATATTTGTTTGTAGTTGATACTTTTAATTAAATGGGTTATGAATATTTTAATATATTTCCAGTCAAATAAATTGTATAGGCAATATTTTTTTAAGATAAGTAATTTCACATAGAAGTTACAAAATTATAATTTTACTTGATATATAAAGTATAATATGAAATTATAATTTTACCTTATATTTATATAAAACTTGTATTTGTATATTATATTATATCTAAAATTCAAGCAAATTTTAAAATTGTAATATTTTTTTAAACAATTCATTAATGATATTTATATAAAACTGATATTTATGTGATATGTACTTAATATTATATTTTCATTTATGCAAACTTTAAAACTGTAATAATTTTTTTAAATATATGTCATCTCTAATTATCATGATGCTACAAAATTATAATTTTGCATGAATAATTTGATATCCACCTTAATCGTGACACACATTTTTAAATTTTAGGGGGAGGAATTTCGATAAATGGAGATGGAGGAGGTAAGATTAACAAAATTCATTACAAATTTAAGACCTAGATACTTTAATTTAAATTTAAGTTTAAAATTAGAACTTTAAATTTATTTATGTAGCATATTTCCTAATTTGTTTAGAAGATAATTTATTTATATTCCTCAAATGTCTGATTGGTAGTTGATACAATTAATTGCAGGTGATTGGAATATTTTAATTATTTTCAATTTAAATAGTAATATTTGTTTTAAAATATGTAATTTCTCATATCGTAATTCTACAAAATTACAATTTTGAAGATAGTTATATGAACTGATATTTATATGCATATAATGTAATATTTTCATTCATGGAAACGCTAAAATTGTAATATTTTTAAAAAATGTATGTCATTTCTAATTATCCTAATGCTAAAAAATTATAATTTTTCAAAAACGATTTGATATTCTTCTTAATAATTTTATATACTTTTTAAATTTTAGGAGGTGGTTCGATAAATGGAGGTGGTGGAGGTAAGATTAAAAAATGAATTAAAAAGTAAAGACCTAAATAATTTTAATTTTTTAAATTTATTTCTGGAGCACCTTGCATAATTTATTAAAATAACTCTTATTTATTTTCTCTCTTTCTGAAAATACCTATGATAAATTAAATTTGTTTTTATTTTAATCAAGATATAAATTATTTGGTTAAATATTATATTAATATTTATATTAAATGCTTAATTGCTTGAAATTATAAAAAAATTCACGTTTAAAGTGTTGCTTTTATATATAACAATAGGAAAAACACTTTCAGTATACTATAACCTATTATGTTTTAAATTTTCTCAAATGTTTTATTCAATACAGCAACATTTTAGTTACAATTTAATTCACCACATATTTTATAAAACTGAAATGATGGCAAAATATTTCTTGTTTTATTTTCGATGTCGGTTAAATCTCTAAGAGTTAGAGAAATATTTACTTGATGTTCCTAATTACGAATTCAAATATAGAAAAGATAAATAGCTAACTTAATAATATTGCAATGAAATAATGCAGTACTAAGTATTTGTGCTTTAAAATATTTACTTTTTTCAAATTATATTAGTAGTTTATGAATTTTATTTTTAAAAAATTGTATTTTAATCAATAATAAATAAATTATAAGAATATACACTCAAGAGCCAAAACATTACGACCCCCCCTACATTTTGCAATGAACTTGCCTGGATGACGTGGAAGGCACGTGATCAGGTGGAAGTGGTATTTAACTGCTGCTGAAGAGTCTGAAGAATCATTCTTTCACTTACTTCTGTGTGTGATGGGAAAGGCTGCGGATCTAAGCGACTTTAATAGAGGGCAGATTGTAATGGCTCGAAGGCTCGGAACAAGTATTTCCGAAACTGCACGATTCGTGGGTTGTTCGCAATCTACAGTTGTTAGTATTTATGCAAAGTGGATGAATGACGGTGAAGCCAGCAGTAGACGACATGGTGTTGGACGTCCACACGCTATCAAAGAAAAAGGTCGTCGGAGACTGTCTCGCATGGTGAAGCAAAACTGGAGCCAGACAGTGGCTCAGCTGACAGCTCAATACAATGCAGGGCCAAGTAAAATAGTATCGGAGCACACTGTTCAGCGGACACTGTTGGGTATGGGGCTACGCAGCAAACGTCCCACTCGTGTGCCTTTGCTGGCCAAGCGCCATCGCCAACTGCGCTTGCGTTGGGCAAGAGAACATCATGACTGCTCCATGGATCAGTGGGAGAGAGTTGCCTGGTCAGATGAATCACGGTTTGTCATTCATCACGCCGATGGCCGTGTCAGGATATACCGTTTTCCAGGCGAACAGTTGCTCCCTCAATGTACAGTATGTCATACACAGGCCGGTGGTGACGGTATTATGCTTTGGGGTACGTTCTCTTGGGCGTTTCTGGAACTCGTGGTTGTGGTAGAGCAGACCATGAATGCTACAGGGTATCTGAACATCATTGCGGACCAGTTGCACCCTTACATAGCCTCTGTTTTTCCAGCTGGAAATGGAATGTTCCAATAGGACAACGCCCCTAGTCACAAGGCTAAATTGTGTTGGAGTGGTTCCAGGAACATGATGCTGAATTCCAGTTAATGTCCTGGCCGCCTAACTCACCGGAACTCAATCCGATACGACACATTTGGGATGTCCTGGGACGGCAACTCAGAGGTCAAAGACCACCAATTCGCAATATCTCGGATTTGCGTGACCGTTGCTTAAACATTTCGTACAATCTGTCTCCGGCCATCTACCAAGGACTTGTGGCATCCATGCCAAGGCGGGTTAAAGCTGTGTTGCGTGCCAAAGGTGGGCCAACTCGTTATTGACAGGTGGTCATAATGTTTTGGCTCTTGAGTGTATATGCTTTAAAATGGCCTGGCTATATAAACTAATTGTGCATCTGAAATGTATTTTGCCTCTTTTTATTTATTCTATGAATAAAAGCGAAAATTTAGGAAAAATATTTAATTTATAAATATAAAATCTTTTTAAAATCTTTTGTACAATGCTATTTATGCACTAAAACATTAAAAAAAAGATAATTTGAAGATAGAGGAAGAAGAATAGGAGGAATCATTAAAACAAATATGATTTGAACAATAGCTTTGCTTTCTTTAGGTTTAAAAAAATTTCGAATACCACCAACTGCTTTGTGTAACTTTACTAATTCATGATTACTTTAAATATTACAAATTTGTGGGCATACTATTTCTGGACCTATCCAACGTTTTGGAAAATTTGGCATAATATATTTACCTTAATAAATTTAACTTATTAAAATGATTTAATATTCCACATAGATTTTGGCTCAATTGAAACAATTCATATCTCACTTTCTGTAACTTTTGGATGTGAGTAGAAGGAAAATTAGACAAATTAGATCAATCAAAAGAACAGATACATAAAGATTTTCATAATTTTCCGCCTATTAATTATCGATCTACACTAGTCAAATTAGCACAAAATTACTCATTAAGCTTAGTTGTTGCTGCATTACAAAACTATGTTTATAAATTAGAATGATGGCTGAATATCTGGAAAACTATAATCAACCAATATTTCATGTCTTATAATTATGTAAAAAAATAATACTTCTTTGTGAGGAAATATCATTGTTTTCGGACAACATACCCCTAAGTATCTCATTAAAAATGCATAAAAGCAGCACGGCATTACTGTGTTCTGTGCAATAATAAGCATTTAAACTCCTTAAATATTAGGGCTATCCAAAACAATGCTAGGCTAACAAAACAACATCAACACCCAGTTAATAATATTCGAGATGACATGCATGCTACCTGCACCGTTTTGTCTAATCGTATTGCCACGTAATCTGAGTAATGCACTTCGGTAGTTCTAGGTGAAAGTGTGTTAACAAGGACAGTGTGACAACGTCCGAAACTATACGATCTGTCACCTTCACGTGATATTATAATACATATTGTTGTGTTTTCAATGACGAACATAAAAGTAGAAGTATTGCCTCATTGCATTTTAAACGAATCCCGGTTCTGTGTACGTAATAGCCGCAATGTGTATATGGATATATTGAGGGCAACATCCACTGTCAGCAGCCCTCCATTATTGTTACACGATACTATACGTGTTTATATAACTGGTCAGCCAAACCAATGTTGATGGTGTTATACATTTCATTTTACCTTTCTGTATATTATTAAATTACGAGTAAATATGGATAAAGGAACTTAAAATTGAAAAATAGGCATAAAGATATTACTTCTCAATATACACTGAAGTGACAAAAGTCATGGGATAGCAATATGCAAATTTTCAGATGGCAGTAGCATCGCGTAGAACAGGTATAAATGCTCAATGCTTTCGCAGAGCTTTCATTTCTATTCAAGTTATTCATGTGAAGAGGTTTTGACGTGTTGATGACCGCACGACGGGAATTAACAGATTTTGAACGCGGAATGTCAGTTGGAGCTAGACGCATGGGTCATGCCATTTCGGAAATCGTTAGGGAATTCAACATTCCCAGATCCACTGTGTCAAGAGTGTGCCGAGAGTATGAAATTTCAGGCATAACATCCCACCATGGACAGCGCAGTGGTCGACCGCCTGCACTTAACGACCGATACCGGCGACGTCTGCAAAGAGTCGTAAATTCTAACAGACAAGCAACACTGCGTCAAATAACCGCAGAAATTAATGTGGGACGTACAAGGGACTTGTCTGTTAGAATTGTGCGGAGAAATTTGGCTTTCTTGGGCTATTCCAGCAGAAGACCGACTAGAGTGCCTTTACTGACAGAACGACATCGCTTGCAGCGACTCTCGTGGGCACGTGAGCATATCGGTTGGTCCCTAGATGAATGGAAAACCGTGGCCTGGTCCGATGAGTCACGATTTCAGTTGGTAAGAGCTGATGGTAGGGTTCGAGTGTGGCGCAGACCCCACGAAGCCATGGACCCAAACTGTCAGCAAGGCACTGTTCAAGCTGGTGGTGGCTCCGTAATGGTGTGGGCTGTTTTTCCATGGCATGGACTTGGTCCTCTGGTGCTACTGGACCGAACATTGACTGGAAATGCTTATGTTCAGCTACTTGGAGATCACTTGCAGCCATTCATGGACTTCATGTACCCAAACAACGATGGGATTTTTATGGATGACAATGCGCCATGTCACTGGGCCACAACTGTTCGCGATTGGTTTGAAGAACATTCTGGACAATTCCAACGAATGATCTGACCACCTAGATCGCCCGACATGAATCCCATCGAGCATTTATGGGACATCATCGAGAGGTCTGTTCGTGCCCAAAATCCTGCACCATCAACGCTTTCACAATTATGGACGTCTATCGAGACAGCATGGCTCAATATTCCTGCAGAAGACTTCCAAGGACTTGTTGAGTCCATGCCACGTCGAGTTGCTGCACTTCGCCGAGCGAAAGGAGGTCCGACACGATATTAAGAGGTATCCCATGATTTATGTCACGTCAGTGTAAGTGTATCTGAGTTTTATACATAAAAGCATTAAAGCAAAAAGAAAAAAAAAACATGGCATCTTAAAAGTCTGAATTAAATTTCTGAAACATAAAATATTGCTTGAATATTAGAAGTTTAATAATCTTATATCCATCCTTTAATAGAGTTAAGTTTAAAAATTCCTGTTATAATGTCGTATAGAAGCATACCACTTCTTTTTTATGTGTCAGTTAGGTTTGCTTGGAATGGGATCTTAACAAATATAATTTATTGATTAATTTATTTCAGGAGACAAGGGCGGGGGAATAAATATTGGAGGTAAGTGCAAAATTATTTTAATTAAATTGAACTAAAAATGTTGTAAATAAATATTAAAAGATAGCATGTTAAATATTTACTTCAGTGAATTAATTTGTATTTACAAATTGCTTTAAAAATAAATACTTACTTCAAATCTCTGAAATAGTTTCTTGTTTCTTTCATTGAAATTTAATTGATTTGCATCATTTACTTTGTAACTAAATTTATGAGTTTTCTTGTGTTATTCTCAATAACAAATATTATTTGTTATTTTCAATACCAAATCGGTGACAGAAACTCTTTTAATATTCATCAATTTGTAATGTTTCTGTTCTTTAAAACATGCTATTTAAATTGCTTTCAAATGCTAAAAAACAATATATATAATCATAAACCTTGTTCGAAAGTAAATTAAGATTTCTAGTTAATGTAGTATGTCAATATATTTAAATAATAATTACTGTTTGCTACAGGAGGAGGAGGTGGAGGCAATGGAGGTCAGTGTTATAATATTTTTTTAACATATTAATTAAAAAGATCTAATAATTAATTAAAGAACCTGACATTGTATTAAAATCACGAAAATACCAATCAAAGTAAAATATATATTTCTCTTACATACATTAAATTAACTAGAATATTTGTTCGATTTATTACAACTTTACTAACAAAAAACAAAAGTTTTTTTTTTGCTAAGTCAGAGGAATGAAATACTGTTCAGTATTCAGTGTATTACTGTTCAGTAAATGTAATTCAGTACTGTTTTTAACAACATTAAATATATTTAAAAATATTTCCGTACTTGTAAATCCTATCAAATATAGATCATTTTATATATCAAAATAAGTAATATATTTATAAAGATACCATATTGATGGAAAATTTTTATACTTACGTTCATAAACTGTGTTTTCAACATCAATCTATCATTGTCTGAAATCATATAACATTTTTTATTCTCTAACAGTGTCAGTGTGTATTTTATCTCTCGTTAAATATGTTTTAGATTGATCTTATAAATCCCTAAATATGCATATGTTTCAACGAGTTTCTATAAAACAGTTAATTATAATTCTTTTAAAAGGAAATCCAAGCCATAATATATCATAAATAACTTTCAAAAATATTTATTTAAGGATTTACTGTTCAAAAATATATTATTCATATGTCAGGCAACAGTTTGATACATTTCTACGTATTTTTATTTTAATAATTATTTTAGTCTAATTGCATACTTGAAAAGAATATGAATTTCAAAATAGAATTTCAAAGTCTTTTCTGAAATGCTATACCACATGAAGTAAAACTTTTTTATATCCATCAAATTTTCATGCCACCAGATGGCGCTACACTTAAAAACTGACCACTCATTATTTTGTGTACTTGTATTACAGTTTGGATAAACTGGTATACAATACTCAAAATAACGCAAAATAAGGCAAAATAATTAATTAATTAAATGTAGAAAATTTTTTAATTAAAAAAAAGAAATATGAAAGAATTAAAGATAGACAAATTTAATAATTATTAAAATAATTATATAATTTAATATAATGATAATAATTATATTAAATTTGTCATATTTATTACATTGGATTTATTTTAATTCAAACATTTTATTTCAGTTCCCTTCAACCTACCAGATGTTTCCCAAAGTATGATATAATAATTATTTTTCTTAGAATTCTAAATTAAACATTTAAAAATATTGAATAATATTTTTTCTTTCGTAATAGTTTCCAAAGGAGATATAGCAAATGCCCTAGGAAGTAAGATTTCTTTTATATTCAAGTTTTATGTTTTACATAATTCTCCAGCATAATTTGTATTCATTTTTATTTTCAGTTCCCAAATCGAAAATTCCTGATTTATCCCAAAGTAGGTCGAATTTTGAATATTATAAAGTATCTTAAATGATATACATAATTTGGTAAATAAAAAAAATTCACCTCTAAATATTAATAAATTTATATTTATTAATTACTTTATTTCTTTTAGTTTCCCCTTCGGACCTTCCAGATGTTTCTCAAAGTAAGGGTGTTTTTTTAAAAAGATCTAAATAATGATTTTTTTTTATGTGAATAAATGAAGAATGTTAACTATATAATAACTAAAAGACTTTTTTAAACATATCTGCCTCTTAAACTTTAATAAACATAGTAGGATTTTATAACTTCTCATTTTTATTACATTTGGATATAATTTTTTGCAAGAAATAAGCTATAAATGTTCTAAATTTATTATGACGAATTTTTCATTTCCTTTGCAAAAAAGTAAAATTCCAAATTAAAGAAATTTTTTAAAACAAAATATGAAGAATTAACAGATTTATATATGTCTATTGTGTTTGCTCTTTCTTTTGGTAATCTACCAATTAAAACATTAAAATAATTATTATTAATTTCAAATATTATTTTTTTATAAAAAATTATGTTTCTATATCTTTAACGTCAAATAAAATGTTAGAATTTTGATTTAAAAGAGATTAATTTTTTCTTTAACACTATTATATTTTCTTGTGTTTTATTTTTTAAGTATTATATATAAATTGAATCACAGTAAATTTGATTTACTCAAATATTTTGACCTATATATACATATATATATATATTTTTGGTTATTAACAAATATAATTTTTTTCAGTTAATCTGGGCAATCTTCCAAGCTTACCAGGACGTATGTGTACCAAATATTTCATCCCAGACTAAACAAATTTTTGTTTTATTATTTTTAAAACATTATGATAAAGATTTAGTATGTTAATAAATAATATCTACAGATTTTTCTATATTAAAATTGTGAAAAATATTTTATACCATCAATGCACCAATGATAAATCATTACAAACTTAAGTTTGCTG
Source organism: Caerostris darwini (assembly GCA_021605075.1). Classification (NCBI taxonomy): domain Eukaryota; kingdom Metazoa; phylum Arthropoda; class Arachnida; order Araneae; family Araneidae; genus Caerostris; species Caerostris darwini. Next base: position 71,183 of record BPLQ01007712.1, on the reverse strand, counting down.
ACTTCCAGTTTATTTAAATCTAAACTTTCTATTTTAATTTCCAAAGCTTCAATTCAGTGTACACTTGATAGAATAATAAAGCTAACTAAATTACTGAGATGAATTTGTAATGAAATTTCATATGAAGACATCTTTTGATCATTATGGAAATGGTTAAATTTTATTAGACAATAAATGAATTACTGCAGTTATTCACTCATTGATCTAAATTCCGTCGTCTTGCAGTATAAAGAAGCAGAAATCCTAATTCTAAATTATACCTTCCATTCGAATTTGATTCCATCTATTTAAGTTGACTTTACAAATGCCTCACATATGAATTCTAGAATAGTATGATAATAGGTGTTTATTTAAAAGAGGTCTTACAAGTGGTTTAATTTGAAATTTGGGTTGAATTGATATCGCTATTAGAATCTATGATAAGACATGTTTTTACCATGGCAAAACACACCAGGGCAAGTAGGTAGAAAAGATCTTTTTTAGATTATATCTTTTTCAATTCCTTCTATTAGCTCACACTCTCCCTATATATATCTTGTTCAATTTTTCAATCATCCATAAAATACTTTTTATTCATCCACTCAAGTTCAAATACATTTTTTTGAACTTGTAGTGGATGACACTGGATGTTAATACAATTTTTCCAAATATTAATTCAGTAATTAAATTTATTTAATTAATTTTAGATTTAAGTTGCATATATCTACCAATAGATGGCGCCAGATAAACTTAAAGAAATGAATGGAAATTATTTATAAAGGACTTTTCTGCAATAGAGGGAAAAAAAGTAGGAATTAATTTAAATTTTTTTTTATATTACTTGTTTTCGTATTGTTTCGTTTTTAACATATCGTTTTCATATACATTTTTACTTTCCATAATTTATACCCTTATAGCATGGGGATATATCGATGATATTCCAGCCCCCACTGTGTTCCTTCTTTTTATGGCATTGTGGCTTAAATGCCAACAGGATAATTCCATGCTACACCTGGCAATTATATTCATCAACTGCCTACATATTTGTAAAGCCACCCTTGTCAACTAAATCGTCAAACCTCTTCCAATAGAATATGTTGTGGATTACAAAAGCAATAGCTTCGTACCATGCTTGATCTCATGGATCTAACTCAGCAATTTGAAACGGTTCGAATCAAATCTGCATGAACACCTCAGCTTACTTCTTATTTAATGATAAGCGTGACAGCAGCATACATAATAGCCAATGATAGACCAACGTCTTTCGTAGACATTGTCAAATATTTGACTTTTTCTGAGAATATAATCTTTCTTTTTCTATTGATAATGCAGCACATTAATTTAATTTTTGTGGAATTCGGAAAACTCTTTCTTTTTCTTACAAATTTTTTATCTTAGTACATTTAAAAATGCATCAACATCAGTACCATCAATTTTATTTCTTATTATAATAAATGTAAAAAAGCATATCAATGATTTTTTTCAAATAAGAGATAGAACTACGAACAATAATATCTTCGTGAATACCAAAAAAAGAAAAAAATTAATATTTTACAATTCATTGAAAATATCATTGAACAACATTAAAAAAAAAAGAATTAATAACATTTTTATGAGTTAGTTTCAGTTTTTAGCTCCACATTTTACTTTCTATATATATATATATATGCACTCAAGAGCCAAAAAATTATGACCACCCCTACATTTTGCAATGAACTCGCCTGGATGACATGGAAGGCACGTGATCAGGTGGAAGTGGTATTTAACTGCTGCTGGAGAGTCTGAAGAATCATTCTTTTACTTACTTCTGTGTGTGATGGGAAAGGCAACGACTTTGATAGAGGGCAGATTGTAATGGCTCGAAGGCTCGGAACAAGTATTTCCGAAACTGCAAGAATCATGGGTTGTTCGCGATCTACAGTTGTTAGTACTTATGCAAAGTGGATGAATGACGGAGAAACCAGCAGTAGACGACATGGTGTTGGACGTCCACACGTTATCAAAGAAAAAGGTCATCGGAGACTGTCTCGCATGGTGAAGCAAAACTGGAGCCAGACAGTGGCTCAGCTGACAGCCCAGTACAATGCAGGGCCAAGTAGAATAGTATCGGAGCACACTGTTCAGCGGATACTGTTGGATATGGGGCTACGCAGCAAACGTCCCACTCGTGTGCCTTTGCTGACCAAGCGTCGTCGCCAACTGCGCGTGCGCTGGGCCCGGGAACATCGTGACTGGTCCATGAATCAGTGGGAGAGAATTGCCTGGTCAGATGAATCACGGTTTGTCATTCATCACGCAGATGGCCGTGTCAGGATACGCCGTCTTCCAGGCGAACAGTTGCTTCCTCAATGTACAGTAGGTCATACACAGGCCGGTAGTGACGGTATTATGCATTTGGGGACGTTCTCTTGGGCGTCTCTGGGACCCGTGGTTGTGGTAGAGCAGACCATGAATGCTACAGGGTATCTGAACACATTGCGGACCAGTTGCACCCTTACATGGCCTCTGTTTTTCCATCTGGAAATGGAATGTTCCAACAGGACAACGCCCCTTGTTACAAGGCTAAAATTGTGTTGGAGTGGTTCCAGGAACATGATGCTGAATTCCAGTTAATGCCCTGGCCGCCTAACTCACCGGATCTTAATCCGATAGAACACATTTGGGATGTCCTGGGACGGCAGCTCAGAGTTCAAAGACTACCAATTCGCAATATCTCGGATTTGCGTGACCGTTGCTTAAACATCTGGTACAATCTGTCTCCGGCCATCTACCAAGGACTTGTGGCATCCATGCCAGGGCGGGTTGAAGCCGTGTTGCGCGCCAAAGGTGGGCCAACTCATTATTGACAGGTGGTCATAATGTTTTGGCTCTTGAGTGTATATATCAGTGCATTAAATTTAAAAAAAAAATCTAAATAACATATTATAAAAAATGTAAAAAAAATCTTTGTAAATTGATATATTTTATAAATACTGTATTATTTTTTTTATAAGGTAATTATACTTATTTTACTAAAAATGGCGCAATGTCAGCTTAGCGTCATTGCAAATAATACTGAAAATATTCCACTAAAATTAAAAAATAGTTCTTTTTTTTTTTTTTTTTTTTTTTAATTATTTCAATTTTTAATTCAATTTTAATTCTTTTTAAGTTTAAAAATAGTAAATGTTCAATAGCAAACATAATTTTAAAAAAAAATCGAAATAAATAAAGTTTTTTTGTTAAAAAAATGAAAAGATTTTTTTTATTGTTAACAAAAGAAAAAGACAGCATTATTTTTGTTTTGCAGTTGGGGGTGGATCGAATGGAGGTAAATAAAAATTAATTATTTTCTACTTCTTTTTTTCAAATCCAATCCTGTGTTGGTGTTTTTTTGTTTTGTTTAATTTAAAAATTTATTTTATAAACATTTAAACATGTTAAATGTTGTTGTAGTTGTTTTTTAATGTTATGAACATTTAAATATTTTATTATTTTTTAAATTTAAAACAATGCTTATATAAATAGTATTTTAATTGAAAATGTTTTGCATTTCAAAGAAAATATTTAAAATAAAGATAATTTTAATTGGTTTTGTATGTGGTATGATAAACTTTGGAGGTTTACTACAAATTAATGCTTAGTTTTTATACCCTCTTATTTTCAGCTTTGAATTCAGACTGGAGAATTATTTTTATAAAAATGTAAAAATTAAAAAAAATCACATTTGTCTAATATGATGCATAAGACTAAAGATCACTTCTGTCTTTATTGCAACTTTTTAGTAGATGCAATAAAAACAAAACAATTGTTTAATAATTGGAAGTCTCACCCAGTATTAGTAACTAAAACAGGTTAGACTATTGTGCTGTCAAGGTTTCATGGCAAACACATGCATTACCTAAAAGATGAATTTAAAAATCTTTTAATAGCAAATTTTTAATTAAAATAAAAACCTGGTATAATCCGAAACTCACAATCGATTCCATTTGTATTATTCATCTTCACAACTGTCTCATTACAAATGCTGTTTTTAATTATTTTTTTTTTATTGCTTCAAGGCAAGAATCTTTACATAGGTCCATAACCGTTTTTTTAATTGGTCTAACTTTAGAAATATTTGTCATTTTCCTTACTTTAAATCTTTTTATGATTCTTTTCACAACAATGCAATTTTAACTGTGTATAACAAACTTATTGTTGTTCTCATATTTCTACTAAATGAGTAATTCATATCAAAAATTCCCTCTTTTATTTATCATCAAATTATTTAAATTAATTCATTGAAAACAACGTCAAATAACTTGAAATTTTTTGTCTAATGTATTGTATATGATTAAAATGCCTGCACTTTTTTATTATTTTTATTTTAAGTACTTGATAAAACCTTTTCGAGTAACTAAAATTGTTCATAGCTAAGCAAAATTATTATTTTTAATATTAGAATAAATTAAGTAAACAAACAAGTTAATACAAAAGCTATTACAAGTCTTATTAAATTTCTAAAGAAATTTAACTACAGATTGTGTTTGGATAGATGGAAATTCATAATTCTTGTACTAATTTTTCTATAAAAAATTATATTTATTTATTTATAAATTAAACAGGTCGAATACAAACAAAATCTACACAAACTAACATCAAAACTACACTCTACATTATCTACACAAATATTATCATACAAAATCTAAACCACTTGAGATTTATACTTACACTTATACTTTAATTTTAAAAAAAAACAAATTTTGTATGGGTATTAATTTAAAAGGAAACGATAACTTGTCTACTTTGTCTTAAATATAGTATTTTTTTTTAAACTAAACTAGTATATTAATTAAAAAAAATTCTATACTTCATTACATTTTAATAAAATAATATGACATAAAAACAATACAATTTGTAATATTTAATTTTTATAGGTCGTTCTAGAGTGAAAGAAAGTATAGAAATACGAGATAATTATTTAAAAAGACTTGAATTGTAATTTTATTACAAAAGTATAATTAAAAAAAATAATAGTGAGTTGAAGAAAATATTAAAAAGTGTCTTGAGATCCTTTTAAAAGTTTATTAATTTTTTTCTCAATAATTTTAACTTAAATTGTTTGAAAAATATTATAACTAATTCTCTTTTAGGAGGTGGCCTAGGAGGAAATGGAGGTATGAATATATATTCTAATTTTTTTATCACAATTTATAAATTATAGCTTTTCATAATTTGTATATCAATCATCATAATTGTCATCTTATCTAAATAGTTTAAGTTAAATTATTTCACATAATGAGAAAAATTTATTCTAAATTTATTTGTGTGTGGGGGGTTGAGCAGAAAGAAAAATGGAAGTATGAAAATACTACTGTGTCCAAAAAGTAAGACCAATTTTCAATTTAAATTCCCGGAGTTCATGGAATTTCAATTTTTTTCCTTTTTTAGGTTGTTGGAACTGTCCTTGACACCTGTGTGAAATTTGACGTCAAAATATCCATTAGTGTTTGAGTTACGCTTGGCTTTCTTTGAGACGCTAAAAATTATTCCGGCAATTTTAAAATGTCTGAATTAATTGAGCAAACAACTTGCATTAACCTTTGTTTGCGGAAACGTGTAGAATGTTGCAGAAGGCATTCCTATATCGGAAAAAAACGTTTAGAAGGGTATAAACAGTTCAAAGAACGCAGAGAACGCGTTGAAGATGAAGGACCCTCTGGTCGACCCTCAACCTCAACTGACGAACCTCACGTTCCAAAAAATTAAAGATTTGGTGCTTGTAAACCATCGATTTACAATTAGAGACCTTGCTGATAATGTTGGAATTTTAAAAGGATCCGCGAATTCTATTTTGGCCCTCAAATGCGTCCAATATCGATTGGTACCGAAAACGCTGAAAGCGCCAGCTTACACTGCATTGATTCTTCGTGACTTTTTCGCCAAAAATGAAACCCATATCATACTCATACTGTGCGACTTCTGGCTATTGCCTCGACTCAAATGACTTTGAGTCGATTGAAGAGATTCAACGTGTATCGGTGCGCGCTTTGAAGGCCATCCCTGCCGATGACTTTTTAGCATGCATTGAGAGTTGGAAGAAAAGTTGGCATAAGTTCATTATGTCTAGAAGGGATTACTTTAATAGCGATGAAAAAAATTTGGACGAATATATAAAGAGCTTTTGAAAAAAAATAATTGGTCTTACTTTTTGGGCACAGTAGTAAACCCTGCTTATTTCTTCTTCATTCATAGATCATCCTCCTAACAAAAGAAAAACTTCAATCAGAATAATTTAAATAATAAAAATATACTCATTTTATTGGGATTTTTTTTTTGTCTTTTTCTAAAGTTTAATATTCCATCCTAAATTTAAGTCAAATTATTTTATCTTAAACCTATAAAGTCTAAATTTTTATATTTCTAACACTTAGATGGGATAATGACGTTATGGAAATATATCTTAATTACATATTCATAATTCATAAATTGTAACATTATTACAAGACAAAAATCTAAATTACATTAATCTGAGGAAAAAAAATAAAAAGCATGAATTTGGAAATTTGAAAAAAATAAATAAATAAAGTGTACATATGTCTTTTAAATATTATTTCATTAGTTTTAAATAAACTTTTTGTCAAAATTAATAATTTTAATGAATTATCTTGTAGGTGGTTCTGGTGGAAATGGAGGTGAGAATTCCTATTCTCATTTTTTTTAATCTTTTATAAAAATTAACTTGCTTACGAAAGAATAACATAAATGCTCATCATCTAAATAAACAAGTAATATAAAAAAAAAAAATTTAAGTCAATTCCTATTTTTTTCGCTATATTGCAGAAAGTCCTTTATAAATAAAGTTAAAAATTTTCCTCTTAAATCTGGCGCCATCTATTGGTAGATGCAGGCAACTTAAATATAAAAAAAAACCTAAAAATAATTAATTTAATTTAAATAATATATTTGAAAAAACTGTATTAACATCCAGTGTCATCCACTACAAGTTCAAAAAAATGTATTTGAACTTGAGTGGAGGAATAAAAAGTATTTTATGAACGATTGAAAATTTGTACAAGATGTATATAGGGAGTGCGTGAACTAATAGAAGGAATTGAAAAAAATACATAAATAATATTTTAGTGCTTTTTTAAGCGAAAATATCATATTATCCTAAAAAATATGTAATCTTAGTTTAAAAAATATATTACATGATATAAATCAGTAAAATATATATTCAATTTTTTATAGGTGGTTCTAGAAGAATTGGAGGTATAGTATAAACATATCCTAATTACTTTTTATTGTACATAAATTGTAATTTTTCTTACAAAACACTAATCTTAATCACGATAATTAAAGAAAAGAAAATATTAAAATTTAATTATAATAATTAAATTATAAAACATTATTACTAATTTCTTTCTCATACCTTTTAAATTAAAATATCTAAAGTTAAATAAACACAATTTAATTCTTTATTCTCTTGTAGGTGGATCTGGAAGGCAATGGAGGTATGAAAAGTCATAGTAACCTTTAATTTTTTAACTCTCAATTAATTGTAACTTTTCATAATTCACAAAACATAAAATATAAAAGCAAACAGCAAACAGATCTCCATTACCCAAGTAAAGTTGGTTTAAAAAATTCATTTTGATCCTTTATAAAGCTGAAAATGTAAAAAATCTATATATATTTTGTTTCTAATTATTTTTATGTTAAATTATTTGACTTAAGGGGAAAAATCTATGTTAAATATTTTTGTAAGTATGGGAGAAATGGACGTATGAAAATATATTCAATATATTTTAAATCGTTCATCAATAATTATTCTAAAAAAAGAAATTTTTTGTCATAATAATCTAAATATTAGGAATATTCATATATTTTTTTTAATTTGAAAACTTAATATGAAACTTATTAGATTTTTGTTGAATTATTTACCATATGTGAATCAAACATAATTAAATTATTTCTATATAAGTTTAGAGGTAATAGAGATATAGCAATATACACTTATTATTTATTCATGATATATATGGTCATATGGCAAACGTAAAATCAATCATTTTCTAACAAAACACTTTTGTTGTAATAATAAAATAAATATTAGAAATTTTCGTAACTTTTTATGTTATTTTGAAACCTTAATATGAAATTTTGAGATTTATGTTAAATTATTTTAACTTAAATAGATGAAATTTAAATTTAATTATTTCTAGAGGTTTCTAGAGGTAATATAGATTTATAAATATATATGAAATATTTAATTATAATTCATATATCGTAACCTTATTACAAAAGAAATATCTAATTTATTTTCATCTAACTAAGAAAATATAAAAATACACATTTGGATAACTTTAAAACTTACCTATATCCATTAAATATTATTTCATAAGTTTTAAATTAAACGATTTACCTAAAAAATTATTATTTTTTATTAATTCTCTTGTAGGTGGGTTTGGAGGAAATGGAGGTATGGATATAAATCATTATTTTTTTTTATTATAATATATATATATATTTTATTTTTATTATTATTTCTAAAGCTAAAAATTTCCTAAAGGAATATTAAAATATTCTTTAAACGCTATTTTAAAGCCAAAATTACGTTAATTTAATATTTTTTAATTTATTGATTCATATATTTATTTTTAATTTGAAAACTTAATATGAACCTTACTGGATTTTTGTTGAATTATTTACCATATGTGAATCAACGGTTAAGAAATTATAAACATAAACATTTGGAAAATTTGAGGAAAATAAAACACACACATATGCCTATTAAATATTATTTAATTATTTTTAAATTAAACTATTTACTTAAAAAATAATAATATTTAATATTTCCCATATAGGTGGTCCCAGAGGAAATGGAGGTGTGAAAATAAGTAATTTGTTTTTAATTTATAAACCTTAATTTCTTAAGAAAGAATAACATAAAACCTCTTTATCTTAAAAAAGAAAATGTAGAAATAATATTTTGGTACATTTTGAAACAAAATATCTCAATAGTCTAAAAAATATATTGCATCTAAAATTTTAAAATATGTATACGATATTCATCAATAAAATTTAACTTTAATTATTTATAGGTGGTTCTGGAGGACGTTTAGGTATAGTACAAACATATGCTAATTTCTCATTTATTGTACATAAATTATGATTATAAAAAACAATAATGTAAATCCTGATAATCTAAGTAAGGGAAATATTAAAATATTTTTTAAAAACTAAAGACATTAGTCTATTAATTTTTCTCTTGTTAGTATTATATAATATAAAACAAAAACAATTAACGGTTAATTTTCTTTTATATTATTATGGAAGATATGAAATTTTATCGTAATTCTTAATTCATGAATTATAACTTTTCATTATTAATAATGCATAATATAAATCATCAAATAACAAACGGCAGTGCAAAAAAATGTTTTCGGTGCTTTATAAAGCTAAAAATGTGTTTTTACCCGTTATTTTATTTTTCGAAGTAGTTTTAAGTTTTATTAATTACATGAGAAAAAGTTTGATGTATTTTCTTGCATTTCATCCTGGCATAAATGGACGTATGAAAATATATACTGTTTTCATTTTAATCCTTCATAAACAACATTCCTAACAAAAGAAAAATTTGTGTCATAGTAATCTCAAAATTAGAAACATATAAATTTTATTGATTCTTTTGAAAGTTTAATATGTACATTATTAAATTTAATCTAAATTATTTAATCTTAAACGAATAACTTTATATTAAATTATTTCTAGAATTATTTAATATATTTCTTTACATTTAATTAATTCTATTAATTCTTGAACTTGTTCCTAGAAGTAATTGAAGTGTGGAAATATAGCATAATTATTTATTCATAATTCATAAATGGCAATATTATTACAAGAAAAAATACTAGCCAACGGCCGTACCATGCTGAATATACCGGTTCTCGTTAGATCACCGAAGTTAAGCATCATTGGGCGCGGTCAGTACTTGGGTGGGTGACCACCTGGGAACACTGCGTGCCGTTGGCAAATTTTGGGACCTGAATGGCCGAGTGTCTGGCGCTCGGTGCCACAGGTTTCGGGTTCGAATCCCGGCGGTGCCATGGATGTTTGTAGTGGTTCGGAATCCACTTTAAGCCGTAGGTCCCGGTCTTCTATGACTGTAAGAGCGTCACGGAGCAAAAGTCAGGCTTCTACCTACGGGTGCTCCATCACAACAGAAGCTGCTTCCTTCCCCTTCAATCATAAGTCCATATGGGCTTGTGGGCTTGGCCAGCCAAGTGGGATAAGAAACAACAAACAACAACAACAGAAAAAATACTAAACCATGTTAATGTAATTAAGAAAACATAAAAATAAGCATTTGATTATTTTGAAGAAAATAAAACGTACATCTGTCTATTAAATATTATTTTATTAGTTTTAAATTAAATTACTTACTTAAAAAATAATAGTTTTAATTAAATCTCTTATAGGTGGTGCTGGTGGAAATGGCGGTATGAAAATAAATCATTATTTTTTTTTTTTCGTTTATGAACTTTAATATCTTATGAAAAAATAACATAAATCCTTGTTATCTAAATAATAAATATATAAAATTACGCTTTTAGATATTTAAGAAAATAAAACATACATATTATTACATTTTATTATTAATTTTATTAGTTTTAAATTATTGTATATACTCAAAAATAATAATTTTACTTAATTATCGTGTAGGTGGTCCTGGAGGAAATGGAGGTAGGAAAATAAATCATTATTTTTGTTTTCGTTTATAAAAAGATTATTTCGTGATATCAGAAAAATTTCTAATTCATAGATTCTTAAATTCTAAATCTTAATTCAAATTTAAAATTTTTTTTTACATTATTAGAAAAATTCTAAACTACGCTAATGTAAGTAAGAAACTATACAAATAAATATTTGAATACTCCGAAGAAAATAAAGCGCATATCTGTCTATTAAATATTATTTAATTAGTTTTAAATTAAACTATTTACCTAAAAAAATAATAGTTTTAATTAATTCCTTTATAGGTGGTCCTGGAGGAAATTTAGGTATGAAAACAAATCATTATTTTTTTTTCTTTTATGAAATTTTCTTTTTATAATATTTTACGAAAGAATAACATAAATCCATATTATCTAAATAATAAAAAAAGGTACGAATTTAGACATTTAAGAAAATAAAACGTACACAAGTCTATTAAATATTATTTAAATAGTTTTAAATTAAATTATTTACCTACAAAATAACAGATTTAATTAATTATTTTGTAGGTGGACCTGGAGGAAATGGAGGTATGAAAATTTCGTTTATAAATTTTAATTTTTAAGAAAGTAAAGCAAAAATCATCGTTATATAAATAAAAAAAGTATAAAAATAATATTTGGGTACTTTCAGAAGCAAAATAACTCATTTGTCTAAAACCTATTTCATCTTATTTTTAAAAAAAATTTTACTTAACATTAATCAATCAAATTTAAATTTAATTTTTTGTAGGTGGTTCTGGAGGAAATGGAGGTATAGCATAAACGTATCTATATTATTTCTTTATTGTACAAAAATTGTAGTTTTCTTACAAAATGATAACCATAATCATGATATTCTAAGTAAAGAAAATATTTAATTTCATTTAAAAATTAAAAGCAGTAGCTTATTAATTTGGATCATCAATTTAAGCAGTAATCCAGGTGGCAATGGAGGTATGATGCAATATTCCAGTTACTTATTTCAGAATTCAATAACTTTCACTTTTTTTTTTGAGATTAACACGAATAATTTAATAATTCGCTTACTGAATATATAAAAACACTAATATCTTCTTAACATAATATAACATCTTAAATGTTCAATGAAATTCTTTCAAAATTCATTTCTCAAAGAAGTTATTCAGATTAAAATAATCATGATTTATTTTCCTGTGTAGGTGGTCCAGGTGGCAATGGAGGTATGATGCAATATTCCAGTTACTTATTTCAGAATTCATAAACTTTCACTTTTTTTTTTGAGAGAAAAAATATCTCGAATAATTTGCTTACTGTATTTATAAAAACACTAATATCTTCTTAACGTAATATAACATCTTAAATGCTCAATGAAATTCTTTCAAAATTCATTTCTCAAAGAGGTTATTCAGATTAAAATGATCATAATTTATTTTCCTTTCTGTAGGTGGTCCAGGTGGCAATGGAGGTATGATGCAATATTCCAGTTACTTATTTCAGAATTCAATAAATTTCACTTTTTTTTTTTGAGATTGACACAAATAATTTAATAAATATTCCAAAGCTTATTTCAGAATATATAAAAACACTGAATATATAAAAACAAATATCTTCTTAACATAATATAACATCTTAAATGTTCAATGAAATTCTTTCAAAATTCATTTCTCAAAGAGTTATTCAATTAAAATAATCATAATTTATTTTCCTTTGTAGGTGGTCAGGTGGCAATGGAGGTATGATGCAAGCTACTTATTTCCATTACTTATTTATTCCAGCTACTTATTTCAGAATTCATATACTTTCACTTTTTTTTTGAGATGAACTCGAATAATTTCATAATTTTCTGATTGGATTTATAAAAACACTAATATATTCTTAACGTAATATAACATCTTAAATGCTCAATGAAATTCTTTCAAAATTCATTTCTCAAAGAGGTTATTCAGATTAAAATGATCATAATTTATTTTCCTTTCTAGGTGGTCCAGGTGGCAATGGAGGTATGATGCAATATTCCAGTTACTTATTTCAGAATTCAATAAATTTCACTTTTTTTTTGAGATTGACACAAATAATTTAATAATTTGCTTACTGAATATATAAAAACACTAATATCTTCTTAACATAATATAACATCTTAAATGTTCAATGAAATTCTTTCAAAATTCATTTCTCAAAGAAGTTATTCAGATTAAAATAATCATGATTTATTTTCCTGTGTAGGTGGTCCAGGTGGCAATGGAGGTATGATGCAATATTCCAGTTACTTATTTCAGAATTCATAAACTTTCACTTTTTTTTTTTTTTGAATAAATTTGCTTACTGAGATTATCTCGTAATTTGCTTACTGTATTTATAAAAAATGACTAATATCTTCTTAACATAATATAACATCTTAAATGTTCAATGAAATTCTTTCAAAATTCTTTCAAAATTCAAAAGAAGTTATTCAATTAAAATGATCATGATTTATTTTCCTTTGTAGGTGGTCCAGGTGGCAATGGAGGTATGATGCAATATTCCAGTTACTTATTTCAGAATTCATAAACTTTCACTTTTTTTAGATTATCTCGAATAATTTGCTTACTGTATTTATAAAAACACTAATATCTTCTTAACATAATATAACATCTTAAATGTTCAATGAAATTCTTTCAAAATTCATTTCTCAAAGAGGTTATTCAGATTAAAATGATCATGATTTATTTTCCTTGTAGGTGGTCCAGGTGGCAATGGAGGTATGATGCAATATTCCAGTTACTTATTTCAGAATTCATAAACTTTCACTTTTTTTTAGATTATCTCGAATAATTTGCTTACTGAATTTATAAAAACACTAATATCTTCTTAACATAATATAACATCTTAAATGTTCAATGAAATTCTTTCAAAATTCATTTCTCAAAAAGGTTATTCAACTTAAAATGATCATAATTTATTTTCCTTTGTAGGTGGTTCAGGTGGCAATGGAGGTATGATGCAAGCTACTTATTTCCATTACTTATTTATTCCAGCTACTTATTTCAGAATTCATAAACTTTCACTTTTTTTTTTGAGATGAACTCGAATAATTTAATAATTTTCTGATTGGATTTATAAAAACACTAATATATTCTTAACGTAATATAACATCTTAAATGCTCAATGAAATTCTTTCAAAATTCATTTCTCAAAGAGGTTATTCAGATTAAAATGATCATAATTTATTTTCCTTTCTAGGTGGTCCAGGTGGCAATGGAGGTATGATGCAATATTCCAGTTACTTATTTTAGAATTCATAAACTTTCACTTTTTTTTGATTATGTCGAATAATTTGCTTACTGAATTTATAAAAACACTAATATCTTCTTAACATAATATAACATCTTAAATGTTCAATGAAATTCTTTCAAAATTCATTTCTCAAAGAGGTTATTCAAATTAAAATGATCACAATTTATTTTCCTTTATAGGTGGTCCAGGTGGCAATGGAGGTATGATGCAATATTCCAGTTACTTATTTCAGAATTCAATAACTTTCACTTTTTTTTTTGAGATTAACAAGAATAATTTAATAATTCGCTTACTGAATATATAAAAACACTAATATCTTCTTAACATAATATAACATCTTAAATGTTCAATGAAATTCTTTCAAAATTCATTTCTCAAAAAGGTTATTCAAATTAAAATGATCATAATTTATTTTCCTTTGTAGGTGGTTCAGGTGGCAATGGAGGTATGATGCAAGCTACTTATTTCCATTACTTATTTATTCCAGCTACTTATTTCAGAATTCATATACTTTCACTTTTTTTTTTGAGATGAACTCGAATAATTTGATAATTTTCTGATTGGATTTATAAAAACACTAATATATTCTTAACGTAATATAACATCTTAAATGCTCAATGAAATTCTTTCAAAATTCATTTCTCAAAGAGGTTATTCAGATTAAAATGATCATAATTTATTTTCCTTTCTAGGTGGTCCAGGTGGCAATGGAGGTATGATGCAATATTCCAGTTACTTATTTCAGAATTCAATAACTTTCACTTTTTTTTTTTTTTTTTTCGAATTTAATAATTCGCTTACTGAATATATAAAAACACTAATATCTTCTTAACATAATATAACATCTTAAATGTTCAATGAAATTCTTTCAAAATTCATTTCTCAAAAAGGTTATTCAAATTAAAATGATCATAATTTATTTTTCCTTGTAGGTGGTCCAGGTGGCAATGGAGGTATGATGCAATATTCCAGTTACTTATTTCAGAATTCATAAACTTTCACTTTTTTGTAGATTATCTCGAATAATTTGCTTACTGAATTTATAAAAACACTAATATCTTCTTAACATAATATAACATCTTAAATGTTCAATGAAATTCTTTCAAAATTCATTTCTCAAAGAGGTTATTCAAATTAAAATGATCATAATTTATTTTCCTTTGTAGGTGGTCCAGGTGGCAATGGAGGTATGATGCAATATTCCAGTTACTTATTTCAGAATTCAGAAATAAACTTTCACTTTTTTTTTTTTTTTTGAGATTATCTCGAATAATTTAATTTTACTGAATTTATAAAAACACTAATATCTTCTTAACATAATATAACATCTTAAATGTTCAATGAAATTCTTTCAAAATTCATTTCTCAAAGAGGTTATTCAAATTAAAATGATCATAATTTATTTTCCTTTGTAGGTGGTCCAGGTGGCAATGGAGGTATGATGCAATATTCCAGTTACTTATTTTAGAATTCATAAACTTTCACTTTTTTTTGATTATCTCGAATAATTTGCTTACTGAATTTATAAAAACACTAATATCTTCTTAACATAATATAACATCTTAAATGTTCAATGAAATTCTTTCAAAATTCATTTCTCAAAGAGGTTATTCAAATTAAAATGATCATAATTTATTTTCCTTTCTAGGTGGTCCAGGTGGCAATGGAGGTATGATGCAATATTCCAGTTACTTATTTCAGAATTCATAAACTTTCACTTTTTTTTTTTTTGAGATTAACTCGAATAATTTAATAATTCGCTTACTGAATATATAAAAACACTAATATCTTCTTAACATAATATAACATCTTAAATGTTCAATGAAATTCTTTCAAAATTCATTTCTCAAAAGGTTATTCAAATTAAAATGATCATAATTTATTTTCCTTTGTAGGTGGTCCAGGTGGCAATGGAGGTATGATGCAATACTTATTTCCATTACTTATTTATTCCAGCTAATTTCAGAATTCAAAACTTTCACTTTTTTTTTTTTTTAGGTGAGATGAACTCGAATAATTTGATAATTTTCTGATTGGATTTATAAAAACACTAATATATTCTTAACGTAATATAACATCTTAAATGTTCAATGAAATTCTTTCAAAATTCATTTCTCAAAGAGGTTATTCAGATTAAAATGATCATAATTTATTTTCCTTTGTAGGTGGTCCAGGTGGCAATGGAGGTATGATGCAATATTCCAGTTACTTATTTCAGAATTCAATAACTTTCACTTTTTTTTTGAGATTGACACAAATAATTTAATAATTCGCTTACTGAATATATAAAAACACTAATATCTTCTTAACATAATATAACATCTTAAATGTTCAATGAAATTCTTTCAAAATTCATTTCTCAAAAAGGTTATTCAAATTAAAATGATCATAATTTTTTTTTCCTTGTAGGTGGTCCAGGTGGCAATGGAGGTATGATGCAATATTCCAGTTACTTATTTTAGAATTCATAAACTTTCACTTTTTTTTAGATTATCTCGAATAATTTGCTTACTGAATTTATAAAAACACTAATATCTTCTTAACATAATATAACATCTTAAATGTTCAATGAAATTCTTTCAAAATTCATTTCTCAAAAGGTTATTCAAATTAAAATGATCATAATTTATTTTCCTTTGTAGGTGGTTCAGGTGGCAATGGAGGTATGATGCAAGCTACTTATTTCCATTACTTATTTATTGCAGCTACTTATTTCAGAATTCATAAACTTTCACTTTTTTTTTTTTTGAGATGAACTCGAATAATTTAATAATTTTCTGATTGGATTTATAAAAACACTAATATATTCTTAACGTAATATAACATCTTAAATGTTCAATGAAATTCTTTCAAAATTCATTTCTCAAAGAGGTTATTCAGAATTAAAATGATCATAATTTATTTTCCTTTGTAGGTGGTCCAGGTGGCAATGGTGGTATGATGCAATATTCCAGTTACTTATTTTAGAATTCATAAACTTTCACTTTTTTTTGATTATGTCGAATAATTTGCTTACTGAATTTATAAAAACACTAATATCTTCTTAACATAATATAACATCTTAAATGTTCAATGAAATTCTTTCAAAATTCATTTCTCAAAGAGGTTATTCAAATTAAAATGATCACAATTTATTTTCCTTTTGCAGGTGGTCCAGGTGGCAATGGAGGTATGATGCAATATTCCAGTTACTTATTTCAGAATTCAATAACTTTCACTTTTTTTTTTGAGATTAACACGAATAATTTAATAATTCGCTTACTGAATATATAAAAACACTAATATCTTCTTAACATAATATAACATCTTAAATGTTCAATGAAATTCTTTCAAAATTCATTTCTCAAAAGGTTATTCAAATTAAAATGATCATAATTTATTTTCCTTGTAGGTGGTCCAGGTGGCAATGGAGGTATGATCCAATATTCCAGTTACTTATTTTAGAATTCATAAACTTTCACTTTTTTTTTTTTTTTTCTGAGATTAACTCGAATAATTTGCTAATTTTTACTGAATTTATAAAAACACTAATATCTTCTTAACATAATATAACATCTTAAATGTTCAATGAAATTCTTTCAGAATTCATTTCTCAAAGAGGTTATTCAAATTAAAATGATCATAATTTATTTTTCTTTGTAGGTGGTTCAGGTGGCAATGGAGGTATGATGCAATATTCCAGCTACTTATTTCAGAATTCATAAACTTTCACTTTTTTTTTTTGAGATGAACTCGAATAATTTAATAATTTTCTGATTGGATTTATAAAAACACTAATATCTTCTTAACGTAATATAACATCTTAAATGTTCAATGAAATTCTTTCAAAATTCATTTCTCAAAGAGGTTATTCAAATTAAAATGATCATAATTTATTTTCCTTTGTAGGTGGTCCAGGTGGCAATGGAGGTATGATGCAATATTCCAGTTACTTATTTTAGAATTCATAAACTTTCACTTTTTTTTTTTTTTGAGATTAACTCGAATAATTTAATAATTTTCTTACTGAATTTATAAAAACACTAATATCTTCTTAACATAATATAACATCTTAAATGTTCAATGAAATTCTTTCAAAATTCATTTCTCAAAGAGGTTATTCAAATTAAAATGATCACAATTTATTTTCCTTTGTAGGTGGTCCAGGTGGCAATGGAGGTATGATGCAATATTCCAGTTACTTATTTCAGAATTCATAAACTTTCACTTTTTTTTTTGAGATGAACTCGAATAATTTAATAATTCGCTTACTAAATTTATAAAAACACTAATATCTTCTTAACATAATATAACATCTTAAATGTTCAATAAAATTCTTTCAAAATTCATTTCTCAAAAGGTTATTCAAATTAAAATGATCATAATTTATTTTTCTTTGTAGGTGGTCCAGGTGGCAATGGAGGTATGATGCAATATTTCTGTTACTTATTTCGGAATTCATAAACTTTCACTTTTTTTTAGAGTATCTCGAATAATTTGCTTACTGAATTTATATAAACACTAATGTCTTCTTAACATAACATAAAATCTTAAAACTTCAATGAAATTCTTTCAAAATTTATTTTTCATAGAGGTTATGATGCAATATTCCAGTTACTTATTTTAGAATTCATAAACTTTCACTCTTTTTTGTAGATTATCTTCAATAATTTGCTTACTGAATTTATAAAAACACTAATATCTTCTTAACATAATATAAAATCTTAAATTTTCAATGAAATTCTTTTAAAATTCATTTGGGGGAGAAGTTATTCAAATTAAAATGATCATAATTTATTTTCCTTTGTATGTTGTTCAGGTGGCAATGGAGGTATGATGGAATATATTTAGTCACTTATTTCAGAATCCAGGAATGTTAAAATCTTCCTTAAAGATCAAACGTGATCGTGATTATCTTTATTCCAAATCTTTTTTTTGTATTGCAACATTTACAATAATAAACAAAAAAAAATTTTCACATATACTCGTATTAAATGTATAATGTATGTTATGTACGCGTATTAAAAGTACAATATATTTAATATTTTTGTAGGTTTTTTAAGTATATTTAAACGTACAATTCAATACCTTATTGAATGATCTCATAATTAATCAACATAAAATTTCTTATTAAAGAATGCGCGAAATCATAATTTTTCTTTTAAAATAATCTTCGTGGTTTTTCAAGTTTTATTAATTTTCTGTTCGCTTCTTAACTAAATTTCTTTCATTGAAACGGACCTTCTTTCAAATCTTTTGCAGGTGGTCCTAGAAGAAATAGAGGTAAGAGATTATCTTAGTTATTTATTTTAGAAATCCTAAATTTTATGTTAACTTAGATTTTAATAATATTAATTGCAAAATTATTTTAAAATATGTTTTATCCTTTTTTTTAAATTCAGAATGTTCTTCAAAATGTTAATATTAAAGTCTCATTTCAACTAAATTATAGCTTTAAATCGACCGTAAATGATATTTCATTTTTTTTTTTTTTTTTTTTGCAGGTGGCCCTGGAAGAAATGGAGGTGTGACACATTATCTAAGTCTCCTATTTTAGAATTCATGAATTTTTGCTCTGTCACAGAATATTATCTTACTCATGATAATCTTTTTAAAAGAATTTTTAGTTTTTAATAGTTGAAAATTTCCAAACGATGTATATAATTTTGGTAATTTTCTTGTATCTTCCTAATTAAATTATTAGTTTGCAAAGACACTAATTTATAAGTAACTTATTTTACTCTAAATTACACATTTATTTATTTTTTTAATTTTCTACGTGTTCGAAAATGAATTATGCAGATTTGATGACCATAATTTATATTTAAATCTCTTAGAGGATGATTTCGAGGCAATGGAGTGATAAGACAATATTCTAGTTATCCATTTTAAGAATTCTTGAATTTTGACTAGCTTATTAAAGATCGAGTTAAATAACAATAATCCTGGGGTTTTTTTTTAATATTTTTTTTTTTTTTTTTTTTTTTTTACTTTTGCGTCTGCTGTTTTTTATTTAAGATTTAAAGTTATTTTGATGTAATAATTATTTGTGCTGCCTGATATTTTTGATACCATAACTTGATATGTGTTTACTTTCATATACGATCTGAGTTAAGTTTCAAATTAGGATTCCGATCTTTTCTTTTAATTGCGTACTTTGGCATTTGTTTAAAAACTGTAAATCGTGTGAGTCTTCAAGTTTAGTTAAAATGTAATATGTTTTCAATAAAATTATTCGCCCTAAATTGATTGTTATTTACACCCAATATTTCCGAGCAGTCCTATTACTAACATAAGTATATACTAATTACTAATTTCATATTTCTGGAATTTTAATTTTTTATAAAAGAACAATTTTATTAACGTTGAAATAATGGAAGAAAATTTCAAAATAAATATTTTACATTTTATTTCAAGTTGCAGAATTTACAATGATCGACTAATATTCTTAAAAAATAACTTTGTATAAAAATTACCAATATTTTGTTCATTATCAGGTGTTTCTGGTGAAATTGAAGGTATTAGACAGTATTACAATTACTAATCTCAAAATTCTTGAATTTTAAATTTCTTTAATTGAGTAATCAAAATAATGATAAGCAATTCAAATAATTTATGAAAATAATCCTTTATTGTCTTTTAAGTATTACATAATTTAAGATGATAATTGATATTTTGTATGTCTTCCTAATAAAATTAATTGCATTGAATCGACTGTAAAAGATATTTTAATTTTTTAATTTTTTTGCAGGTGGTCCTGGTGGAAATGGAGGTATGAGGCTATTTTCTACATAATCATTTCAGAATTCCTAAATTTTTGTTTTATTGCAAAAGATAATCTAAATCATTTAAAGAAAATATAAAAGTATTATTTTGTGCGTTGACAAAAATTGTACAATTTAAAATTATGTATGAATTTTTAGTTATGTACTCATCTCTTTTGAAAAAATAATTAATGAAATAAATTATATTTACTTTTCTTGTAGGTGGTCGTGGAGGCAATGGAGGTATGGGACAATATTTTAATTACTTTTTTTCTAAATTCAATTTTTACATTCTTACGTAAGAATAATTTAAACACGAATATATATTTACCAAATGATAATTTTTGCAGATTTTCCTAATGTCACTAATTATTAAATAATGTATTTCATTTAGAGTTTAATTTATTACATCCAAGTTACTTATTTCAAAAATCACACATTGTAACAATCTTACAAAATAATATCACTATAATACAATTGAATGAAATGTTAAATTCTTTTGTGTATGCACTACAACTGATTTACAATTGTTTATTACATGTTGTTATTTCTCTTATTCTTTTTTAATTAAATTGAGTGTTTAAATGGTTTTATTTAATTTTAATCTTCTTTAGGTAGTAGTCCTGTTGGAAATGGAATTATGAGAATAATCGCATTCACATTTTGAATCCCTAATACGGGAAAGATTAGGAATTAGGTTTTTTTTATTATAAGATTTTTTATTTTATTATATATATTTTTATTTTAAGATTAGGATTTTTTAATTGGCTCCAATTAAAAAAAATGATGTAATTAAAAGTCCCTCGCAAGCCAAAAGTTATACCTTTGAGAAATATTTAGTGTTCATTTTTGAAAACTTCTTTAAGAATAACTAGTGATTTTTCAGGTCAAGAATTTTTTTTAGAAAAAAATATCCCGTTTTTTTGTTTCAATTAAATCTTTTTATATATAAAAAGGCAAATATTAAAAAAAAAAATTAAATTGTCAGTTTCACTGAAATCTCTTGAACTGTAAAAGAAAAATTATACGTCAAGTTGTGTAGTGTGCTTTCATTAATACATTTACCATTATCCATCTTTCTATCCATCTCCTTGCATCAATAATTCCTCTTTTTTGTATCATTTTTGTTATATTTTATCAACTATTAAATCTATTATCAAATGGTATGCTTTAAAGAAAATCACTAAATAAATAGTTCTAATTGTCCACTATAGATTTCACATTTTTATATTTCTGAAATCCAGAAATATCTTAATAGTGAACAGGAGTAGAGTTTTATCTTGTGAGCCTTTAACTTAATTTGTAACTTCATTCCTCCAAATAGATAATCTGTCACTTTAAGTATTATCTTCTCTAAATCAGCTGTATTTCATTTGTGCTATAATAATACTGTATCGTTCCTTCTGATTCATTATCTGAATCTATATATTTTCTCTCCCCAATTTTCTTTAAGACAGTTATCTTCTTGTAATTAAATTTCAGAAGAGAATTTAAAATTCCTTTTTAAAATTTTAAAATTCCTTAAATTATAAAAAATTTGGAAATTCGAATTTTACACTTTGAATTTTTCACATATAAAATATTTACTGACGCTTGAAATACATAAAGACATACACAGAAATATACAATTTTTGAGAACTATTGCAAAAAAAAAGTTGAACCTAATTAGAAAATATAATTTTTAATAGTTATAATATTAAAACATTATTAAATCATTGGATAATTTTTAAATGCGTATAAATATTGATTCTATAGAAATTGTTAAATATTTGAATTTATAGTCTTTTAAGATTATGGGAAGCAATACACTTAAGAAATCCCGTACATTTTAATTATCTAATGCAAACGAAATTGAATTTAAAATGCACTGTTTGTAGATTAGTATTCAAGAAGTCAATTAATTTTGATGTTTGAAAAAATTCATATATATATATATATATATATATATATATATGTATATGTGTGTGTGTGCGCGCGTGTGTGTAAAAAGGTATCCTGCATTTTGTAAATGGTTAAATAAAAATATATAAGCATTTTTTCATAATTAAAAAAAATTACAAAATTTACAATGTTCTATTAAATTACAATATTCTATAAAATTTTGTTCTTGTTCTTCTTCGTATTGCTTTCCTATTGAATCCCTGATTACAGAAACCAATAAGATCAATTTATTATTGGTTTCAAATAAATGGCTTAAATTTTTGTGAGTTTTTAATTTTTTTTCACCTGGTAGATTTTATATATTCACAATGGGATTTTAATCTATGACTTAATCGTTTTTATATTAAATGCTTAAGGGTCTCGGAATGAATATAAAATTTTTGACTCACACATTTTCTACACCCAGCATGTATTTCCTTGCAGAGAATTAAGGAATTAAATATTGAAATTAACACATTAAGTAGTTAGGCACATTTTTATTATAATTGTTGGTATATTGCACATAGTAAAATAAGAGGAAAGCAAAGATTAATAAAACAAAGTTCATATTCTTTGCCTTTTTCCTTCGAAGTCGGCCATTCAAAAATCATAATGTTAAAATAGAATTGTTTATTTTCAACACAATATTTAACTGCTTTAAGTTCTTTTTTCTGTTGATGTGAACTTTTCTTGTACTTTCCCTTTTATTGATGTGAACTTTTTATGTTTGTGATTTTCTTAAAGGAAATACATGCTTTAATAACTTGATGATGAATTCCTGAAACGGCACTGAAACCTTATTTTTGAAAAATTTCTGTGCTGAATGTCAAATTTCTTTATAAGGTTTATTTTTTCTCTTCTTGCTTACCATGAGACTTCACAAAATGACAGCATATTTTGATATTTGATTCAAAATATCTTATAAGCTAGGCGATCCCTGCGACAAAGATTAACTTATTCTAGCCACAAACCAGCAATTAAGAAGTAACTAAAGGAAAACCTTTCTCATGATTCATCAGAAATATCCAATTTTGGCACGTGCAGTTTTTACAAAAATTCAAATTCTTGCCAAGAGAGCTTTAACAAATTTTCTTATGTTTTCACTCATTATGTAGGTTCCTTTTTAAAATGTAAAAGCAATATAAGCTCAAAGAAAATAAATTATCATATGGTATCTGTAATCAGCTATTCAATTAAATTAGAAGTTTTAAAATATTGCAATTTTCAATTTTGTTCCCTTTGCTAGTCATCCTAGTACCAATCGAAGTACGAAAATATATATTATTGTAACTCAGAATCCATGGAAAACAAATTTGCTTGAATTATAATCATCAAAATCATAAAAACCAAATTAATGAAAATATAATTTCAATAATTTGGACTTTTACTAAAATTTGTGAAATCTTATATTTTCTATAAATTTTCATATAATATTTACTGATATTATGTGTTTTAAAATGATTGCAACTGTTTTATTGCAGGTGGTCCTGGTGGAAACGGAGGTAGGAAAATATATATTCAAATTAAGTAAAAAAGTTTCTAAAAGTTAATATTTTTAATAAAATAATGTAAGACAGCTAATCTAAATACGTGAGAATATTAAATCAAAGTATATCACTCATGTAAATTTTAGAATTTATAATTTTTCGTTATATTTTTCTACCATTATTGTAATATATATATTATATATGTGTGTGTAATTAAAGAAACAAAACTATTATAGTAATATATTTCGTATTTTCTAGGCAATCTTCCAAATATTCCTGGTCGTAAGTCAAATCTTGTTTGTTATTTTATAATAAACGTATTATTGTAATAAGAAATTGATATCAATTTCTTTTTTTACAGTATCTGCCGGAGACCTTCCAGATATTTCCCAAAGTAATCGTAAAATAAATTTTTAAAAAATTTAAAGTATAGAACTTTTTTTAGATATTAATAATGCAATATAAATAATATAATTTTTACTATTTCATTTTTTAAATTTTAGATGTAGAGTGTAATTTAACCACTTATATTCTTTTAATTTTTAGTCTCCAAAGGCGATTTGGCAAAAATGTTAGGAGGTATGGCTTATTTTATTAATATGATGTTATTGTTTTCAAAATACTAAATTCTTTTTCTTAGTTTACATATTAATTTTGTATGTGTTCTCATTTTGTAAATCTAGCATGTATGTTCTTGTATGTTATTATCATTATGTTATTGTTTTCGTAATACTAAATTCTTTCTATTTTAGTTTATATATTAATTTTGCATGTGTTCTCATTTTGTAAATCTAACATGTATGTTCTTGTAAGTTATTATTATTATGATATTGTTATGTATGTTATTGTTTTCGTTATACTAAATTCTTTCTATTCTTAATTTACATATTAATTGTCTATTTCTCCTTTTGTAAATCTAACATGTATGTTATTATTATTATCATGTGTGAACATGTTGTTGTCCTGGTTAGGGGTTCGTGGCGCAGTCCAAAAAGTGCAGTAAGCAAATAAAGTCCACTGTTAACTATTGTTTACAAAGGACAATGAATAATGGATACAACAATGGACAAATGTTTAACGTTGTTTAACGAATGTAAACAATGTTTACATTTGTCCATTAGTGCAGCAAGTAAATAAAGTGATATGGGTCGAGCCAAGCTACCACCGGACGAAGCAAGAAGGGAAGGCTTGAAAGCGGCCGACGAAGCAGACAGAACCCTGAAGTGAAGCAAAAGATATGTGAAGTTGAGCGTAAACGCCGGTTGGAGAAACGCCTGGAAAAAGTTGCAGCGAAGGATTCGGACCGAGTCCCCAAGATTGAATCCGTGTGCGTCAGCAATCTTCCAGCGTGGCAAAAGTATAGAGCTGGCCCCTTCAAACGTGAACATGAAAATGCTTTACGTCGTAATGTCATGCCAAGAGATGTCAGCAAACATCCCTCACGAGTCTTTTGCATTATGGCGACCTTCATTTTGTATTATGATGACCTACATTATCATTTTGTATAATAATGACCTTCTTAGATGGCCCAATCTTCTTCAATGACCTTTCAACTTATCATGCTCACACATGATAAGTTGAAATTTGCCGAGAAGATTTCAGTTTTCTATTATTATGTTATTGTTATGTACGTTATAGTTTTCGTAATACCAAATTCTTCCTATTCTTAGTTTACATGTTAGTTTTGCATGTGTTCTCATTTTGCAAATCTAACATGTATTTTCTTTTCTATTTAGTGCCTGCTTCAAAACTTCCTGATCTTTCTCAGAGTAAGCATTATAATGATTTGATAAATTAATGATAAACAAATAGATCAAATAACTTTAAATTCATAATTATAAATGTAATTAAATATTTATTTTAATTAATACAAGTCAAGCAATAAATGTGTTGATGTTTAAAGATTTTCAAAATTTTTTTACTTTAGTTTCACTTGGAGATTTACCAAATCTTTCTCAAAGTATGTATTTGGGTGAAATAATTTTTAAAAATAACTACAAAAATAATAAAAAGGAATAACTAAATTATTTTTTCTTCTAGTTTCATTGGGTAACCTTCCAAATCTTCCGGGACGTACGTTTTTATTTATTTTATATTAAATTTTAAAATTAATGTAATATTTTAAATGAAATTAGTACATTTTTACTACTTATTTAGTACCATGCAAACTTTTTAGATCTCTTATTATATAATAATTTATATATATATTAATATATGATTTAGTTTAAAAATAAAGATAAGGAGATTTAAAAGTGAACTTTTTTGGAATTATCAGCAATTAACAACTCCAAATTGCTAATATATATATATATATTCTTCTGGAATTCTGAAAATAACCGGATGACAATCCCGAGTAAGAAAATGTTGAAACTTTCGACGAGCGATTTAGATCTAAGCGATTTAGTAAGATATATATATATATATTTCTAAAAAACCTTACTGGCCTTCTAAAAAGAGCAATATACTTGATTATGGAAGCAAGGTTTTAATAAAATTTCAAGAAGATTTCAAAAGTTATTTACTTAAATAAGGATATAATGAATATTGTAATAATATCACATTTGGATAATTCAAGACATGCTCATTATGATGCTAAAACATGCTAAAATTTATTCCGGCTGATAAATTTTGTTTGCGGAATGAATATTAGTGCGTGGAAACGTATAGAATGTTGCAGAAGGCATTCGGTGAGCATTCCTATATCGGATAGAAATGTTTAGAAATGGTATGAACAGTTCAAAAAAGGCAGAGAACGTGTTGAAGACGAAGAGTCCTCTGATCGACTATCAACCACAACCAACGAAGATCACGTCCAAAAAACTAAAGATTTGCTGCTTGCAAACAGTCGATTTACAATTAGAGACCTTGCTGCTGCTGCTGGAATTACAAAAAGGATCGGTTAATTCCATTTTGGGCCTCAAATGCGTCAAATATCGATTGGTACCGAAAATACTAAATGCGCCAGCTCACACTTCATTGCTTCTTCGTAACTTTTTCTCCAAAACTGAAACCCATATTGTTCCACAACTACCGTATTCACTTCGTGCGACTTCTGGTTATTCCCTAAACTCAAAAGACCACTCCGGGGACACCGTTTTGAGTGGATTGAAGAGATTCAACGTGAATCGTCGTGTGCTTTGAAGGCCATGCCTGCCGATGACTTTTTAGAGTGCATTGATGATTGGAAAAAAAAGTTGGCGTAAGTGCATTGTGTCCGGAGGGGATTACTTTGAATGCGATGAAATAAATTTGGAAGAATAAGTAAAGAGTTTTTGAAAAAAAATCATTGGTCTTACTTTTTTTGCACAGTAGTATATACAAAAATATATCAACAAATTGTAATATTCAATTATTGCCCTTAGCTGCTAATAATAAAAATACTCAAAAGATTTGGTTAAAAACATAATTTATTTGATAAAGGATGATTCACAACAGCTAAAAATCTTTTTTAATGATTATATTAAGTAATTCTCAATGTTTAATGCTAAAATAATTGAGAGAATAATAAAGAGTTTTTAATATTTCATTATATATTTTTCAATAATATTTGTTTATTTATACATATTTCATTACATGCTAAGTAATAAATTAATATTAATTATATGTTATTTAAATTAGTTAATTAAAATACCAAATCTATATTATATAAATCTAAATTTATAAACCTATGAGAACAGATGCCTAAGAATGAGAAATTAAAATCGCAATCTTACATCAGAATCAAACTGAATTCGAGAGGTTCAAACAAATTTTTTTCTTAATTTCTTTTGGATAATATTTTTGGATACATGTATTGACATGTTAATTTTTAACTAACCTGTTGTGTTTTTATTTTCATAAATATTTATTTATAAAATATTTAATTTAAGAAGATGCAATAATACATAAAATTTAATGTAGATAAATTTGAAGCTCATTCTAGATTTTTTCACATTGTTTTTTAATTTATGCAATATTTGTAATATAAAAATTAAATAGTTCCTTAATTATCTATAATTTATGTCTAAATATCTCTATAATAATTATTATCTATAATATGTCTATTATTATCTATAATTATTATCATTATGTCTTAACATTATGTTTATTATTCAGAAATGCGCTTATTTAAAGTTAACAACATGAATGGGCATCCAAGCCTTCCGGGACGTAGGTCTTTTTTTAATATGTATATTTTAACCTTGGAAATATTTCTATAAAGAAATATATGTACATTCTATATTGTACATATATTTCTTTAATTAGTATTTTGAAGCAATTTAAATTTATGATTCAATAATAAATCAAGAAATATTTATTAACAGTTACCATCAAAACCCTTCTTACTACTAAGTCCAAAAAGTAAGACCAATTATTTATTTTTTCAAAAACTCTTTATTTATTCTTCCAAATTTATTTCATCACCTTAAAAGTAATCCCCCCCGGGCACAATACACTTATGCTAAAGCTTTTTCCAATCCTCAAGGCATTCTAAAAAGTCATCGGCAGGGATGGTATTCAAAGCGCACGGCGATCTCTTCAATCGACTCAAAACGGTGTCCCCGGAGTGATATGTTGAGTTTAGGGAATAGACAGAAGACGCACGGTGGGAATAATGTGGTTATGGCACGATATGGATTTCATTTTTGGCGAAAGGGTCAAGAAAAATCAATGCAGTGTGAGCTGGCGTATTCAGTGTTTTTGGTACCAATCGAGATTTGACGCTTTTGAGGCCCAAAATGGAATTAACCGATCCTTTTGAAATTCCGACATCATCAGCAAGGTCTTTAATTGTAAATCGACGGTTTACAAGCACCAAATCTTTAACTTTTTGGACGCGAGCTTCGTCGGTGTAAGTTGTTGTTCTACCAGAGGGCTCTCGTCTTCAACGAGTTTTCTACTTTCACTGAACTGTTTATACCACTTCTAAACATTCCTTTCCGATATAGGAATGTTCACCGAATGCCTTCTGCAACATTCTATACGTTTCCGTAAACAAAATTTAATACTAGTTCTTTGCTCAATTAATTCAGACATTTCAAAAATCGCCGGAATCACTTGTAGCGTCTTACAAAGCCAAGCGTAACTCAAACACTAATGAATATTTTAACGTCAAATTTCACATAGATGTTAAGAACAGTACCAGCAACCTAAAAAGAAAAAAAATTTAAATTCCATAAAACCCGGGAATTTTAAATTGAAAATTGGTCTTACTTTTGGGCATAGTAGTACTCTGATTAAAAACGATCAAATTTTATTCATTTCAAATTCCAAAAAGAAAAAGAAAAAACCTTACTTTTGTGGGTATAACAAAATTACTTAATTTGAAATATATTTAAATTATATTTTTCTAAAATTTATTAACTTATTTAATATTCATTAATGGAATCCAAATGAGTCATATATATTTTAATTCAAAAGTTATAAAAGAATCATACAATTTTAATTATATTTCAATTTTTAATTATTTAATTATTTTAATTCCTTACAGCTTTTTACAATATTTGACTATGTAAAATGTTTTTAAATAAATTATGAAAACAAAAACATGTGTTTTTCTTTTGCAGTCGGCTCTGGTAATCTCCCAAGTCTGTCTAATAGTAGGTTTTGTATTCAATTGTCTAATTCCAAAAAAGAATGATTTTTAATTTTGTATATTCAATTTTGTATGCTCGATTTTGTTTATTTAAACTTTTATTATTAAAATTTATGTATTGTTAATTAAATTATTTGTAACTATTTAGATAAATTTAATGTTTATTAACAAATTTTTAACATATTTTTTGTCACAAAATATTTAATTCTATAATATTTTCTAATTTTGTCACTAATATTTAAACTTTTTGAAATATATTTTAATTGGTAATATATTTCAAAAAGTTTTATAAGAGGAATTATTAACTAATATAAGATGAAATATAACTAATGGAAATATTCCTTTCATAATATTATTAGAATCAAAAGAAATATAATATTCTGAAATTAAAATATCATGAAATTAAGGTAACATGAATACATGATTTTTTCTGTTGATGTGTAGGCGCAACTGAAATACCTTAACATTAACTTTTTTGTTTATATTAGAAATATTTTTTTGCTTATAATTCCTACAAAAACTTTACAATTATACAAAAAATAAATAGGGGGAATTGTTATTAAAAAGATATTAAATATTTATCTTAATTGATTTATGAATAATCGAATACGTACGATTTTTCTAAAAATATTAAAATTATAATTGGTTTAATTAGTAAATTAGATAGTTAAATTTTATTCTTAAAGTGATATAACAAATATTGTAGAAAAGAAAAAAAGTGACAACAAAAAATTATTACACAAAAAATTTTTAGTATTAATATTATTTTATTATTTTTAGTATTAGTATTATTTTTATTTTTAGTATATGTATTAGTATCACAAAAATATTTTGAATACAACAGGAAATTTTAACTACATAAAAATGATAAAATACTATAATATTGGTATCTGTAGTAAGTCTACAATTTAACAACATAATTAATAAGGCAAGTGTGAAAAACTTAAACAATGTTTAAAGTTCTCTCCTTTTAATCGAAAAAAAAAGTTAATAAACAATTAAATATTCAAAATATTTGCAAAATATAATATAATTAAATATGCAAAATATTTTTCCTCGAATGCAATGTACATCACTGTATTAGTATCTTACAAATACCTTAAACATAATCTAAATTTTGAATCACATTGTTATATAAATAGTATACACTGAAGTGACAAAAGTCATGGGATAGCAATATGCAAATTTTCAGATGGCAGTAGCATCGCGTAGAACAGGTATAAATGCGCAGTGCCTTCATTTCTGTTCAAGTTATTCATGTGAAGAGGTTTTGACGTGATGATGACCGCACGACGGGAATTAACAGACTTTGAATGCGGAATGTTAGTTGGAGCTAGACGCATGGGTCATGCCATTTCTGAAATCGTTAGGGAATTCAACATTCCCAGATTCACTGTGTCAGGAGTGTGCCGAGAGTATGAAATTTCAGGCATAACATCCCACCATGGACAGCGCAGTGGTCGACCGCCTGCACTTAACGACCGAGACCGGCGACGTCTGCAAAGAGTCGTAAATTCTAACATACAAGCAACACCGCGTCAAATAACCGCAGAAATCAATGTGGGACGTACAAGGGACTTGTCTGTTAGAACTGTGCGGAGAAATTTGGCTTTCTTGGGCTATTCCAGCAGAAGACCGACTCGAGTGCCTTTACTGACAGAACGACATCGCTTGCAGCGACTCTCGTGGGCACGTGAGCATATCGGTTGGTCCCTAGATGAATGGAAAACCGTGGCCTGGTCCGATGAGTCACGATTTCAGTTGGTAAGAGCTGATGGTAGGGTTCGAGTGTGGCGCAGACCCCACGAAGCCATGGACCCAAACTGTCAGCAAGGCACTGTTCAAGCTGGTGGTGGCTCCGTAATGGTGTGGGCTGTTTTTTCATGGCATGGACTTGGTCCTCTGGTGCGACTGGACCGAACATTGATTGGAAATGCTTATGTTCAGCTACTTGGAGATCACTTGCAGCCATTCATGGACTTCATGTACCCAAACAAAGATGGGATTTTTATGGATGACAATGCGCCATGTCACCGGGCCACAACTGTTCGCGATTGGTTTGAAGAACATTCTGGACAATTCCAACGAATGATCTGGATACCTAGATCGCCCGACATGAATCCCATCGAGCATTTATGGGACATCATCGAGAGGTCTGTTCGTGCCCAAAATCCTGCACCATCAACGCTTTCACAATTATGGACGTCTATCGAGACAACATGGCTCAATATTCCTGCAGAAATGACTTCCAACGACTTGTTGAGTCCATGCCACGTCGAGTTGCTGCACTTCGCCGGGCGAAAGGAGGGCCGACACGATATTAAGAGGTATCCCATGACTTTCGTCACTTTAGTGTATATCTGTATGCATACACATCAGTAAAAAAATGATCGAAATAAATTTTAAAAATAAAGATAAAGATAGAGGCTTTTTGTAAGTGTAATTATAGGAAATACTTTACTGATTCTCAGAATCAATGACGAAAAATGGATATTTTATCATACTTCATTTAACACATCTGATATTGTTACAAAAACAAAATGATATTTTTCATAAGGCTTAAAAATTCGATTATAATAAATCGATTTTTCAAAATCATAAATTAGAATTGTCATCAATTAGATTTTAATAAATTTAAAAGGAAGTAAAATGAAATTTTATTAAAATCAATATATTTGTCAATTGATCAAATGAAATTAATTCTTGTCATTTTAGTTCCCTCAGGTGATTTGCCAGATCTTTCCCAAAGTAAGTAATTATCGTTTCATTTTTATTTTAAAGAAATAATAAGTTTAATCTGTCATGTAAATAGTTAATAAAATGGATTTTTTTTATAAATTAGTTTCCAAAGGAGATCTTGCAAACGTTCTTGGAAGTAAGTTTCACTTTCGATTCTCATTTTATATTAATTGCACATGTATAAAATTCTTACCAAAATATTTTTTTATTTTTAGTTCCAAAAGCGAAACTTCCAGACATATCCCAAAGTATGCTATAATAAAATGTTTTTAAGTATTGTGTTTGTGCAAATAATAATAATAATAATAATTTTCAATTGATATTCAAAAAATAAAAATTTAATAAATTTTTTTTATCTTTTTCAGTTTCTTTTTCGCAACTTCCAGACCTTTCTCAAAGTAAGTTTTCGTCTTAATTTTTTTTTTTCATATAAAGCAGGAAAGAAAATTTTAACTGTCAACTAAATTGTTTTCATCTTTTCATAGTTTCTAAAGGAGATTTGGCCAATGTTCTAGGACGTAAGAATCTCTTCCTATTTTCTGAACCATTTAATATCATTTGTAAAATAGTTATCCAATATTTTAAATTTAATTTAAACCATTACTGTTTCAGTTCCAAAAAGTTCAATTCCAGATCTTTCTCAAAGTATGTATTTTCTTATATAACATTATTATAATTATTTTTGATAACTGTAGTCTGTTTTTCCTAAATCTTTTTAAATAAATTTATCTTTCCATAGTTTCCTTGGGTATTCTTCCTGGGCGTAAGTATTCTTACTTAAACTTTTTTACGGAAAGAATTATTTTTACACGATATTTGCATTGAACTTTTTTTGGCAAAAAGGAACGGTTTTTGTAGGAACAGAGGATAGATGTCGTATTTATATAATTAAATTCAACTTAATAATAATACGTTGAACACTGAAATCATTAATTACAGAAATTTCCTCTGTCTTTAGAGTGATAACAATTTTTAATCTCATCCAGCAATTGATTCTACTGGGTATTCCTCTGATATTGCTACAGATCTGCTACTGGCAGCATACCATTTTACAAGCGCATCCAATTGGTGAAACTTCTGTTTACGTCTCTGGGAAAAAACAATATACACAGTCCAGTCACATTAATGTGACCACCTGTCAAAGGCCAGAATAGACACTCTTGTATATTCTGGCTTTAAGTGGAGTGTGGTATTAAGTGGAATTCTTTATATACACTCCACTGCAATGTGCTGCCACCTGCCTTTTGTGATTAGTTATTTCAAGTTGACCTCGAAAGTAGGTGGTAGTCACATTAATGTGACTCGTCTGTGTAAAACGCATGGATACAGACAAGGGATATTATGTGCTTTTGGTGTTGTGCTTTATAACATCTTGATTGAAAATGACGCAAGGATGACATGTAGCATGAAATAAATAACACAAACGTCAGATTTCAGTGCATTGATGGACTGCTCAAGTTGCATGCAGAAATGTAGTGGTCCACTTCCCTCTTATAAGTAATATGCCGTATGCTTTGTAGGTCGAAAGCAGGATGGGAGCACTTATCTTGGCAACTTTACATGTAGTAGATCTGAATGTGATCTGCTCCGTGATTGAAAATGAGAATTCATGAAAACTTATAATCAACAGCAATCGATTTATAATTGACATAATCGATATATATATATACGAGTTATACTTGAAATTCATTGTTGTTTTTCATTGAAAATTCTTATTATTTATTATATTATTATTTAAATTAAATTAAATTTATTTTAAATTAAAAATTTCTTAATAATTTAATATAATATGATCATTTTATTTATATAATATTAATGCATTTTAAGATGAGATTATTTTTCAGTAAACCTCGGCGGTCTTCCGGGACGTATGTATTTTCCCATTAATACTTCAAACACTTATAGTTTCAGAACTATTCTTATTGAATCAGATTGAAATACTATTTATATAATATTTTATATTCTACTTAATATAGCAGTTGTTTATATTTTGAAATTTCTATTCAGATTAAATAGCCAAATAAAAAGCATTTTAAATTTTTTATACTTAGTACTAGAAATAAATTAGAAATCAGTTTTGCTTAACGGATTCTTTTATAAATACTCAATAAAAGGTTTTAAAATAATAGTTATGTTCAGTTTTCATATTCATAAGCGTCGAGGTTATTAAAAAATTAATTTTTTTCAAAGCATTTCGAATTGAAAATTTATTTAGAATTTAACCAAAGTCTAAGGAATCTGAATTTGGTTTGAAATAATTTTCAATTTGTATATAATAAGTAATTAAGTAATATTTATACATACTTGTTTAAAATCTAGATTTAATTATACAAGTATTAAAAAAAGTATTGGATACGTCAAATTTTTTTTTCAGTTGGTTCAGGCGGTCTTCCGGGAAGTATGTATTTTCTTTGCAATTACTTCAAACTGTAACTGTTTATAACGTTAAATCCATTTTACTTAATGTCCCCAATTGTTTTCTGGATAAAAAAATTGGGTACTTACGTATTAACGCCACAGCAGCAGAAATTGCGCTAATGCGCCAATAAAGCGCTGCCGATGCGCCAAAATAGAGACTGTTTTGAATCTATGTTAAACTCTATATCGGCCAATTGTCCACCGAAATCCGATTGACTACTTTGTTTTTAAATAAAGTGTTTTGAATTTTGAAAGTGTTTTGATTTTAAATAAAGTGTTTTGTATATTTTTTGATTTGTCACAAAAATTTTAAGTGTAGATTGGCGCCACTTAAAAATTGCCAAATCTGTAGCAGCGGTGGCGTTAATACGTAAGTACTAAAAATTGTATAATAATTAAAGCTATATTTACAGAATTAATTATATATTTGCAATTAATTTTCAGAAAACTTTATGATTTTGTTATATTATATTTATATTTAACATATGTTCAACTTTTTTTTTAAATTTATATTATGAACATTCAAAAATGCAGAAAATTCAACGATGTACTCGTATTTACATTATTAAATTGTGATTCTTAAATTAAATGAAACTTTAGCGATATGTTTTTTTTTAAAGTTTTTCCCTTTTTCTGCATATTTAATCCAATTCCAATGTTTGAAATGCTCATACAATGAAATACTCATACAATGCTCAAATTATAGAAGTTTGATCAAAGAGCTTTACATTGAGGCGTGCTATATGAAATAGCTATTGTATGCACTTTCCGTTAAGATAAAATTCACTTTCCATTGTAAACTTTCCGTTAAAGATACATGTTTAATGATATGTAAAGGTGTATTAAAACTAGTCACTAATTCATTTATTCTGTTCAAAATAATCATTTTTAAAAGAAATTCAAACAAAATGAATAATTTCAAGAATGAAAAAATTTCAAAATAATAAAGAATTGTGTTTCAAGAATGAAACACAATTACTCTAAATTATATAATTGTCTAGAAAACCAAACATTTTTAACCAAAACATTTCAAAAATAATTTTCACGATCACTAAAAATAGTGACACATAACTACTTAACCTATTTAGAATTAAAGTGTCAACATTGAAAACATGACGAATTTTTTTTTTTTCAATAATATTCAAAACAAATGAAAAACCATTATTAAAACTTTGAATTTAATACAAATTAAACAAATTACACTTTAAATAAATGATAAGGAAAAAAAAGCAAATGATATTTTATTTTACTACTTAAAATCAAACACGAGCTTAAAATAACTGTATTCAATTTTTTTCTGACATACATAAAAAAATACAAAGAATAATTTAAAATAATATCTGTATAGAATATACACTAAATAAATTGCAATAAATACTAAATGAATAACAATAAATGAACATAAAATCAAAAGTCGTTATTTCACAAACAATTTCTAATAAAATTGAAAATAACATAAAATTTTAAGAAACATAAAAAATTATGCCTTATTTTCTTAATTATTGAAGCATAATTAAAAAAAAATAAAAATAAAATTTTTTTTTTGAAATTTCAGTTTCAGCAGGAGACCTTCCAGATCTTTCTCAAAGTAAGTAATTATCTTTTCATTTTTATTTTAAAGAAATAATAAGTTTAATCTGTCATGTAAATATTTAATAAAATGGATTTTTTTATAAATTAGTTTCCAAAGGAGATCTTGCAAACGTTCTTGGAAGTAAGTTTCACTTCAAATTTTGAATTTATATTGATTACTTATGTATAATATTCTTACCAAAATATTTTTTTTATTTTTAGTACCAAAAGCGAAACTTCCAGATATATCCCAAAGTATGCTATAATAAAAAAAATTTCAAGTATTTTGTTCATGCAAAGAAAAATAATAATAATTTTCAAATAATATTCAAAGAATAAAATTTTTCACTCATTTTTTTTCAGTTCCTTTTTCGCAACTTCCAGACCTTTCTCAAAGTATGTTTTCGTCTTAATTTTTTTCACATAAAGCAAAAAAGAAGAATTTCAACTATCAACTAAATTGTTTTCATTTTTTTATAGTTTCTAAAGGAGATTTGGCCAATGTCTTAGGACGTAAGAATCTCTTACTATATTAACTATTTAATTTTATTTGTAAAATAAGTATCAAATATTTTAAATTTAATTAAAACTATTACTTTTTCAGTCCCAAAAAGTTCAATTCCAGATCTTTCTCAAAGTATGTACTTTCTTATATAACATCATTATAATTATTTCTGCTAACTATAATCTGTTTTCCCTAAACCTTTTTAAATAAATTTATCTTTCCCTAGTTTCCCTGGGCAATCTTCCTGGGCGTAAGTATTCTTACTTAATAACAATATTTAACTATTATCATTTTATTCAATTCCTTCTATTAGCTCAAAATATATCTTGTTCAAATTTTCAATCGTTCATAAAATACTTTTTATTCATCCACTCAAATTCAAATACATTTTTTTGAACTTGTAGTGGATGACACTGGATGTTAATACAGTTTTTTCAAATATTAATTGAGTAATTAAATTTAATTAATTAATTTTATTTTTTTTCGATTTAAGTTGCATGTATCTAAATATAGATGGCGCCAGATAAACATAAAAAAAATGAATGAAAATTATTTATTAAGGATTTTCTGCAATAAAGTGAAATAAAAGTAGGAATTGAGGAATTGTAGGAATTGGAAATTTTTTTTTGTGTGTATTACTTGTTTATGTACTATTAATGCATTTTTAATTTTTTTTTTCAGTTAACCTCGGCGGTCTACCAAGTCTTCCAGGACGTATGTATTTTATCATTAATACTTCAAATACTAAAGAATCATATCTATTTTTATTGAATCAGATTTAAATAGTATTTATATAACAGCTTATGAACCACATATTATAGCAATTGTTTGTGTTTTAAAAATTCTATTCAAATTAACTAACCAGATTAAAATCTTTTGAAAATTTTTAAAATTTACTACTAAAAAATTTATAAATAATTTTTTCTTAAAATTAAATTTATAAAAGGCTCAATGTGATGATTGAGATTTGGTTCGGTTTGTTACTCTAAGATCATTTTCTGCACACTTTGGGATACATAAATCGGGATCTACAGTTTAGTGACGATGGAAAGCAATAACTATATTCTACATTACCTGCATTTGTATATTCACATGAGTCACAATTTTATTTAAAATTTTAGTATCTCAAAACTGATCAAATTATTATAAAGGTGTATATATTATAGCCAAAACCTGAATATTACAAAGTGGCCGTTGTTTTTAATAAAACAAATAGCCCAAAGTACGAAGTTCCTTTTTTTCAGTCTTTTACCAGGTTTCTAGGGACACTTAACAATTAAAACAGACTTCGGCCTCTGCCTTAACATAAATAAAGGTTCATTGCTTTTAATTGCTAGTTTAGCCTAATAATTTGTATAGAATACTTAATTAAGTATTATTTCCATATATATGTTTAAAACATACATTAAATTATACTAACAATTGAATAAAAATTATAGTTAAAAAACTAAAAAAACACGCTTTTAGAGTTAATCAAACTAAAATGTAAAAAAATAATTGTTAACGTAAGAATAAAATGACTGACGAGAAAATTAATGTCATTGTTTTAAAAGCGTGGGGTGCTCGATATCAATCGTTATAATTTTTCACTAGTTTCATTCCAAAATGCAGAGTTAGTTTTAAAATGTCATACAACACCTCACGCTTTTAGAACAGTGACATTCATTTTCTCGTCAGTCATTTTATTCTTATGTTAACAATTATTTTTTTACATTTTAGTTTTATTAACTCTAAAAGCGTGTTTTTTATTATTTTTTTTTTAACTATAATTTTTATTTTTTACTTTTTAGTTTGATTAACTCTAAAAGCGTGTTTTTAAACTATAATATTTAAAGGAGGTCCCGGTACGGAGGACTGGAACTATTGTTCTTACAATAATTTAATTGTGAGTAAAACAAAGGCTAGATGCGAATATGTCGAGCCAGCCAGGATTCGAACAAGGAATCTCCTGAACCGCAGTCAGGCGCGTTATCCGTTGTGCCACTGTCCCAAGAATGTGCGAATGTCTTAGGTATTTTCCTTCGGCATGGGATAGATTGCTCTTCATAAGTTAAAATAAAATCACTAATCCTGGCGATCCTAATCATGATGAGATAATAAACTTATTAAAATATTTTATTGTCGTCGGTTCTTGATAAGAATACAGCATTTAAATTAAATCTGATCGCTTAAAGTAGGGCAAAATCGAGCCCAAAGTGTCAGTTACAAACAAAAATACAGGTGAAACTAATAAAAGCGTATTAAATAATATCTTGAATACATTAAAAATATTTTTTTTCAGTTGGCTCAGGCAGCCTTCCTGGTCTTCCTGGTCGTATGTATTTTCTTTGCAATTGCTTCAAATTGTAACTGTCTATAACTCTTAATCAATTTTATTTAATATATGTCTCATCTTATGTGTAAAAATTTGAAATAATATTTAAAATTATTATTTATATTTGTTTACAAAATTAATTTGATTTCTGCTTTTAATTTTTCAAAAAAGTTTTAATTTTTTATACATTAAATTTTTATTTGATTTATATATATGTAAATTAATTAAAATATTTCAAATAAATTAAAGTATTTCCTTATATTTCCAGCCTATTCGAAGAATTTATATTTTAAGGAGAAGTTAGGGCCGTGCGGGGCTGTTTCAGTGTTGTGCCATGGTTGAAATGGAATTATTTTTCAAAATAATTACGCTATGTTTAACTACAATATTTATTAAAAATACAAAGACAGCCCTGCAACACAATAACACACAAAATGCCATTATATAACAAATATTTACAAAATCATCTTAAATACATGTTCATTTGAGGAACTTTGTACCATCCGTACTGCCTGGAACTCTTCTCTCCCTTTGCACTTTCCCTTTTCTCTTTCTCCCTCTCCTATTATCGGTTCGAAAATCTGAAGTGCGAAAAAAAAAACGCAAGGTCCAAAATTTAACGTAAAGGGTCACCTTTCCTTGAAAGGAGGATGTATCAATTTTGAACTCTTCCCTGTTGGCGATATTGTTTTGAGAAGACAAAATCCTTACTTTATGAATGTATTCATTCCATTCATGTATAATTCATGCATGGAACAGTGAGGAGGAGTAAGTGCAAAATTTATTTCCGAATTATAATTTAAAAAGTTGGGCGTAGTTTATATGCTAACTGATACATCTGATATTTTTTTGAAGAAATAAAGAAATCATTTTAGGAGAATTTCTTCTTGTATGTGAACCAAAGTTATAAAAACAAAATTTCAAATTTATATATTTTAGAACATGATTCATCTTTTAAATTTAGGCAAAAAATGTTTATTTTTTTTAACAAAATTAATTTTTTCTAGCATTAAATTGAAACAATAATCACTTATGTAGATGATTTCTTCTAAACTAATCCGTTCTTATTTTCATAAATGCATATAATATAAAATAACATGGTGAATAAAAAATGAAAAAGAAGTCTCATGAAAATTCTGCATTGCATCCAAAAATACTGAATACCTTAACTGCCGTCGGCGTATATATACGCCTCACTTAACCGATGCGTTCCCTGCCGCCGGCGTATATATACGCCTTTCCGAAGTACGATCCTTTGCATTGCGCTGCTATAAAGAAAACTGTTCTCACGGTCTTGGAATACCACAAAATGACCTTGACAATGTTTGAAACGGATTTTATTATTTCAGAGAAAAGGGATAGGGTATTGGTAAAGGGGATGTTTCTGAAACGGTGAGTTATAGCTGTGCAGTTTTTGCTTCTGTTTTTGTTTGAGTAGGTCGTGCTTTTTTTATTCTTCTTTTGCTTCCGTTTCGCCGTGAAACCAGCTGAATGCAATGAATGTGATTTTGGTTTATGTGACTTGGTTTATAAAAAACAAGTTTAGACATTTTAAATAAATAGTTATTTCTCCTATCATATTTTACATATGAAACAATAAAGAATTCTTGTTTTAGGAAATATCACACAGCAGATAAGTTCTAGCATCTGTTTTATTACACTGTTATTCTATACTTTAAATTTAGAATTTTTTTTTTTTTTTTTTTTTTTTTTTTACATTTTATTTTTTCTGTGAAAGTAAAAAGGTTCTATGTTGCAAAACGCACCTCTTTTTTTCCTCCAATACGTCGCATAACTACGCGCGCCTGTATGGAAAACGGTGGCACTGGGGAGCGCATCTCGTAAGTTTTCCTCGGCAGGTAATATATATCATATATTACATATTTGCGCAACAACTTCTTACATAACAGCCTCTTTTATAGTTGCATAACAACATTTTGTCATTTTCAGATTAACTAAAATATGATTAGAAATATGATTAAAATATAATTGAGTTAGAATAAGATAGAAATATGATTGAATTTGATTAGAAATAGCATATTGGGCAAAAACGAAAAATAAAATTTTTTTGAAATCTACTCTGTATTCGAGAAATACAACAGAAAATTATAATTAATTACAAATTTAAATATTTATTTCTAATTTATACTTAACTATATTTAAAATAAAAAATAAAAAGATTTGTAACGCAAACATTTTATTTTTAGTTTCTGTTGGTGATTTGCCAGATCTTTCTCAAAGTATGTTTCGGTAACTTATTTATTTTAAATTGGTGATTGAAGACATTTTGAAATCTCCCAAATCAATTTGTATTTTTTTTTAGTTTCTAAAGGTGACCTTGCTAATGTCCTCGGAAGTAAGTCTGTCAGCCTTATATAAATCTTGATTTACATACTATTTGTAACGTTACATAATTATTAAATGATCTTGTTAATTGCAGTTCCAGCGGCAGAACTTCCAGATTTATCTCAAAGTATGTCTCAATGCTATTACAATAAAGATTGAACTTATTTTAAAAAATTAAAATTTAAACTTAAATTTTTAAAACACGAGGAGCATTTCCAAACAATGGGTGGATCATTTATAAATTCTGAATAGTCGGAGCTAACCTAATTGCGCAGACTAATCTGTTTTGGCCATTAGATACTCAAAAACATCTATTCAGTATCATTACATTTTAGTGGCATCAAGTTTCAATTAATGCGGCAAAAAATTTAAATTAATTCACTTTTTTCAGTCTTCAAGGACAAAATGTTGCAGAAATTGATTGAAAATTGTACGCCGTATATGGGCCTGCAATAAAGAAATATACACTCAAGAGTCAAAACATTATGACCACCCCTACATTTTGCAATGAACTCCCCTGGATGACATGGAAGGCACGTGATCAGGTGGAAGGGGTATTTAACTGGTATGAAGTGGTGGTATTAATCCATGCCAAGGCGGGTTGAAGCTGACAGGTGGTCATAATGTTTTGGCTCTTCAGTGTATATTTATTAATATAGTTTTCAGTATTACCTCAACAAAATATGTCTAACTGCAACTGTGATACCATCTTGCATCTTCCTTCTTTTTCTTTTACTTTAAATTGAGTCTTGCGTCCTAATTTTCTGCCAGCAGTGGAAAATTAAAATCATCAGTGGGCCGAATTTTATACACAGTATATTCGAAAAGTTGTCATTATCTTAACAAAAATGCTTACAGGTGAATGCTGGCTGCTGTATAATACAATTATGCATGTATAAGGAGCCGTTAATGAAAATTTGTTTCCATTTCAATATTATTTATAATGATATAACGGAAAATTATTATTATTATAAATTGTTTATTATTATAAATTGAATGATAAATAATTTTTATCAACACTTTATTTTTATAACCAATCTTCAGTTTTGTTTGGAATGCTCCTCATAAATATTTCACTTGGTTGTCTGAAATATTGAATAAATATGCAAAGATTTGAAATTTAATCAATATATGTTTGTTATATTTTCAGTTTCCTTCGGAGATCTACCAAATCTTTCGCAAAGTATGGTTTTTTTTTTTTTTAATTCTTTAAAAAAATTTCAAATACTTATTGATGTCTTTGTAATTCATCTTAATTTTTTAGTTTCTAAGGGAGATCTTGCAAATGTCCTCGGAGGTAAGTCTTTCGTATAAATATAACATATATAATTGGCATAATTAATAACTTTAATGAGTATTCTTCTTATATTTTTCAGTTCCCGTTGGAGAACTTCCAGATATTTCTGAAAGTACGTGTCCTCCATCATTTAAGTTTTTCACTAGCATTTAACATATTTTAAGATATCTAGTAATTTCCAATATTTTCTTTAGTTTCGCTTGGCAATCTTCCAGGAAGTAAGGCATATTTTTTTTAAAAATAATATACATTTAAGCATGCTCGTACTTTTATGAACACTTTTAACATAATTCACTTATATCGTAGATTAAAGTTTAGGATTATACTTGATTCACGATGTGGTACCAACTATTTAATATAAATGTTAA
Source organism: Caerostris darwini (assembly GCA_021605075.1). Taxonomy (NCBI): domain Eukaryota; kingdom Metazoa; phylum Arthropoda; class Arachnida; order Araneae; family Araneidae; genus Caerostris; species Caerostris darwini. The sequence goes on along the minus strand of BPLQ01007712.1, from coordinate 27,953 downwards.
TCAAGAAAGCCTGATGATCCTAATTTAACTAACACTACTCAGAGCTATCTTATTACGATTTAACGATCGGATTGAAATACATATGTAGTATTACATAGTTACTCTTGTTAATTTATTAAGTATATCAGAATTGAATAAAATATCTTCGTGAAAAATTGCTGCTTTAATTTTGAAAGCTTTTTGCTGAAGAATCTCAAAGAATTGAACTGAACAATATTCTGAAAATGTTCATTTTATTATAAAATCAGCTTTTGAGAGACTCTAACATTTTCTGTTTTTAAGAGTAATTTTTTTCATAGTATATTATGTTAAACGTTGAATAAAAAAAATTCCTGATTTTGTAGATTATATTTGATATTAATGCAGAATGTTTTAAGTTGAATGGCATAAAAAGCGTTTGTTGATTTTTTTCAATTTGTCAAAAGGTTTCATGTACAATGTACAAAACTGATTTAATATAAAGTTTCTAAAAATAAATATTACTTATGAGTTATTTTTAATAATAATAATTTTATTCGTTTCTTTCTTTATAATTTTAGTTTTATGAAATAAGATATTCACAGTTTTTTCTTCTTTAATTCATATCCAAATTAATATTTGCCTTATATGAAACATAAATATTTATTTTCAGTTGGAGGTAATCTTCCAGATGGTAAGTTATTATTGTAATGGTAAATTGGAATAATTTCATAACACGAAAAAATAATTCACTCTATTACTCATTATTCTTAAACAAGTATTTTATGAAATGATGAAATTTTACTACTACTAATTTTTATTTATTTATTTATTTATTTATTTTTAACTTTTTTAGCTTCACTCGATGCCAACGCAAATGGAGGTAAAAACATTTGCTTGAAAACTAATAATTTTATGTTATTATATTAAACGAATACTTAATGTTGTTAGGATGAGACGCATTTCAGTTAAATTGCAATGTACAATTATTTCCAATATTCTAAATAAAAACGTTTATTTTCCAATAATCCCTTTTAAATTTCAAATATTTTACATTAACGATTTGTTTTTAATAGGTTTTATTCTTTTAATTTTAGATGAATATTTTCGAGTTTCCTGTTAAATTACATTAATTAAATCCCTGTGGTCTAAAAGTCACATTCATGCCCACTTTTAGTAAGGTTATGTGTGGCCATTTATTTTTGTGTTCTATAAACACATACGTTTCTGTCTGCTTCAGTTGTTCTTGACTGCTATTAAGTCATTAGAGAGATTTTTGCATAACGTTTTTTTATCGTCCGATATTTCTTTCGTCCTATCACGCGCATGCTCATAGGAATAGCTCAGTAGTGTAGTATTACAGATATGCATGCGCAATAGGTATATATTTTCTATGAGCATGCGCACTAGGAAGAAAAATATCAGACGATAAAAAAACGTTATGCAAAAACTCTCTATTGTTTGTAAATGAATATCGTTAGAAATCACCATAGAAATCATCAGACACCATAGTAAAAATGAATACCATTGTGAATATAAATACGTTAAATAAAAAGAAAATTTTCGAAATCTTTTTATTCTTTTGGGGAGAAATAAATCTTATTTATTGCTAAAATTGGTTCTCTTTATAAATTAATAGTAAATATCAAAAACATAATAATAGATTAAAAGAATTACATTTTTTTTTCTATTTTTAATATTGCTTCTATCTATTACTAGATAACTCAGAAATATATTGGTAAAAAAAAAAAGTTTTTTAGTTCTCATGGTGCTCTCGGAAAAAAAAAATAAATGGGTTAAATATTTCTTATGCGAATGATATACAAGTAAAAACATATTACATTGTAATAAGTTTACAACAGTTTACATGTTAAAACATAAGTAGAATTCAATTCCACACATGTTAATAAATTTTCTGTGCAAAATCATACTATTTAATTACTTTAATTTTTAAATATATTATATTATAAACAGCACAATATCAACATTCTTTCAAAAGAAAATTGTCTCAATTTACTATTTGTTTTTTCATAAAACATTAATAGTTAGCTAAATTTATGCCGATGAATAACGAAATAGAAAGTATTACACAGATAATTTAAAGCTCATTACCCAAATAATTTGAATATATATATTAAATATACTAATCTCAGTATATTTATATAGTATACTATTGTATTGCTATTTATATAACATGTTTCTAGAATTACAATTCCACACATCTAAATAGAATTTCTTTGTAAAATCATAGTATTTTATTACATTAAAACACTTCATTTTTAAATATATTATATATATTCATAGGTGGCCCATCACCAAATGGAGCAGAGGGTATGTTTTATGTTTTTAATCTTATTATAAAATAATATCCATTAAGTTTTATTATATCATACCTATTTATCATAATTCATGTTTTATTTTGTTTTATTTTCAGCTTCAGTGAATGCAAATGGTGGTGGTGGTGGTGGTGGAGCAATTTTTTTTTTAAAAAAATTGTGTTTTAAATTTATCTACGAATAAATATAATTTAACAAAATTTTCTAATTTCAATACCTAAATTTTCTGATTTAATCTAGATTTTTCTTACTCTGATTTTAAAATTTACTTTTTGTAGGTGAAGATTTAGATGTGTCTACTGCAAAAAGTGAGTGGTAAAACAATTTAAACATCCTATTTTTTTTTTTTGTTGAATATTTAAACTTTTATATTAATAAAAGTATAAAGTAAAAACATTCCATGTTGCTGTATATTGTTTTCATCTCTACAATTGTTTTAAAAATTGAATTTAATGAAAAGAAATGTACTTTTTCCATATTCTTTTATAATTTTATAAAATTAATTCAATCAAATTCAAATTAGCTTCATAAAATCAAATTCAAATTCAATAATCCGTTCATGAACCTTTATTTCCTGTGCTACCCTTATGTGCTTCCATTTAGAATGAACAATTCATGCAAATTTAGCTTTTAGTAAATATACTTTTAATATATACTTTAAGTATATTACATGCACTTTTAATTGTTTATTTTTAATCGTTTTATTTTTTTTTTTTAAAGAAATTAGTATAATTTATAAAATAAAAAAACATAGAGTTTATATTCTATTACAGAAACATATATAAACTTAAGATGGCAAATTCAAAAACTAAAAATGTATATATATTATTAGTTATTTTTCTTATATTTTATTTATTTATCCATCAAAAGCAAAGTGAATATATAATATAGTTTTTTAATTTGTTTTACACAATATAAAAACGCTCATATAAAAATGTAAATGTGACATAAACCAAGTTTTCAATGCTTGAATATTGTCTCAGTACTCATTATTTAATTATGCAGGAATAGTTCAATTCAATAACACTAATGAAGATTTTTATGGGTTTTACGTAGAAATAATGAGTGGGCTGAGACGTTCGTAGGCTTATACATAGATGGCGCTACTAGTATTAAATCCATATGATTTTTAGTTAGCCTAACCTTCAAAAGACATGCATATAAATTTAACCACTGTTGCACTATTAGTATGTGAGTTACAGCATTTTTAGTGAAGTTATAGAATTTTTAGTGTTCATCACGTGCAGTCCATTCGGCTGACTGTCGATTGGACTCCGGTGTGAAATGATGGAGCCATGTTTCATCCATTGTCACATATCGACGCAAAAATTAGGGTTTATTACGATTGAACAGCTCCAAACACTGCTTAGAATCATCAATTCGTTGTTGTTTTTTGTCGATTATGAGTTCGCGCGGCACCCACTTTGAACAGAGCTTTCGCATATCCAAATATTCATTCAAGATATGTCCAACACGTTCCTTTGATATCTTTAGGGTCTCAGCTATCTCAATTAGCTTCACTTTACGGTTATCAGAAATTATTTTATGGACTTTTTTGATGTTTTCGTCGGTAACAGCCTCTTTGGGGCGTCCACTGCGTGCATCGTCCTCGGTGCTCATTTCGCAGTCTCTACGGTTGATTTTCCTGGTGAAAAGTCCGAATGATGTTTATCAGGCCAAGCCTTGGCTTCAATAGTATTTTTTTTTCGCCAAAAAACAATGCTTTATTAACATACGAAATTCCTTTTTATCCATTTTTTCAAACTAACAAAAGTTGCTTCACTAAAAATGCCATAACTCACATACTAATAGTGCAACAGCTTTCAAATTTATACACGTGTCTTTTGAAGGTTAGGACTAACTAAAAAATCATATGGATTTAATACTAGTAGCGCCATCTATGTGTTAGCCTATGAACTTTTCAGCCCATTTTTATATATTTTGTATCATTATTAAAACACTCGAACGAGCTAAAACTTTTAATATTTTTGTTTAAATGGATATCCTCAATAGTTTCGGACATTAATTATTACAATATTTAAATGTAAAATAAAAATAACTAATAAGATCTATTTACATATAAATACTTTGTTTACTGGTAAAATAAGTAAGTTTAGTTAAAATAATAAGTTTTTATGATATATTTATTTAAGATTTCGAGAAATAATTATTATTAATTTGAATTTCAATCAACACTAACTAATTATATTTTCTTTTGTAGAACTAAGGGATTTACGTGAGTGTTATTTATGTTATTTAAACTTTCTGTTAAAAATTATGTAATAACAATAGAAATCACTGAAAATAATAATAAAATGCACTTTACTACTTGTACTTTTATTGTAATAGTTTAAAACATTCATATAATATTGTAGATTTTATAACTTTTACTCCTTAGCATACTACTGATAAAAAAACTACTTATTGTGATGTGTAGTCTTTAGTTATAAAATGTTCAAATTACTGTATACACATATGATAATGAGTTTTAGGGAACAATTCAATAGAAAATTAACTTTGAACTATTTTAGCAAAACCCTTCTTCTACTTTAAAAATTCTTTATATGGAGGATAATCTTAAATGAAATTTTCAGAAGCTGTGCATTTAACAAATTTTTTAATCAGTGGGGGAAATATTGCTTGTTTATAAAAAGGTCTAGATTGAATATATAAATTTTTTTTAAAGTTGCAGCAAGTGTATTTGATATAATCTTTGAATCTACTTTGAAAACTATACATAACAAGATATCGTTAAATGCGACCTGAATGGCCGAGTGGCTAGCGCCCGGTACGATCGGGTTCGAGTCCCGGCGGTGCCATGAATGTTTGTAGTGATTCGGAATCCACTTTAAACCATAGGTCCCGGTCTAATAGGAGCGTAGGGCGTTGCGGGGGCATTGTTACTCCGCGTCCGTGGGCTTATCTTCAAGTTACACGCGCCCCCTGAGTAATGCAAAGTGAGTAACGTCTGTGCAGCGCATGCCTTAAGGCATCCAAGACAAAGCTGTCTAAGTATTTGACAGCTGAATTAGAAAGAATTAATAGTTTAAAAAAACTAAAAAACACGCTTTTAGGGTTAATCAATCTAAAAAGTAAAAAATAATTGTTAACATAAGAATAAAATGACTGACGAGAAAATGAATGTCATTGTTCTAAAAGCGTGGGGTGCTCAATATCAATCGTTATAATTTTTCACTAGTTTCATTCCGAAATGCAGAGTTAGTTTAAAAATGTCATACAAAGCACCCCACGCTTTTAGAACAGTGACATTCATTTCTCGTCAGTCATTTTATGTTAACTGGTTATTTTTTTACTTTTTAGATTGTTAACTAAAAGCGTGTTTTTTAGTTTTTAAACTATTAATTTATTTTTTACTTTTTAGTCTGATTAACTCTAAAAGCATATTTTTTTTTAGTTTTTTTAAACTATAATTTATTTTTCATGTTTTAATTTGTTTGTTGGGCCACTTGTCGTCGTTCTTAATGTTTTCGGAGTTCCTTGGCCTGCAGGACCTTTGACTCCAGGATGGATAGCACATAAAGTTCATTAGATAAAAACACATTGATACAGAGATAAACAACAGGAAAAGTGATTAAGGAAACTGCCCAATTTACAAATTTACAATTACAGAAAATCAAAAAATTAACAATTCTATACAAGATAATGTAAAAAGAGAAAATAAAAATAAAAAGAAAAGTAATATCAAAAATTACAAATACAATAACAGGTGCAAAATGCAAAAAATATATACAAAAAATTTAAAAGAGAAAAAAGAAAAGGTGAAATATACTACAAAGTGGCGAAATGCTGCTAGAAATGATGACAAAGTCTAGGTCAATTGCAAATTATGCAGAGACGCCCGAGGGCGCTTAGCGTTTTCTGGCAATGTGAAATCGTATCTTGGAAGATTACGGATTTCATCATTGGGAATAAGATTAAGGTTTGCGTAAAAATTTGTCGCAAGCTTGAGCATAAAACTTTGAATAGGAGAGAGGGATAGGCTACGACGGATGTCATCATTTCTAAAGTACCAGGGAGAATTCGTAATCATACGAAGCAGTTTATTTTCAATAGTATTAATATATTTAATATGATACCTTGCAGCAGAACCCCAAACCGGGCAAGCATAGGTTATTACGGGACGCAAATAGTACATATAGAGAATGAGTTTATTTTCTAAAGAAAGAGGTGAGTTTCTATTAATAAAAGGATATAACATGCGGATAGCTATGTTAACTTTGCGTTTAATGTGAGCCATGTGATTAATATATGTTAGTTTATTATCCAAAAATACTCCTAGATATTTTGCGTTAGTAGACCATGCTATTAGTTGGTTAAAGAGATAAATGTTAGGTGGTGTAAGTCTTCTCCTCGTGAAAAGTACAGCTGTGGTTTTGTCAACATTTATTTTAATACGCCAACGAGTGAGCCAAGCTTCGAGGTGTGTAAAGTAAGTCATAAAATTATTTTGTATGTCAGTGAGTGTTTTTCCTGTTGTGATAACTGCCGTGTCATCTGCATAAATACCTAAAGAAATGTTATTGAAGTGTGGAATGTCGTTGATAAAAAGATTAAAAAGAATTGGCCCAATTAGTGACCCTTGCGACCCTTTTTAGTCTGATTAACTCTAAAAGCATATTTTTTTTTAGTTTTTTTAAACTATAATTTATTTTTCATTTCCACTTGGCCGGTTATCCGCTAAGTTTACATACTTTTTACCCACCGAAATTTTCGGCCAATAGGACGAGCGCAATTCGATCGCGGATATTACTGAATTTTACCCGGGGTGAAAGACAGCTAGGCAACTGGCGTACCGGTTACAGTTCCTTGGTGGTTTTAAGAATCACAAAAACCTCCACATCTTAAATTAATTAAAACATTAGCATAAATTGTAGTTTCTTAAATTAATGAATAGAAATAATTAAAAATAAATAAATGAATTTAAAATTTAGGAAAAACATCTGCTTGAGAACAATTAAAGCAGATCGAAAAAGCTAAAGCTATCAGGTACAATTAAGAGTCCGTTGACGTGCCCAAAAATAAAAGGTTAAAGTTAAAATGAGAATTTTTAAGATAAAAGTAAAATAAAACAAAAGTAATTAAAGATTAAACAAAATAATTATACAAAATAAGTAGGGTTTCATCAGTTGACTGACTCGCCAGTAGATGGCGCCATCAGTCCCAAAATCGAGCCCAAAAAGTGAGTTACATACAAACATACAGGTGAAGCTAATAAAAGCGTATTAAAAAAAGATATTGTTAAATCGATTTATTGCTTCATTAGCATGTCATTTTAGAAATTTAAATCGCTAACTTATTTATTGCTTAAATATAAAATATTTATAACATTTAGAAAAACATATAGTAGTATGGATTATGAAATGTGAGAAATCCATAAGGATTGATATAAAAATTAATAATGCCTTTTTTTAATGATCCACATATTTAATTTTGTGAATTTTTTAATTACTACTTCAGAGAAGATTTTGTATAATAATATAAATAAAAAGAAGAAACTTAAGAATTTGTTTAACGAATGTCCTACATGCTTCAATTGGCAAATGCATTTTTCATACTTCACGTGCCTGTCTTTTGCAAGATCATCTTGTCCCTTTGAACTGGTGAAAAGACTTGTAAATATTTGAATTGTTCTTGTGTTCAATTGGTATATTCCACAAAATTAACCTTGAAAGATGATTGCTGACTGATATTAGGCGAATGACAGTTTCTAGAAAGCCTTCTAGGAAATGAAGGCCAATTTTAGCTACTTTTATTCAAAAAACAGGCACATATTGTCCATAAACTAAATATTCTCCATGTTTATTTTGTCTTTTCGGGCCTGATGGCCAACTGGCTAGAGCTCCACAGGTTTCAGATTCGAGTTCCGGCCGTGCCATGGATGTTTGTAGTGGTTCGAAATCCACTTTAAACCGTGGGCCCCGATCTAACACGATCGTAGAGAGTTGGGGGAGGGGTAGTGTTACTCCGCGTCCGTAGCTTATCTTCAAGCTACACGCACCTCCTGGGTAGCTGAGTGAGTAACGTAGGTGCAGCGCTTGCCTTAAGGCATAAAAGACAACTGTTTAAGTAATACATTTGAAAACATTTACATTTGAACACATAATACATTTGAAATTGGATATTTATTTCTGCATTACTGCAGAAAATCAGTAATTTTAAAAATATTTAATTAGTAAATTAAAATTAGTAATAATATAATTAGTAATTTTTCTTTCTAATTACTAGGAACATTATTTGAATTTACTATAAACATATGTAATGTTAATACTATAGATATCTGTTTATTTATGATATTGTTATATTAATTTGTATAGTTTGCAATATATTCATTTTGAAAAAGAATTACTTTTGTGATCAAAGAAATGGTAAAAAAAAGTAAAAAATTTGTGTGGTTAAAATAATTTTGAAACATTAATTATATAGAGAAATAAAAATTATTTTTAATGGGTTTTTTATGAAATACTTATTTATAATAACAAATTTTCCAGTTTTGAAATACAATATCGACGTCAGTCAAATTGACATGAGCCAAATTGACCAATTAGGCCACAAGTATAACGGTAAGTTTATATATTTTTTTTTATTTTCATTAAAAAAAAATATTTCAAAACACATTAAAGTTTGAGCAATAGCTATTTTAGTTTGATGTTAGGTGGCTTTCTTGAATCAATTAGTTTTTATAACCATAGAATGAATTTTTTTAAAGAAATTTTTCAATAATAATAATTACTACAGTAGAAGTATGTACAAAGGTTTCTAAATTTGAACAATTTTGAAATATAATGATTATTTATTACACACGTTTTCTGATTTTTATCCCAATTATAATTTTTATTCCTTCCAATCATAATTTTCATTTATTCCAATCATAATTTTCATTAATTTTCCAATCATAATTTTCAATAATTTTCCAATCATAATTTTCATAATCTCATCATAATCAGCTTTTGTGATAATGACACTCAACTTTAACATAATTTTTACTGTTAATTATTCATTATGTACTCGCATGATGTTTACTCTACAAAATCCTTCTATATAACAATGCAATAACGAAATAAAAGCTCCTACATTAAGAAGTTGCATTATTAGGTTCAAACTCGAATCCTCTATCCTCTGCCACGTGCAATAGTAGGTTCTTTTAGAAACTAGGAGATACAATGGCATTTCAAGCAATGTACGCATCTTGTATCAATAGTTAGGCTGCTTGGTGTTTTTCTGGAATTTCTCCTATAGAGTATCAATATATGATAGTTACTCTAGAAAATTCTTCTAGATGACAATGCAATAACGAAATAAATGCTGTATAACAGAGAGAGTATATATTAAGAAAGACATATATTAAGAGAGTGTGTGTAGCTAGGTTCAGACTCGAATCTTCCGTCTAAGCTTCTTCCTTACCCTAGTATATTATTAAAACAGAATAATAATTTTTTATTGATTGATCTTTGAACGTGTGTCATCTAGGGTCGATATTAGGACGTTTATAAATAAAAGTAAATTTGACGTAATAAAGATTCTTAAAATACTCCACGAATGATAATAGTGTAATAGAATTTTACTACAAAGCATAAATACAGCAAAGCATTTTTGATGTTTAAAATTTTTTTCCAATGTCTTTTCAAAAAGTGTGAGAAAGTTTAGAAACATATTTTATACAAAGACAAAGTATGTATGAATTAAGAGTACCAGCACTAGTTTTCTGTATTTAGTGAGATAGACAGCCTTCCTTTTAAGTAGAAAAAAATAATTACTTAGCTGAATTTGGATCTTCATATCTAATGTATAGCGCATAGATGAATCTATTTTCCTTATTTTCTAACTAATTTTTGTATGCTTTTAATGTTAGCAAATTTCATACATCTTGAAAACCACAGATTATCACATGATTTTCAGAATATTTGATTTAAAAGAGATTAAAATTTCTTAACAAATTGATACTGATACTCAGCACTTCCTAAAATATAATAATGTCTAAAACAGGAAAGTTTGAAAATTGTAAACTTTATGGAATTATTATGTTTATTAGTAAATTCAAGGTCGTTGGTCCGTCGGTCGCTAAATTATTAGACATTTAACATCTGATGTGAAACAAATTCAGATTTCTTATTATTTAAGCACCATTGCAGAGGGAGGTTGCTACACTATATCCTTTTGCACCATCAATATTAGGAACTAAAACCTCCAAGGGCAGCATCAACGTTATGTGTACCCTCTTCCAGTCTTTCTAGAGATCAATGTCCATTCCTGGCAGAGACAGGGTCACTATCTATCAAGATCACCTCACCTTTGTAGAAAAATAAAAAGATTTAAACAGATACTTTTGTGTCATCAGTAAGCCCTTAACACTTTTATAATAATTTGTATGATTTTTGTTGTTTCACCATAGCATTTGACAAATCTTTTATTTTCAAACTCCTTGTATTTGATACAGAAAAAATTATTTATATTTCTTGGTGTTAAATTTTGCGTTTCATTTGTGCATTGTAAGCCGTAATTATCATAAAACAAGACTAATTTCTTCAAAGATCTTCTTAATCTACCTCGAATATCAAACTTCTTATAGGCAAATTGACTAATGATATAATATATTTATTATTTAGTGAGATGTAATGTCATTTCACTGAGAATAATGCCTTTTTCGTACTTATTGACTAACAAATTACAATGCAATATCTTTCACGGCGGATTTACAATTCAGATAATTTATCTGGAAACTTAGACAATTTCTGGTTTTTTTCTGGTTTCACTTTTCTCTTTAGACAAAACTAAGACAATTTTTTTAAATGTGTGAAATAAAAAATATAGTGTATGAATTTTGTTCTGAAACATATGCTTAAATAACATAGATTTCGCGGTATTTTCACAAAAATGCAATTTACAGAAATTTTAAGAGTTATTATAATTTTTTTAGGAAAAGACAGTTGTAAGTATATTTTAATACACTTCAGTTTTTGTATTTGTTTTGTTAAAAAACGTTTTTCTATTATTTGCTTAAAATAATATTATATCCATATTGAATATATTATTTTGATTATTCCAAAATTTCATTTAAAAATTTTGAGCATCGTTTAAAAAAATCCCTATTCAAAATAAATACTTCATTAATATATTTCGCACGTATTATAACAAATCATACATGAAATTTGATATTTTTTTTAAACTGTGTAATTTAGTTTTAAATATACTCATGTTTGTGAAAATTGCAACACCATGAAGGAATCGTCCTAATTGAATGAAATTTAATACACAGTTGAGTGGTAGTGGTACAAATAAATGATTAAATGTTCAAAGCAAACAAACAATAACAAGAGATCGGAATCAGTATTTTCTGTAGCCACCACGCACCGCAATAAGTGCTGCTACACGACGTGGCTTGGAGTCAAACAAATTTTGAATGTTTGCCTGAGGAAGAGCATTTCATATTGTTTGTATGAGCACCCAAAGTTCATCTGCAGAAGCAACAGGACGAGGATCACGAGCGAGACGCCGACCAACGAAATCCCACACATGTTCAATCGGCGACATATCCGGGGAATACGCAGGCCAAGGAAGAAGCTGTACGTGCCGCGTTGCAAAGAAGGATTAAACAGTCCTAGCGATATGAGGAAGGGAACAGCTTCGGGCTGTAGAACTTCACTGATGTACCGGTTGCTGTTCAGATTGCCCACAATTCTTAGCAATTGAGATCGTCCATGATATGCTATGGCACCCCAGACCATAACTCCGGGTGTTAGTCCATTGTAGCGTTCGATAATGCACCCCGCAAGGTGGCGTTCACCGACATAGCGTCTGACACGAATGCGGCCATCATGGTACCACAAATTAAAGCGGGATTCGTCAGAAAACACGACATGCTGCCAATCAGCACGCCAGTCTCTATGCTGAGCGGCCCATTGTAGCCGCAGGCGGCGATGGTTTAGCGTGAGAGGGATCCTGTATAAAGGAGTCCTTGCGCGCAGTCCCCGCTGCAGCAGACGTCTACGAATTGATGAAGCACACAATGAAACACCTGTAGCTAGTGACCACTGTGCTGCCAATTGTCTAGAGGAAGCTGTACGGTCCGTCAGCGCCATGCGGACCAGGTGTCTATCATTGCGAGCTGACGTCACATTTCGGGAACAACTCCCGGATTTCCGAGTTGTCCGACACTCGTCCGTCCACTGCTTCCAAAGACGCATCACTGTGCTGCTGTTACGCTGCACACGAGCGGCTACTGCACGATAAGACAATCCAGCTTCACGAAGGCCGACTATTCTCCCCGTTCCAACTCTGTAAGTTGTTCAAATCTCGCTCTCTTTCGTCGAAGAGGCATAAGTAACGATTGAGCTAACGTTTACCACTAGCAGATAACCGCCGATAACCATACACGCCTCGCTACAGCTGTCTATTTATTCGGATCCATCCGCAGTTCACAGGACGCTGCTCAGCATACGCATGCGATACGGATTTGAAATTCTAATCATTTGCATATCATGCGCTAATTTGCATTTCCTGAAAATTTCAGCTCACTCGCGTAAGTCCTTCATGGTGCTGCAATTTTCACAAACATGAGTTTATATATGATATAATATTTGATGAAATAGTCAAAAACAATTTTAGGTAAAGAAATTAATTTCAATGTGTAAAATAATCAAAATCATTCTATAAAGGGCAAAAACATTATATGATTCATTGGAATTATTAAAATTTGTTGTATTGTATTGTTTATTGCTTGTTGTTATAAATGTTATACTTCAAATTATCATGTTTATTCATTGTTTTATTAGCATTGTCTTTCATGTAATTGTTATCAAATTTATCTATTTTTATAGTTTATGCATTAATTGAAGATGTTATGTCGGAGTTACAATACTATGAACACTAAACTTTTAGTATATTAAATAATATTATGATGGTTAAAACGTGAAGAAAACAATTATAAGAAAAACTATATATGTATAAAAAAGAAATTTACAAAACTAATTAACATATTAATGCAAAAATATCATAATTGTATTTCATATCACAATAATTCTACTGTATTAAAAATTTATTAGATATTTTAAATACCAATTTATCCATATTTTCCTGTTTTTAAGATGAGATATTTTAATTTTATTTTCTTTTTTAGTACAACCCTCCAGGTGTAAGTATAAATAAAAATTTATAAATTGATTAGTAAGAAGTTTAGAATTTTATATGTATTGCAAGCTGATATTTAAATTTATGATGCAATTTAGTATACATTTGGATTAACTAAATTTTATTTCAAAATATTAAATAAAACATGGAAATGAACTTAAAATATTACTTTTTTCATGATTTTATTCCTTTAAATTAATTATATAATTTTATTTATTTATTCAAATTTTATATGTAATCACATTATGAAATGAACGTATGAAATTCTAACTTTTATATGATTGAAATAAATGGTTTATCTTTACTTTAAATTTGCAATACTTTTAAAAATAATTATATTAAGGATATAAAGCTATTTAAAAATAGGTTTTTAAAATGAAAATCAAAATCTTAGTAAATTTATATCCTGCGATTGTTGTTTTTTACGAATACATAAATTCTTTGCTGAATCCTATGAAGATATAATGAAATTGTCTCAACATAAAACACATCATACACGAAATATTTTAATAGAATATTACAAAATTTTCAAGCCAGAAAAATAAAAATTATTTATTGTGTGCATGATTTTTTTAAAAGTATTTAGTAAATTACAATTATGTACAAATATTGTTTAGTACATAGAACGAAGAAGCAATTCAAAGAAGTAATTTTGAAGTTATTGTTTATTTTTAATTTTAAATTAAATCCACTGATATTTCAAGTAGTTTTCCTTAAATATAGTCAATATAAATATTCCATGCCATAATTATTGCTGTATGTACGTCAGTCATTAATTATCGCTGTGGCTTTCATTCATAAATCTCCGTATAGATAATCTCTTACTCAAAATAGTTTTGAACTATCTGCTTCAGAATTTTAAATTATTAATATAAAAGTCTAAAGTTCTTTAAATTATTGTGTATTAAATCTTAAGTTTAATTGTATTTTTAAACCTAATAATTAAACTGATAAATCTTTTATATCTTTCATGTACTTTATTGGCTAGATATCGAACTTCTGCAAAGTAAAATAATTTTAAAAATTATCTACATTAGAATTTAAAATTATTCGAAAATTTTTCATATTATTTGTTAGTTTTAATTAGTTATACTTAATATATTTCAAATAAATATTTTGCATCATTTTTTAAGCTCTCGGAAATTATTCAAAATTTTAAATTCATAACCACGTGTTTATCAAATTTTAGGTCACGATTCAAGTAAGTGTAACATTTATATTTTTTATGTGAGCTGCAATATTTAACTTGCAAATATAATTCAGGAAATTATTTCTTATAAACGACATTTCTTTCAAATAATATCAAATTATAATTTTCTTATGTACACTTTTGTTAAAGAATAATTTTTGTATATGTATAGTTTAAAGGAAACATACCCCCAAAAATATTTTATACGTAAATTTCAAATATTTAATTTATTGATTACTTTAATAATCGTATTTTTTATTTGATAAATATTTATTAGTGATCACTAATTTTAAACTGCATTTATATGAATAATACAACAGTTATTCAAAAAGAAACCTTTTTTTTCATGTATACGAAAAATGGGTGGAGATAGCAACTTTAGTAAGTATTTAATAGTGAAATTGAAACAAAATAATGAAATTGACTCATTCGTTATATCAATTGAAAATGAATGTTGTCGTAAAAAATCGGAACAAATGTGAAGCGAGTCTAGTATGAGTAGATTTTTGAATGAGAATAATATTGCATCTATTGTAATTTATCATTTCATCGCAAACTGTGTAATGTTTATGGACCAAACATGAGTTCTGCTTTGGACTTTATATTATGCCGGGGAAGACGAACAATCTTACAATAGGATTGTGACTGGTAATTTTTCCTGGATACTGTAAATAAACATCAAAAGCAAAAAGTAATTACTGCACTGGTGTCACATACACTCACCAAAACACAACAAAATTGAGAAAAACTGTTCTGCCTGAAAGTTTAAGGCAACAGTATACAGAGTTGCAAAAGAAGTATTGCTAGTGGAGTGCATGAATCATGGTTTGACTATCATTTCAAAAATAGCGAAAACTCAAAGAAGACATCCACAACAAGTGTTGGGGTCATGATAATTTTTTTTATTGCTGGTTCGTGACAGTGCAAAAATGCACAATTCTAGACTCACTAAAAACTTTTACAGTGATTCCATTGGAATATGTTTGATCAGCCTATAGTCTATATTTGGTGCTATCGGATTATTTTTTCTTGATGTACTTTAAATAACTATAGGCGTGGTACCACTTGAAGCCGATGAAATAGGCAAAATATATTTTTAAAGACAGCATTTCAAAAGTTCTTCATCCTTATGAAAAAATCCTCAATGTATGTGACAATTATGTTTAAAAGAAAAGTACAGTTGTGGCTTTCAAATTTTAATAATAAAATAATCTGTAACTATGAATGTCTGTAATTTATCACCAGAGTTTTTTTTCCGAATTACCACATTGTTTGTTTGAAAATTAACTTTTTTAATAGTTTTAATTTTTTAATGTACCTTATGTAATAAATTTTTTTTATATTTGAATTATTTAAATAATTTATTAATATTTTTATTTTCTTTAGTTAATGACCGCTGTAAGTATTTCCTCCCTTCCCTCCAAGAAATTATTGCTCATTTTTATGTTTTTAAGTAGTATTTTCTTTTAAATACATGTTGCAATTAAAACTTAAAGCAGTTATTTAATAAATGCTATTTTACTAAAAACATATTTCAATAAAATATGCTTCTTATAGATGGAGTTGGAAAACGTAAGTAGATATAAAATATTCCTTTAAAAATTGCAGGATTTAATACTTCAACTGAAACTACTTTAAGAAAATTTCAACTAAAATATGTCAATTAAAATATTTACAATTACTACCTTTAAACAAAAATAATAATTTTTTAAATAAAATTCCCAAAATGAAAATATTTACGTCATTCTTACGTGAAAGGTTGCTTATAGCAAAAACTTTTGAAATTATATTTTTATAACCTTTCAATTAAAGTAAAATGAATGAATAGTTCTTTCCTTTGTATGGAAACTAAAAGTTTATTTATGAAAAACAAAATTAATTAAGTTCTAAAAATTATTCGTTTAAATACCATTATTAATACTATAACTTTTTTTTATTTCAATATAGATTTCGTCAGAGGAGGTACTTATTATTTATCTAATAATTTAATTTTTTTACAGTTTTTGTCTATATTATGTAGAAAAAATATAAACTAAAGTTACTTTAAGGTTACCTGATATATAAGGTTTATCTAATATACAATAGCATATGAAACTTACAATTTAAGTTGTGAAATAAAATAATTTTTTAAAGTAAATATAAAGGTATAACATTAATATATTTCTGATAACATGGTGTTGTCTAAAAATTTTTAGCCAGGTTTACTTCTTTGAAATAAGCATATTTTTTGTTGTTGTTTACAATGTTTTTTGTAATTCCATGTCATTATATTCTTTTTAAGTAAAATGATAATTGCACTATAATTTTTTATATATTTCTCTAAAAATATAATCTGTATAACCTAGGAAGAATACATTTACATAACAATTTCATATACTAATCATAAAAAATATTTCTTTCTGAATTATTTTGCTAGTGTTAACTAATAAATATTGAAATATTTTATTATTTAGCTAGAGATGTTGGATTTGGTAAGTATTTATATTTCTGTTCAATAAACACGTTTGGTATAACCTCATAAATTTTACCTTTTTCCCATTATTACATTAGCACATTCATTAATTTAATTAATTATTTAATTTAATTTAATTATTTAATTTAATTTAATTATTTAATTTAATTTAATTATTTAATTTAATTTAATTATTAATTTATATTCATTAATCACTTTTTAATTTGAATTTCAGCACTTGTAAGCGCAGGTAAGTAATAAATTGTGTAACATAATTTAAAGATTATATTCATTCATTGTATTCAATTTCAGCAATAAACTGCTACCTTTTTTTTGTATAAATAACTAAAGTCATTCTTTTTATTTGACAGATACTGTCAATAAAAAAATTGATTGATTTATAATGTTAATTGTATAATGCAATAAGAATGTGACTGTGAAGCAAAAATTTCTAGCAAATTATTTTATTTTTAAAACGAAATTTCAAATAATAAATTTTCTAAATACCAAAGTGCGTGTAAAAGGTTTAAATTCATTATTTTAAGTACTGTTGCTTAAAAATATTATTCAAGAGCAAAATACAGGAAACATTTCTGATAGGTTAAAAACTTTATTATTAACGAAATTTGTACATTCTGCTGTTGCAATGATATATGCTTGAAATTTTGGTATAAAAAACATGTAAAAGCATAAATATGCATATCACATCACATTAAATTTTATTTATACACAAAAACGAAGAAAAATTTTTTATTCTCGTGATTGGTCTAACAATAAATTATTTTTTCAGCGCAAAATATAAATGGAATTTAATATCCTAATAATTAAATTCTAATAATTTAATACTCTAAGCGAAATAAAAAAATTCATATCTTAAAATGAAACTATTAATTTTTATTTACTATTATTAAATGAAAATTTCTTATATTTTAATAAAACAAATTTAAATGCATTAACGTATTTTCAACAATAAAAATTTCAGAAGACATAAAATATCAATGCTTTTTTAACTTAATTTATAAAAAAATAGTTAACACATTGTTAAAGTATTCACTATCATTTTTAACAAATTTTATTATTGTATTTTTATTAATTTATATATAATGATCATATGTCAAGGCTGTCATACGATATCATTGAATATCTATTATTTTCCGATTAATTTAAACGTTGGAATACATTAGTAAAATCTACTATTAACATAAAACAAGCATTTTATACTTTCCTTTTTAAAATATATGTTTTGAAACTTTTTATTAGAAGTTGGACTTATATACATTTTATCAATATTATATTGTATTAAATTATTATTTTATATGTATGTATTGAATCTTTTATTATTTTACAGTTGAAGGGCTCGTTGATCCTTTACTTGGTGGTAAGAGCATTTATTTATGAGGCAATTCTTTTTTAGTTGGAAATTTTTCCAATAATAAATTAATTTTTAACTTATTTTCTTTTTGAGGGATGCAGAAAATAAAAACTAAAATTTTAATAAAAAATACATTTCATTTTGTAACTGTATAAAAAGGAATTTGATCTGACACTATTCTATAAACAATGCATAAAAATTGAGAAACTAATATTAAATAGAATAAAAATTCAATTATATTAATTTAATTTAATATTTTGATTTGCCATAAAGTTGCAGATATTGAGTAAAATTATGATAACAGTTTTAAAATTATTTGTTTGCTAACAAAACGTTCCCCATGTTCTATTGATAAACATTTGAAAACTTTCATATAATAATATAAAGATTTTAGAAATTTATATAAATATAATATCTTTTGAAATATTTTTTTATAAAAAGTACTTACTTAAATTTTTATTCTTAAGAAGTTTTTCCATATACATTTCGTCAAATTTGTTAAATTCTATATATTATTATATTAAAACTCTCAAAGAGGATTGTTTGCTGAAAGTAAAAAGTTTATTTCAATATTTATTTGCAAGACATTCCACGTAATTTATCTTAATTTCAATTTAATATAGTCATTTTGAAATAGAGGTATATACGTTGTTCACATCCTATTAATGCTTTTTATGTATTTAAACTAAAAAAAATAACAAAATTAATACTTAGGAATTTTTCTATAAAAAATTTTTTTCATATTTTTAATTTGTTTCTATTTCTATAAGAGATTAATTTCTAGAATTAGAAATATTTTAAATATGCATCAATACTCATCCCAAATTTAATTCGATTTTAATTCCTTTTTGTAGTAATTTTACGTTACAGGAATCTAATATTATTTGAAAAGATTTACTTAGAAATTTAAAAAAATATATGTATTATTCAGATTTTTTTTTTAAACTTATTCTTACATAACAGAAATTCAAAGTTCATAAATATTTTATTGATATAAAATTAAAACGTAATGAATACGGCGAGAAAGTTTTTGCAAGTAATTTTCAGACTACAGATATCAATAGCTATGCATATATCTGCATATTTTCAATATCAGTTTAATTAAAAGTAAAATTTAAAAACGAAATTTCCTTTTCAGGTCTAACGGAAGGAGGTAATTATGCAATTTATTATAAAAATGAAAAACAAATGAAGACAATTTAATGAACTTTATGTTGAGTTTTAAATTAACTGCATTTTTAATGGGCTTAAAATTTAACTATAAATTTAAGAGCTTACATAAAAAAATATACTTGAAAATTAAACAAATATATTATTTAGAAATCCTCCTCCATTATTTCATTGTTTTCTTAAATCATCATAAGCTTATTTTTAAAAAAAAAATATGCTTTTGCCAATAAATTTTTAATCTGGAAAAATAGTAAAATACAAGTTATATTTGAAAAGTTTTTAATTTTTTAACTAATACCTGAATGAATTAATTATAAAAAATTAAAACCTTTCGACAATTTTAAAATTTAAATATTTATCTGACCTTTGAGTACTTTTTATATTTATAACTTTTTATGTACATTTTTAAAATACACATTCAACAAAAAAATTATTTTTGATGAAAAGAAAATCAATAGTATATATTTCAGAAAAAAAAATTTTGACTTTACATTAAAAAGTGTTTGAAAGTCATAGATTACTTATAAATTGAATTAAATTTCAATTATTATAATTAAAGGCTGAAAATGAAAGCTATTTTTGATAAATTTATTTACTTAATTATAAGTTAAGTATTTAATTTAAAAGTAAATTTTTCACGAAAGTTCTCTCTAGAATCTTCTTATAGTACCAAAGTTAAAATTTTAATAACAAAAAATGATAAAAGAGTTAATAATGCATTTTTTAATAATATTCCCAATCCTTTAGTTGGTGGAGGATTGAAAGGTAAGTAAAATTAATTAATTTCTATTAATACACTAAAATATATTAATTAATTATATAAAACACTAATTATTTTTTAACTGTAATCAGTTATAAAATAACTTATCAAAACTAAAATTTTATCCTAATTTAATTGTATGTTACAAGAATAATTTATTATTTATAATAATTTATTATCTATTATCGTAATTTAATTGTAATTTATCACATAGTATTAAACATAATGATTGACACTTCAAATAATCTTATAAATGATGTACATATTGCATATCTTCGCAGTTTACTGTAGCATAAGTAATGTTTTCTAATGTGCTTTTACTAAAAGGAAAATTCAGATGTTAATTATGATTTTCTAATTATAGCGCTATTATGTGCAAGTAAGTGATTCTCATTGTCTTTTACATTATTATGTTATTGAATAGATGTATATGTGGTGTCTCCTTCTAGCAACCTCTTAAAAGTGCTTACATTAATAAATTTTCACCTATTAATTTTTAATTTTCTAAATATTACTAAATGCAATTAATTCATAATTTTTATCAGAAAAACAATACCCCTGAAAGGCTTATTCTTTATGTATACGTAAAAGGCTTCTAAAGTTTTAATAGACCTAGACACTTTTTTCTCTTTCTCTTCGTTTTTATACATTTACTGCGTTTTGTTTGTTTTAGATTTTTCAAATTTTTATTGTGTATGCATATCAATTTTTTGGTTTAATTTTTACTATGAGAGGTTACTCAAGTCCCAGAAAAACGATGTTTTACAGTTTGAATCGAAACTGTCCATTCTTCCAAATAGAACACATCTAATTCGATTCCTCTCCTAATAGTTCAGTGGTTCTCTAATTTCCGGAGTATCGTGTACTGGAATGAATCCGTTCATTGTATTGATCTGTTTATTATTCAATTAATAAACCATTCTTTATATATCTCACTAAGGAGACAGAGTTTTTCTATCACAAAGAAGTTACTCTGGACCATATTAGATTCAATATCTTTAAAATAAGTTTATTATGATTGTATTGGCAAACAGTTATTAAACTAAGATCAAAGGTCGAAGTTATTGAAAGAACTAAAATAATGATTAAAAGTTTAAAGTTAACAAGACATATCTTCATTGTAATAAATATCATATAATACTAAGGAGAGATATATGCTTTTCTTATCAGGCTCCGTGGTGGATTGTGTGATCTTCGACCATAATTTTTAAACCTTCTTTGTTTTCAACAATACACTTACATTCTAGCTTTAATTCAACAACATCACTTCAACATATTACTGTTGTGATGCTAATATAGTACATCAAAATTTACGTACCTGTCTACATTAGGCAGATCTAGTATTGTGTTAATGTAAAATTTCTCAAATTATGTTTGCAAAATATTACTGTTACAAATAACAGTTTTAATAAAGTTAGATAAAATGATATTGTAAATTATACATTCTATAAATTAACAATAAAAAACAATAATGCATTATTGTTTTTTTAATTGTTGAACAGAGCATTACGCTAGAACTATGCTAAGAATGCATTATTGTTCTGTATCTGTTAACAATGCATTATTGTGCGGAGCTGTGTTAGGAATACATTATTGTTTCTTATTGTTCATAAACAATAAAAAATAAGTTTTATTAAAACAACAACACAAAATATTACTATTTATCCATATAGTATTCTAAACTGAAAAAATTTTGAAAAATTTGTATTAATTCGTTTGTGTATGAGATGTATAATAATCATTGGATGATATATTTATAAATATATTAAAAATTATAAGGAATTTAAAATAAACTAATATTGAATTGTTCTCCTTCTCTCAGTTGAAGATGGATTCAGTGGTAAGTGGATTTAACATAAAGTGTAAAAATTTATTAATATTTAAAATTAAAATTTTAATCACGATTAAAATATTAAAAATAAACATATCTTAAATTAATCTAATTATTACGTTAATAGGTTAATGTGAATGTATTATGTTAATAGGTTAATGCCAATCAATGTATTTTGTTTTCAAATAAGGAAATGTCATTATTAAATAAAAAAGGAAGAAATACTTTTTCACCTTGTGAATTAAAATTAAACATATTAAAAATATATTTTTTATAGCAATATCTTATTAAAAATTTTCAACATTTTTTACCGAATAATATTGTAACGAACTATAGATGGCTCATTTCATTTCTTTGTGTATTAATTTTCCCTTATATTAATGCACAATTTAATTTCAAAATAACCGATTTTTTGTTAAATTTTTAAACAAAACAAACAGCAAAAACTCACATATCAATTGCTAATAAGACATAATAATAAATATACCATGGTCACTTAAGGGATAAATCACGAATTCAATCTGTGACACTTAATGACTTTCAAATTTCTCCACAGCATTAACTAAATTAAGAATGAAGGTGGATATATCTTTAAATCACTAAGTACGAGGCGTTTTACACTAAGGATTAAAAAGAAAACTAATTATAAATGTAGTACTTTAAATGAAACTAAATAATACTTAATTTTGTGTGAAACTTAAGTATTCACACAAAATTTCCTAAAAATATTCAATTCGAAAATAGGTTTATTTATAGTTTTAAATTTGTATATATTTCGTGCTATTAAAGTTATCATTGCATTGAATTATTTTATAGTTTATAAATATACATTTTGTATATATTTTAGAAATATTAAAACTATTTTTAAACGCATATACACTGAAGTGACAAAAGTCATGGGATACCTCTTAATATCGTGTCGGCCCTCCTTTCGCCCGGCGAAGTGCAGCAACTCGACGTGGCATGGACTCAACAAGTCGTTGGAAGTCTTCTGCAGGAATATTGAGCCATGCTGTCTCGATAGACGTCCGTAATTGTGAAAGCGTTGATGGTGCAGGATTTGGGGCACGAACAGACCTCTCGATGATGTCCCATAAATGCTCGATGGCATTCATGCCGGGCGATCTAGGTGGCCAGATCATTCGTTGGAATTGTCCAGAATGTTCTTCAAACCAATCGCGAACAGTTGTGGCCCGGTGACATGGCGCATTGTCATCCATAAAAATCCTATTGTTGTTTAGGTACATGAAGTCCATGAATGGCTGCAAGTGATCTCCAAGTAGCTGAACATAAGCATTTCCAGTCAATGTTCGGTCCAGTTGCACCAGAGGACCAAGTCCATGCCATGAAAAAACAGCCCACACCATTACGGAGCCACCACCAGCTTGAACAGGGCCTTGCTGACAGTTTGGGTCCATGACTTCGTGGGGTCTGTGCCACACTCGAACCCTACCATCAGCTCTTACCAACTGAAATCGTGACTCATCGGATCCACGGTTTTCCATTCATCTAAGGACCTACCGATATGCTAACGATTTCCGAAATGGCATGACCCATGCGTCTAGCTCCAACTAACATTCCGCGTTCAAAGTCTGTTAATTCCCGTCGTGCGGTCATCATCACGTCAAAACCTCTTCACATGAATAACTTGAACAGAAATGAAAGCTCTGCGAAAGCACTGCGCATTTATACCTGTTCTACGCGATGCTACTGCCATCTGAAAATTTGCATATTGCTATCCCATGACTTTTGTCACATCAGTGTATTTTATTAGTATCTTATTTTATTTTTATATTTATTACTTTTTTATTTATAAAACCAAACAAATTCATTCTTCGATATACTTTTCAGATTTTGGTAGTGACTGTAAGTAAAACTTCTTTACTTCCGTTCCCCTTTTAGCTCTTAACTTGCGTACTACATATTATTTTGGTAAAAAAAAAACGATTTAAAATCGTTATATATTTAAAATAAATAAAAATCGTAAATATTTTTTATAATACGATGATCCTTGTAACTGATATAAAATTTAAAATAAATGCTCGTAAACCATGTACCGATTCAATTTACTTTATAATAAATATTAATCCGCAGAAATCAGGAATTTTATAAAACAGTAAAAAAAAACTTATTTAATCATTCACTATGTATTGTTAGAAGTAATATCTCGCAATTTGTTTGTATTAAAATATAAATATATTTAAAATAAAAATAATACTTCATATTATATATTAAAATAAATGTATTATTCGTTAAAATATAATTATAAATAAAATATGTTTATACTTTGTAAATTTATATTTGTATTTTATTGGATTTGTAAATAATATTTTTGATAAAATTTAAATTTTCTTAATACTTAAATTTTAAAATAAATCTCGTTTTCGTATATTTTATAGTAATGAAATATTGAAATTTGAAAATTTGTGAAATGAGTTATTTTTCAAATAAATTTATATGAACTATTGTAAATTCAGACCTTAATTAATAATAATATCAAGAAAAACTAAAATATAAATAATTAATATATGATTTACATTTTTTTGCAGTTGATTCTGCCACTGACAGTAAGTTACTTTTTCTGTTGCTGAACCATTAATATTTCATTTAAAAAATTAATATATTTTATTATAATTCATGAAATGTGTTCAGTAATGTGCTCATTCTTATGTGTTTCTAAATAAAAATTTTCTCTCTATCATAAACCAAAAATTTATTTATTTCATTTAGTTTTTACTATTTTCATATGAACTAATTTCTTTTGAATTCTCCCTAATGAACTTTGGGAAAAAAAAAACTTTGAATGTGAATATGTTAATTATTTGTTCTATATTAAATAAATAAATCCCTTTTTTCATTAGCAATCTAGACCAAAAGATTCTTTGTCATTATATATTTAGATATGAATTAAAAAAATTATATTAAATACAAAGTGTTTTATAACTTTTATACAATTAGAAATAAACACATTATTAATTTGCAATAGAATTATAATACTCTCAATCAATTTACTATTATCTTACTATTACAAAATACTTTTCTTGGTATTTATTAAAATAAAACCAAGTTAATGTCTAATAAGCCAGAAAAATTAGAGTAGAAAGCAACTATTTAATATATTATAATTGATGATTTAAAATTTTATGAAAATTAATTTAAAAACCTTAACTTATCAGTAAAAAATCTATTTTTCGTAATCTATTCATTTTTTTTAAATAACATACATTTTGAAATTGCATTTATTTCGTTTCTACTTAATAGGAGTTATTATGTGATCTTTTAAGTCTTGAAATAATTTCTAACTCAAATAATTCTAAAAATAAATATAAGCTTAATTTTGATTCACATATTGTTATCATTAAAAAGTTTTTAAAGCAGAATTTTTTATATTCGTTACATTGTTTTATGCTAGCCTTTGAAGCAAAAAAGACATTAAATTCAAATATATATTATATATTTAAGTAAATATAAATAGTTCCTTTTTTATATATTTAATTAATTTCAAATCTTTCTGTTTATTAACTCTGTTTAATACAGTTATATTTAAATAAGATGTAATAAATATAAACATGAAAATAAAATTTCAAAAATATATGCAATTTTAATATGGACAAATAAACTTTATTCCTTAGTAAATCTGAAATATTTTCTAGAACTTCTATTGATAAATACAAGAATAGAAAGTTTCAGTTTTATTTTTCATTTTAAAATACATTTTAATATATTATTGTCTTTTTCCCCTTAGTTGCCAAAAATGGACGTAAGTACTTCTTAATAATGAAAAGTTTACTCTAAAAATTATATTATATTTATTCAACAATATAGTTTCAACTTTTTTACAACTTTTATTCAACTATTCAAAATTATATTATATTTTTTCAACTATTATATTATATTTTGCTTTGTAAAGCAATTTTGCAAATAATTAAGATACTTAACAAACCAAATTGAGTATGTAAAGGCGAGGAGTAAAGTATAAATCTGATGACTTCTGATTTATAAAAATCGATTATTTCAATTATCTTAGTTCGAATTCAGTTTTCAGACTCATGCTATAGCTGATTAATATCAATGGCTATATAATTTAAAAATTCATCTATTATTATATAATTATTATTTTCAGCCATTTGGCATATTAAAATTTATAAGGAAAGGTTTTATATGGGTTTTTTTTTTTTTTTTTTTTTTTTTTTTTTTTTTTTTTTTTTTTTTTGCATTATACAAATAATTTTAGTAAGATATTGTTACTGATGATTTCCTTTATAAATACTTTAATCTGATTTCTTTTTTCTTTACAGTTGTCAACTTTTTAAAACGTAAGAAATAGCAATTCATATTAAACAGTCTTTAAATTAATTTTATAATCAATTAAAAATACTTCAGGGAATCTTAAAAAAATATATTATATTTTTTCAAACTCAACTTTAAAACTCAAACTCAACTGTAGATTTGACTGATATGAGT
Organism: Caerostris darwini; assembly: GCA_021605075.1. NCBI lineage: Eukaryota > Metazoa > Arthropoda > Arachnida > Araneae > Araneidae > Caerostris > Caerostris darwini. The sequence goes on along the minus strand of BPLQ01007712.1, from coordinate 1,276 downwards.
TAAATCAAGAAACATATAAGTAACTTAAATGAACTTAGGTTAATTCATTAAAAGATTGTCTTTAAAGTTTGGAAAAATAAAACTATATTTGAACTTCTATTATTAACTTAATTTATATTCAGAAAATTTGATATATTTAAAAATGTAATGATTATTTTTAATTTTTCGGAATTTATTTTCTCTATATTCTAATCAATATTTATAGTAATAAAAAAGTTTTAAGTTTTTCAAAAATATAAATAATTTATAATATAATGATCTTGGTTGTAAATCTAAATATTCTTGGCTAGATCCAACTCTATTTCATTTGAACTACTCAATGATAATATAAATTCCTTCTAAATATAATTCCTTTCTATTTTTAAATTTAATAAATTAATTAATTCTTGTTATGAATATATTTTAAAGTCCATTGAAAAGGAATATTTATGAATAAACTTTAATATAACTTAGGAAATGTTCAGATCAAGTCTCATTATCGTTTAAATGTAGAGTAGGAAAAACTAAAATATTTTGTAATGCGTTGGACCTTTCATGCTGATTCTAAGAATAACTTCAAAAAATCAAATTTTTGTAGTTAAAATTTTTAAAGGAAATTTCTTTATTTTAAAGTGTTTTTTTTTCTTTATTTTAAGACAATGAATATCTTTAATAAATTATTAATCATGAAGAATCTAGAAAATACAAACTTATTTGTAACTATATAATACAATTTTGTATAACAGCTTGTTTTATTTTTGTTAATTTTCTCTTTGAATATATGAGAGATAACTAAAACTTACTTTAGCAATTTAGTAAATATACTACTACTTAGTATTAATTTCTTTTTTAATTTACTTTTCAGTACAAGGACGTAAGTGCACAAATTTTTACAGAAGTTTATTTTTAGAGGACTAAAAATCATTGAAAATTTGATAACATTTTAAAAATATTATTGTAAAGAACTACTATAATGGATGCTTAATTTTTTTATTTATAAATTTATTAATAGTTTTAATATTTTATTATAAAATAACGGTAAAATGCATGAAAATAATTATGAATACAGAAATATAAAGAGGTCTGTGATTAACTGTAGATTTCATATCTGTTATTAAATTTAAAAACATTTGAAACAATAATTAAAATTATTTTTAAATATTGCTTACAAAATATTCTATATTTTATCAATTTATAATTTTTAATCAAAACCTACCTATACATTTTTAAACTGCAAATATTTGAATAAAAAAGTATTATTTTACAAAATGAAATATTCCAGTGTATAATTTCGCGA
>BPLQ01007711.1:0-113787 GCA_021605075.1 Caerostris darwini | reverse complement strand
TGTCGTCAAATAGTCTGTTTCAATTTCTTTAGTGTATTTCGGAATTTGCCGCGTATAAAACTTATGACCAACTTTTTACACGAATTTCATATAGTAGGTTTAAAGCAATTAAACTAATTCATTCATTTTTATGGAGTTCATTCATTAATTTTTCCGTTCATTTATTTATGTACGTAAGATAGAGCAGACTGGAGTATTTGGTTTTCGAGATGAGGGTGATTGGTGCAAAGAGTGGCAAGCCAAGCCATACCCATGTTTTATGTTCTGATACAGAATAAGTATGCAGGCATAAAAAAAAAAAAAAAAAAATCTCTGCGTCGATCAGGAGTGGTCAAATTACGAACTTTCAGATGTAAATGAAGGGTTTATCCTAAATGGAACAATTTGGTGGTACAATTTGGATGCAGTGGGGGATTAATCACAGTTACAGCCTTTACCACCAATGTGGTGAACATCCTGTCAAATTATGAGCAATAAGTTTTCTAGGTGAGAGTGTTCAGAACAAAGTTTGGCAAGCTTAGCAGTAAGCAACTCTCATGCTCTAGTTCGGGAGGAGTATAAGTACGCAGGCAAGAAAATCTCTGCGTCAGTCTCAAGGAAGAAAGTTACGAACTCCCAGTTGCAAATGAGAGGCACAATTTGGGTGCAAAAGGGATGGCCCTTCATGGGTGCAGTCTTTTGTCCCCATAGTGGTGAATATCCCTTGAAATTACAAGCGGTTAAATTAATTAAATTACATAAATTACAAGAGATAACAAATTATGATAGGTTTCCTAGGGAAAAATTTTAAGAACAAAGTTTGACAAGCCAAGCCAAACCCAAATCTCTGATACGGAATAAATAAGATAAGTATGCAGGCGAAAAAATCTCTGCTACAGTCTCGAGATAGAAAGTTACAAACTCTGATGTAAATGACGGACTTATCCTAAATTGCGATAGTACATTTTGGATACAGTAGGGATGAACCTCATGGTTACAGCATTTTGCCCCCATAGTGGTGAACTTCCACTATGGAGGCGATATAGTGGTAATCCGTTCGCACTAGGGTGCTGGTGCAAAATCTTTCAAGCCAAGCCTTTCCTGTCAAATTACAAGCAATAGATTTTCTAGGTGAGACTACTCAGAACGAAGTTTGGCAAGCCAAACTGTACCCTAATCTCATGTTCCTGATTCGGGATGAGTATGATAAGTATGCAGGCAAGAGAGTCTCTGTGTCGGTCTCGAGGAGTAAAGTTATGGACTTCCAGATGCAAATAAGGGGTTTATTCTACATTACGATTGTACAATTTAGGTGCAGTGTTAATGGCTACTCACGACTAAACCCCTTTGCCACTGTACTGGCGAATAGTCTGTCAAAATGACCAGCAATTAAAAAAACCACATTGACACATTTGAAATAAAAATAAAATACATTTTTGAAATAATATAAATTCTTTATATTTTTCTCTCTTTCCCATCAATTATTATTCCAAGCATTAAAAGAAATAAATATTGTTTTAAAAGAATAAAACAGGTTTTTCTAAAAAAACAGCCTTTTAAATATTAAAAAGAATTTTAAAGATTTTATATTACCTGTTGCTGAAGAGCGAACTGCAAACCTCTTTTGGTTCACTTCGTCGCCAAAAACAATTTGAGGTCTTCAATAATGCTGTGACAAATTTTCGTCAACAACAAAGTGTTTTCAATAATTTTTGTTCAAATCACATATTTTATTTATTCACTCCAACAATCATGAATTAAATATAATTAATAAATGTCATATTTATAAGAATTAGGAAAAGCTTATTCCGTAATTACGATTGCATCGTTAACAATAAAAAAATTAGAGGGCAATTTAGATTTATTTATAGGTAAACAATTATTATTAATAAAAGTAAATATTTACAGTAAAATATCAGTTTATTATTATGTACATTGGAATATTATTTTTACGGAAAAATTATAATTTTTTCTGTTTGACAATATTAAATAATTTGGGGTCAGATATTGTTATTTAATCTTTACGCTTATTTAAATATTTGTTAAAAGAGTCTTAGAGGTTTAAAAAAATACTTTATGAACAATATTCTTGAGAGAAAAATTGTCACCTAAGCACCTAAGCATCATTTTCTTCAGAAATTGCAAGTAAAAAAAAATTCAGCAAATGTGTCGAATTCAGCGGAAAATCAAAGCTTTGATACTTTCTGAAGTCAAGCTTTTTAAATGAGACAGTTCGGTAACCTTTTTTGCTACGGAAGTGGTCGGAGCTAATCTACTTATTTTTTGCGCATCTAAGTATGCCAATTTTCAATTCCTTTTTACATCAATAAAGTGAGAATCTGTTAGTTTCATCAGAATAATGATCGGTTTAACAGGTTGTAATTGTCTATTGTTTGTGCTATGTTGAATTTACTTCAGAACGAATTGAAATAAAAATATCGATTCTATTCATATGGGGATCTGGTAAAGATGTGTAATCCTGCATCCCTTACACTAAATTTTCATCAAATTGCCAAATAAACAAATAAAAATTACCCTCATGGATTTACATATCACTGGGTTGAATCCTTAACTTTGACACACAATTTATCCAATTAATAAAAAAACATATTCCATGGATCTTTCAGCCGCTCACAGACAGCGAGCAGCAGATTATGATCATAACAATTTACATTTCACCAAATCTGAATATTACAGACATCATCCAGCTCATTTACAACCATTTATTATCCTATACATCAATAGAAACAATAGAAATATCAAATTTCCATTATCCTTGGGGGAGATTTCAATACAAATTTTGCTTCATAAATAATGATGCCGAACCATTGATTCAATTTTTGGTGCAAACTACTGTTAAAAATGAAGGGCATTTCACCAATTGAGCTACACGCCATGGAAGAACAAAAAGAATTAAAAGATCGCATTTCATCTTTCAGTTATCACAATCCAATTATTTCTTTTCTTAGCAACAATCCTTATATATGTATATATATATATATATATATATATATATATATATATATATATATATATATATATATATATATATATATATATATGTATATGTATATATGTGTATGGGGTCGAGTGACCAGAGCTCTGGGGCTCGGTGCCCCAGGTTTCGTGTACGAGTTCCGACGGTGCCATGGATGCTTGTCGTGGTTCGGAATCTAGCTTAAACCGTAGGTCCCTGTCTAATATAATTGTAGAACGCTGGGCACAGGGCTGAAAAATTTACCACGTAAAAAGGTAACATCTCCTGTATCGAAAACTGCCAGTAGGCGAAAGGCCTCATCATGGGGCTGTTGCTCCACTGATGATGATGATGGCATTCCTATATATATATATATATTTTACATAGCGATTTATTTTCAGAAAAATGTATTTTCAAAGAACAAAAAGCATCTCGAACAAATTATATTTAATATTAAGTAATTCAAACGTATTTATTAGTCCCATATAGACTGTACAAGCAAATCGATTTATCAAAGTCTTCTTATTGGATGGTCTTTAAAATTTTATGAATAACTTTTTTAAAAGAAGATTATAATATGAAACATAATCTTGCGGAAGTTTTATATAGAGAAAAAAATGCTACCTAAATGTTATCTGGAAAATGAGATTAATATTCTACAATTTAATATAATTCCTAAAACTGAGAGGCTTAAAGATGAAGTTGAAAAGGTCTTACCCTATTAATGAATAAATAAAACTATTTCTGTAGTTCTTTCAGATCGTCCTATTTCTATAACTGCACTTATTACTATTTTTATTTTTGAAAGCTAATTAATTTAATTAAAGCTATTTGCAGTTTTCTTTAATTAATTTATTTACTGAAGAGTCATTTAAGTTACGAAAGAGACACGGTCATACAAACTTTACTTTAATAAATATATTTTATTAATTGTTATTTAATAAATATTATAATTACATACGATACATACGATTATTACATAGGATTTTTTTTTCTTTCTTGCTCCATTAACAAGAAGCGACTTTTTTTATCCTCTCAAACCTGATTAATCAGAACATTATTTTCATTCAGAATTTTGCTCTTACATATAAATAAGTGGGTCGATCTGATACATAACTAGATATAAAAAGCAGCCAAATGTTGATTTTGTTTTAAAAAAAACACTCAAAATGCCAATTATATTCGACTCCTTTTCAATTTATAATTTAATTAAAACTGAATTATAAAAAAAAATTTAAAGTTTAAAAGAAAAGTACTTTACAAATAATTTTCAACATCAAGTTTATCTTAATAATTTTCATTCATCCACTACAAGTTAAAAAAAATAATAATTCATTAAATTTAATTACTGAAATATTTGAACTTGAGTGGACATCCACTGAAGTTAAAAAAAAAAATTATTTGAACTAAATAAAAAGTATTTTATCAGCGAATGAAAATTTGAACAAGATATATATAGGGAGAGTGAGAGCTAATAGAAGGAATTGAATAAACCAATTTAATAACTTAGTAATGTTGTTTCTTATCTCACTTGGTAGACAGCAACATATAGGCAAGGTCCAAACACCCGTGTCGTCTCATTTAAGGAAAGAAAGGAAGGTTGGGTGGAGCACCCGTAGGTAGAAGTCTGACATGTCGCCGTGATTGACTTTTTAAGGGTAGTGTTGTCAGCCCTACGCTCTAAAATCCTAATAGAATAGAACCTATGGCTTAAAATAGATTCCGAACCACTACAAACATCCATGGCACCGCCATGGAGACTTGAACACGAAATCTGTTGCACCAAGCGCCAATTCCTCAGAAATCAGGTTCACAAATATATTTTCTTACTTGAATGATTTGGTTGGGTTTTTAAGCTGTATGATGATTTTGTGCACACTTTAGGATAGTTAGACCGGGACTAACGTGGATTCTGAACCACTAACGAACATCCATGACACCGCCAGGATTCGAACCTGAAGCCTTATGATATTATAGACCAGAGAGCTAGCCAATTGGCCATCAAGCGCGTTTACTTCTATGAGTTCTAGAATATAATTATGACATTATATTGGATTTCATCCTTCGAGTTCAGACCAGCTGTATCTCACAAAAGCAAATTAGAATAATATAAACTAGAGCTGCGGATGATTAAAAACGGGGAGAAAAAAACTTACACGGCCAGTAAAAATATTAAGGACGTGGCTACGGCTACGGACTTACTGCTTAAAGTGAATTCCGATACACTACAAACATCCATGGCACCGCCGGGTCTCGAACCCGATCCCATGGCACTGAGGGGCAGAGCGCTAGTCCCTCGGCCATCAGGCCCTAACTTAGTAGTAACATGCACAATTAGCTTGAGGAAGGGTCCTATTCAAATTCCTATTCAAATCTACTGGCGGCGTTAGTTGCATAAGTAGTAGACATGATTGTGATATGTACAATCACTGATAACAATTTTTGAGGATTCCCCATTCTTTTACTTCTCTTTCAATGGTAACATACGCAAAAATATCTCTAGCATTTAACTGCGTATTTCCCAAAGATCCAATTTTTAATGCAACCTAAAAAAGAAAACAAAACTGAAATTTCATAAGCCCTGGGTATTTTAAATTGAAATTTGGTCTTACTTTTTGGACACAGTAGTACACTTTAATGTAACTTACATTAAAGTTCAAGTATGAATTCACCGTTCATGATCCATTTTAATCACTGCTTTCATAAGCAAAGCAAAGCTTTTCGAGCAAAGGAACTCGAAGCTGGTTATGACAGCTTTTGTAAAGCAGCTTACATCGACAGTCAACCTGCCTGATGGGAATTTCCATGATTTTCGTTCATACAAAACAAAAATGCGGATCAGTTTTTCACAAAACTCTTTTTGAAAGCAATGACATGACCATCATCGATGGCTGGCTGACTACTCCTGGCATACATTATTGAAACACGAGGTGCACCAGTGTTCAAAAATAAATAAATAAACTAATTAACCGTTTTTGACGTTCTCATTTTATCATGACTCATTCTTATCTAACTCCTTTTATCTGATTTATATGAATTTTGTGGTTCTGATTTCATTTATTTACCACCAGACCAAAATGAAAGCATCTAAAAATCTGAAACGTTTTCGTTTGCTTACACAATGTTTGCTTCCTAAAGCTGTTTGAGTAGAAATTCCTTAAATAAATATATTCTATTTATATCTATATATATATATATTCTATCTCATTATTTTTTACTGTAACTTGTAAAATTAAGATTGAGCACTCTTTATAAAATATTTTTAAATTTTTAACCCTTTGCACTCGAGGGCTCCGGAGCGGAGCCATTTAAAATTTGTCTTCAAGCTCGAGGGCTCCGCTACGGAGACAATGTAAATAATTTTCAGTTTTTAACATAAGAACAAAAACAAATCGTAAAAATTATAATAATAATATTCTTTTCACTAAAATCGCTTCGAGCTGCTGGTAATACGAATGAAAAAAAATTCGAGGGCAAAAGGTTAACAGTATTCCTTACTTTTTTTAAACTAAATGAAAAAATAGTTCCTTAAGTTTTTCACATTCCTTAAATAAACGTCCTAATAATAACTCTTCCCCTGTAAAAATTAACCTTTGACTTTAATAAAAAATTGTTATTGTTACACATCAAGAAACGTACAAACAATAATTGTTTATAATTTTAATTTGCGATAGGATTATTCTAAAGAAGGTAGGAAAGATTTATTAACAATTAGCGGCAATTAAAAATGGATATGAAGACTCATAGTACAAAAATCGATAATAAACGAACAATTAGAACAATTTTTTGAAATTAAAAACAAAAATGGTTTAATATAGATTGAAAATTAAAACAAATTATATTTTAACACAGAATTTCGATTTTAATCTTAATTACTCTTCTATCTTTAATGTTTTAATTTTAATGAAGGAATTATATAATCATGGTGCTTGACTGGCAATAGATTATTAATTCCAAGATAATTATAATGCAAGTGATAATTTTATTTCAAGTGATAGTTTTTCTAAACTTGTAAACTCAAATTAGTGTGACTTATCCTATAGAATGTCAAATTTTATCCAGAGGCGAATACAGTTCTTAATTAAAAAACGCCAAATAAATAAAAAAAAATTACGAATTGGTACAATATGTACATTTAATACACTCAAGAGCCAAAACATTATGACCACCTGTTAACGAGTTGTTGTTAACTGGTGGTATTTAACTGGTATTAAGTCACCACTTAATACCAGTTAAATACCACTTCCACCTGATCACGTGCCTTCCACGTCATCCAGGCGAGTTCATTGCAAAATGTAGGGGTGGTCATAATGTTTTGGCTCTTGAGTGTATATAATATTAAAATTGTAGATCCTCTTCGGAATAATGCCTTGTTTTCTTTCCACTTTTGCAGGAATTGATATTATTTCCTTAAAGAGAATAAAAATGAATTCTGTATGGATGTATTCTAATTAAGGAAAAATAAACTTTTTGGTACATTTGCTATAATTGACACTGATTTTAGCATGGAGAGAGGATGATTTAGGTTTTGTTAATCGCTCTATGGTCATTTTGTGCACACTTTGGGCTAATTAGACCGGGACCTACAATTTAACGTGCATATCGAGCCACTAACAAGCATCCAAGCCTGAAGCTTGTAGTGCCAACGTCAAGAACGCTAGTCAATTGGGCATCAGGCAGCTACGACGTAGGAAATTTAGATCGGGGTGGGACTCAGTAAATTAGTAGTACATCTAAAAAACACTATGCTCCCTCCCCTTCCACCTGCTAAAGAACAATGGAAAGAAAAGAAAGACCCGAATTTTTATTTTTTTAAAAACTCTTTATTTATTCTTCTAAATTTATTTCATCGCCTTCAAAGGAATCCCCTCCGGACACACTGCACTTATGCCAACTTTTTCCAATCCTCAATGCATGCTAAAAAGTCATCGGCAGGGATGGCCTTCAAAGCGCGCGCCGATTCACATTGAATATCTTTAATCGACTCAAAACGGTGTGCCCGGAGTGGTCTTTTGAGTTTAAGTAGTAGCCAGAAGTCGCACGGTTGTGGAAAGATATGGGTGTCATTTTTGGCGAAAAAGTCACAAAGAATCAATGCAGTGTGAGCTGAAGCATTCAGTGATTTCGGTACCAATCGAAATTTGACGCTGGTGAGGCCCAAAATGGAATTGACCGATCCTTTTGAAATTCCAACATCATCAGCAAGGTCTCTAATTGTAAATCGCCGGTTTGCAAGCACCAAATCTTTAATTTTTGTGGACGTGAACTTCGTCGGTTGAGGTTGATGGTCGACCAAAGGGCTCTCAACACATAATTATTCAACGCGTTCCCTGCCTTCTTTGAACTGATTATACCACTTCTAAAGATTTCTTTCCGATATAGGAATGCTCACCGAATGCCTTCTGCAACGTTCTATACGTTTCCGCAAACAAAGTTGAATGCAAGTTCTTTGCTCAATTAATTCAGACATTTCAAAAATCGCCGGAATCAGTTTTAGAGTCTCACAAAGTCAAGCGTAACTCAAACAGTAAGGCATATTTTGACTTTCTAATTTCACACAGATATCAAGGACAATGACAGCAATCTAAAAAAGAAAAAAAAAAATGAAATTCCGTAAGTCCCTGGAATTTTAAATTGATAATTGGTCTTACTTTTTGGACACAGTAGTAGATGTTTTCTCATCAAATAAATAAATAAATAAAATTATTCGAAGCAGGATCAAACCCTGGCAAACACGTTACTATTCTAGCTACACCATTACTGCCCAGAGGTGATAATTTACTGGTTTATAAGCTGCGAATGAAACTTTAAAAGCGTTTTTCTCAGAATTGGCTGGCTATTACGCTATCAAATGCTTTACTTACTTAAAAATATATTTTTTTCTATTTGCCAAGTTTGAGTGTATACAATACTTTTCTTTATAAGTTTTTGAATCCATCTGTCATATAATACATATGTCGCTCATAAATAAGAATAACATAGAAAATAATTATTTCATTTTAAGTGGATACAAACTAAGCTTTTATTTTATATTTTTGACGTAAAATATTAGCACATTACTGTTTTGGCTGTGTTCTGTTTCTTCTTTACTAGAATCAAATTTCCTAATAAAAACAAAAAGTGATAATGAAATGACCACTGCTCTGTAAGAGTTTGGAAAAAAAAATAAAAAAGCTTAAATAGAGATAAAATAAAAATGAATGAAGCTTATTATAAAAATAAAAAGCCTTGCGATTTGCAACCATGTACCTCATTTGAGTGTCCTTGAATTAGAGGTTTGATAGACCAAAGTTTAAATTAATGTAAATACACTAGCCAGCTGCAACAACACACCCACGTTAAACCACTATAAAATGTAAACAACGGATTTGGATTCTTTTTTATTGCAAAGCATAGGTTCTCATCTGACTTTGTATAAATAAATATAGAATAATTGTGACTGTTATTCTTTATGTTACAAATTTAAATCATATTTGTTTCTCTGAATGACAAGTTATTGAAATATCTTTTTTTATGAAATACCATATCTTATTGACAGTATTTTTATAGTTTAAAAAATGTTATACGTCAACCCTTCTGTATAACACTGTATATTAGAAGTGTACCAAACCTGATCCACATTCCTTTTGTAATGGCAAATCTCATCATATTTCACTTTTACTTAAAAAAATTTGATATGTATTTTTTTAAAGATTAAAAAAGAACAAAATTTAAATTTAGTTTAGTGAGAAAAAAACACTTTTCATGAAACTCAATTTCAAAAACAAATCAAATACTAAATTGCTTATTAAATTGATTTAACATCGTGTATCAGATCCTTTATATATTTTTATTATGAACTTATTTATTATACATAAATAATAATAGGTTTGACAATTTTAAGAGGTAGGTTTTGTGCAGCTCAAGATCAAGTTGCAGTGAGTAACCCTTAGTCCGTATATCATTGCTGTAGATAAAGTTATAGTATCAGATTTAATGAGGCGAATATTGATTGCAATTTTAAAAAAGACTATTGAAAACAAACTGCATATGGTGTATATACACTGAAGTGACAAAAGTCATGGGATAGCAATATGCAAATTTTCAGATGGCAGTAGCATCGCGTAGAACAGGTATAAATGCGCAGTGCTTTCGCAGAGCTTTCATTTCTGTTCAAGTTATTCATGTGAAAAGGTTTTGACGTGATGATGACCGCACGACGGGAATTAACAGACTTTGAACGCGGAATGTTAGTTGGAGCTAGACGCATGGGTCATGCCATTTCGGAAATCGTTAGGGAATTCAACATTCCCAGATCCACTGTGTCAAGAGTGTGCCGAGAGTAGGAAATTTCAGGCATAACATCCCACCATGGACAGCGCAGTGGTCGACCGCCTGCACTTAACGACCGAGACCGGCGACGTCTGCAAAGAGTCGTAAATTCTAACAGACAAGCAACACTGCGTCAAATAACCGCAGAAATCAATGTGGGACGTACAAGGGACTTGTCTGTTGGAACTGTGCGGATAAATTTGGCTTTCTTGGGCTATTCCAGTAGAAGACCGACTCGAGTGCCTTTACTGACAGAACGACATCGCTTGCAGCGACTCTCGTGGGCACGTGATCATATCGGTTGGTCCCTAGATGAATGGAAAGCCGTGGCCTGGTTCGATGAGTTACGATTTCAGTTGGTAAGAGCTGATGGTAGGGTTCGAGTGTGGCGCAGACCCCACGAAGCCATGGACCCAAACTGTCAGCAAGGCACTGTTCAAGCTGGTGGTGGTTCCGTAATGGTGTGGGCTGTTTTTTCATGGCATGGACTTGGTCCTCTGGTGCGACTGGACCGAACATTGACTGGAAATGCTTATGTTCAGCTACTTGGAGATCACTTGCAGCCATTCATGGACTTCATGTACCCAAACAACGATGGGATTTTTATGGATGACAATGCGCCATGTCACCGGGCCACAACTGTTCGCGATTGGTTTGAAGAACATTCTGGACAATTCCAACGAATGATCTGGCCACCTAGATCGCCCGACATGAATCCCATCGAGCATTTATGGGACATCATCGAGAGGTCTGTTCGTACCCAAAATCCTGCACCATCAACGCTTTCACAATTATGGACGTCTATCGAGACAGCATGGCTCAATATTCCTGCAGAAGACTTCCAACGACTTGTTGAGTCCATGCCACATCGAGTTGCTGCACTTCGCCGGGCGAAAGGAGAGCCGACACGATATTAAGAGGTATCCCATGACTTTTGTCACTTCAGATGTTTGATATTTGAGACTGCGTGCTATTGATATCTGGGGAACAGTTTTATTTTAAGTGGGTCATTCGATTTCATGGCAAAAGAAACAAACAGCACTCTTCTGAACATTCATAGTCTTCATAGTATTCGTAAAGATATAATAAATTCAGTTAACATAAACGTAAAATAGTGAAAGGTGGGAATAAAAGTTAATTATGATGGATCCAAGTTATGTAATAATTATTTATTGAAATTTAAGCTACATACGGACAAACATCAAAAAATAATAAAAAGAAAATTGTGGCATTCAACCACACAGAAGAATCCATGGATGTTTAGTCAGTATAAAGAGGGCGCTGCTGAAGCCTTACAATAGGTGTTGCCATATCTACGAAAGAAGCATTACAAAATAACTTTTACTTTTTTTTTTTATTATTGGCAAGGCATAGAAACCATATCTATCTTATTAAACGCATAAGTATAATTTCGTAGAATAATAGCTATGCATAATATTTGATATTTTCTTTACAAAGTCATCTTGAATTCGGTAAAAATTCTTAAAACACATTATATATATCACAACCTATATAAACATGTGGTACACAAAATGTGGGATGAGTGGCAAATATGTTCAGAAATTCTGTCATTTGAACAATATTAAACCTCCACATAGATTTTTTTAATCATTGAAAAGAAGACATTCTTATATCCAGATTTCGCACAAAGACATATCCTAGCAATTCAAAACTCTATAGATTTGGCCTGACTCCATCTCGGATATGCTCGATATGCAAAACTTGTGAAATAGTTGAGCACGTTTTGTTTCAATGTGTAAAATATGTAGAACTAAGAAACAAACTACGAATCGCTTTTGGATATAAAGTTCTTTCTTACTTTCTACATATATATGGATATTTTATATGTCAGAGGATGCTTATTATAAGACAACAAAGATACTACAACTTTTACAAAAAGTCTCTTAACCCTATAAGCTAGTCTGTACCCCACATTTTCTTTTAGGGGTTATTAGTCTTTTTTCACTTTTTATTTCAACTACTAGTTGTACTTCATATATTATAATCATCGTTTAACTGTTAAAATGTTATATTTTCACTTTTCTTATTTATATTCTCTTGGTTGCTAGAAAATACGAGCAATGTTTCTTGTACTTTAAAAAGAATTTGTAAGCTGTCATAGGCAATGATTTCAAAACTTTCGAGTAGCTCCTTTATAAAGATTTCATTTTACTTTTGTCAAATTCTGTTATCTGTTTTATAAAAAAAGATTATTTTTAATTATTTATTATTTTTATTATTTATTTTTTAAAAAAGCATTTGGATAAATTGAGATAAAGCAGCGTCAGCGAGCATACATCAACTCAAGTCAAGTCAAGACAAAACAAACAAATGATTAAATATGTGATAGTTATCTTCAGAATTTTTAAATTTCAAGATAAATCAAAGTATCACTGGCTGTTTTGGAAATGATATGCTTACATATTTCTTCTCTGATATCCAAGCTTTCGAAGATAAAATTTGACTAAGTAAACACCAAGGATCTACACTGCGTAAAAAAATAGAAGGACAGTGTTTTTTTTGCCAATTAATATCTCTTATTTTCTCCTAACAACCAGATGTTTATGCAGATTTAGTTTAATGACCTTTTTTTTTTCATTTTAGGCAAAAATTAAACATCTACCACTAATATTAATAATAAAATTAGTATATATAATTTCCGATGCGTAAAAAAGTAGAAGGACACTTACTAATATATTTAATTTAGTGAGTTGTTCTTTAGTTAAATAGTGATTTTGTACTTCGTTTTATACTTTTCTGTCAAAAAAAAAAATTTGTTTAAAAGTTACGCTGTTTCTCCGTTCTCAGAAATGCCTAAAGGAATACCTTTGAACGATTTTCAAAAAGGCCAAATTTCCGCATATCAAAATGATGGTAAAAATGTCAGAGAGACTGCTCGATTGTTGCAGGGGAGCCCAATACAGTTTGAAACTTTATCAGAAATCCTTATAAAAATGGAAAGAAAAAGAAGACCGAAAAAGTTAACATCACGTGATGAAAGAAAACTTGTTCGTGTGCTTAAGAAGAACAAAGGAAGTGTTTCAAAGGCAAGAAATCAAGCAGGACTGGATCATGTGACGAAACAAACAGTTTACAACTATATTAAAAGATCTAAAAATTCATTTTGAAAAAACGGAAACATCATCCTAAGTGGACACAAGCTCACATTGATAACCTTTTAGCGTGGGCTAAGGAGCACCTGTCCTGGATTACAGAATGGACTTCTGTGATATTTTCCGATGAAAAGAAATTTAACTTAGACGGTTCAGACGGATATCAGCACTACTGGCATTGTCTGGGGATGAAGACGAATACTATTCAACACGACAAATGGGAGGAGGGAGTTTAATGGTTTGGTTGGCTGTTGGATACGGAGGAAGGACAAGTCTGGTTTTCTTAAATGGCAGTCAAAAACATACAGACTGTATTCAAGTGCTGAATTCCGAGCTTCTTCCTTATGGCTCTGACTTGGGGGGTGAAGAGTGGAAGTTTCAGCAAGACGGAGCTTCCATTCACACCGCGACTGGAGTCAAAAATTGGTTCCTAACAAATAATGTGGATGTTTTACCATGGACAGCCAAAAGTCCTGACCTTAATATAGTGGAAAACATCTGGGAAATGCTAGTTCGTCAAGTTTATGCTGATGGAAGGCAATTTGATTCGCTAACTCAGCTTCGAGAAGCATTGAATGACTCGTGGGACAATTTTTGTCAAACAGAAATTCAATCTCAATACAATTCACTTCCAAACAGAATATTTGAAGTTATAAAGGCCAATGGGAAGAACATTCCTTAATAAAATCACTATTTTTTCATTCATTATAATGCTGTCCTTCTACTTTTTTTTTAAAGTTTCAAAAAAGAAAACTATTTTTGTTGCCATTAATATTTTATGTTTGAATATCATAATTCTGATGTTAAAATTGTATTTTTAAAATATTTGTAAAATGTTTCTAATAAAAAATTTTAGTAAAAATAAAATATTTTTCGGTTATTGTTACAAAATCAAGTGTCCTTCTACTTTATTTACGTAGTGTATCACAGCTATATCAATAAAAATAACACATAATATTTATTTTCAATACTAACTGGAAGCTTACTTTGGGACATAAAGTATGATTTTTACTCCCTTCGGTACTGTTTGTTGAACATCGATTTTGCTGGCACCTTTCATGAAGTCTGCTTTTAAAATCAGTTCTGTATTGACAAATGGATATGATATGAGATACCTCAAAGGAGACTCGCTGTATGAATAATCTCAAAATCTTATATTTGATGGTAAAAGAGTTCGTGAGGAACATTTTTAGTAAAAAAAATAGGTATGGTAAAAGTTCTGTATATACAATGTTTAAATATTCAGTGACAGGACATATAAAACAAGTAAGTGGAATGAATATCTCTCGCGAGATCCCTTTTGCAAAGTTAGTGCAGGATTGAAGTGAATATTTACCCTAATAACTATTTTTATATAGTTTAGATATGGCGTATATTTAGTTTATTTATCTTGTAAATGTCCCTTTCGTATATCTGGCATCACCAATTCCAGGCGCCCTTTTTATATTGATTGAACTTTCTCAATAGAAAAATCTCCAGTGTAGTAGATTGTAGTGTAGTTCAAAGAAATCTCCTGTGTAGTTGATTGTCACACCTTTCTTCTTTCTTATTTTGTAATTAACTTTTTAATGTTTATTCATATGTAACTTACAAGTACATAAATAATTATACAATAAATGATTCATTTAAGTACAATAAATAATTATTATATAACTTGGTCCAATCATAATTAGCCTTTCACTCCTATTGGCCCCCTTTAATTTCAAAAGAAAAAAATATATTTTGATCATATTAATCGGTAATATTTTCTTTCAGTTTGCAAGTTTCCTCTCATCATCGTGATTGTGGATCCGACTCCTAGGATTGTGTGGCATTCTTCCCAAGGGATGAGTTGAATGCATTCCTTTCCCAGGAGAGAGGAATGTATAATTTTTTAACAACTACATAATAACAGCCTAGCACACAAATTTGACAGCAGATAAACAGTCTTGTGAATAGTCATATTTCAGGCAATTAGTGTTTTCTACTAATGAGAACAACCTGTCACAGAAATCAGATTGGAGATATACAGTGTCACGGATAAGGAGACTTTATGAAATTAACAATTGTCTGTGTGACCTCCCCAAGTCGGAACAATTACAAATGGAATATGGACTACACCATGAGTTGTTGCATCGTAATTGGTGATAGACCATGGATTGAGAAAGTGTCTACTCCAATAAGAAGTAAAGGAAGCTGACGAAAAAGGCCGGAGTTTCCGCTTGTTTGCAAATTTAGCCCCTTGGGGTTTCGTGTCTCATGCCGTGTGACAATTAAGGTCTGCCGCAGACCTGGTGAAATAGGTTCGTCGTAGACTCGAGAACTCTAAAAATCTCTTGGAGTTCGCAGTTGCGAATCAAATTTAACTCTCTATTTTTCATTTTTTATAAATAATTGCAATAAATAGAGTTCCGTGTATATATATATATATATATATGTGTGTGTGTTTTTGTAAATAAAAATTAAAGAGTTCCCATGAACCTGAAAGTGGCCCTCTGGTTGAAGCCGTTATAGGTCTAGTATAGGCCGAGACGTTACAATTGTTATTAAATCTTCACCGAAAGAAAGAAATTTAAAAAATAGACTCATCAGTAAGATATTATTTTGCTTCGATTACACAAACGAAATCATTATTCCTATTAAAACCAAAACGCATTTTTTTCTGTATATATTATAAATAAAAGCAAATACTTTATTTAATATTTCAATAACAACCCTTGTTAGAGCTTATTTTCTTAGGAAAATGTAAATTGTAATTACTTTTATATTTAAAGAATATTATTCTAATGTGTTTTGAGTTTTCATATATATCTATTAAAATTGTTGATAATATATTTTTTCACAATGTAAATTTATATTAAAATTATTATTCTAATGCAGTGATTCTCAAATTATTTGAAATTTGGGTGAATTTAAAAATCTACAAGTAATTGTAGATACACTATATGCAAATTTCTGAGAAATAAACATCTGCTACTAACATCTCACATTTTTTTTTATCCAGATGATCAATTCCACAAACTACTATTTACAGACGGTGGAATCTCAAAGGCTACAATGGAATTTTTTTTAACATTGAAAATGACATAGACACTAGCTCTCCTAGTTTCTCGGAAACCTTCTTTGGCGTATTATTGCTGTTTGGCGATCTTTTTAAGGAAATAAAGAAGAAAAAAGTAACCAGAAAGATTAGTTGTTTGTAATGAAGGTTGTCTTTAAATGGGAAAATTGAAAAAAAAATTATTTATTCTCTTATTAATAGAAATTCATCTAAGACCAGGGGTAATAAACTTCTTTTATATACTGACATTTTCGTCCTATCTTATCCTACGTTTGCGTGGTTTGGTCCAATGTGACTAAATCTAATCTTAAAACTATCGCAACCTTGCAGAACGTCACTATCCGCGAAATAGTCTGTACTAAACTATTTATGCTCAATTCTGATTTTATTAAAGCTATTAACATTCCTTTTTTATTTGATTTTCTTAAACATACTTCCAGTAAATTCTTTAACAAGTTTGGTAATCATAACAATACGGCAATCTAGGAGATTGAATCCTATGTTTTTAATAATGTTCTTAAGCAGCTTATTTTAATCTAAGTTTTTCTTTTTGAATGATTCTGTAAATTGTCTTATGATTTTGTAAATACGTAAATTTCTACTGGGTAATATTTAAATGTTTTCAACTGTTTATTTCTTGTTATATCGGAGATGGAGCCCCCACGGGCAAAATAGTTCCAAAATTTTAAACGTCAATCATCAATTAATCACGTTTTTAAGAACTAAGTTACAGAGAGCATGGTAAATTGTGTCTTTATTGGCTATTAGAGCTTGTTAACGCAGGTCATTCCAGGCTAGAACTTATGCAGACAAAAAGTAAAAAATAAAAATATTTATTTTGGCATTATTACAAATTATTCTTTTATCCCACAAAAAATATTCTTTAATTATTCTTTTACCCCACAAATACTACAAATTATTTTTAATTATTCTTTTATCCCACCAATATTACAAATTATTCCTTAATTTTTCTTTTACCCCACAAATACTACAAATTATTCTTTAATTATTATTTTATCCCACAAATATTACAAATTATTCCTTAATTTTTCTTTTATCCCACAAAAATTATTCTTTTATCCCACAAATATTACAAATTATTCATTAATTATTCTTTTATCCCACAAATATTACACATTTTTCTTTAATTATTCTTTTATCCCACAAATATTACAAATTATTCCTTAATTATTCTTTTATCCCACAAAAATTATTCTTTTATCCCACAAATATTACAAATTATTCTTTAATTATTCTTTTATCAAACAAGTATTACAATGGATTCTTCAATTATTCTTTTATCCCACCATAAACTCAATAAAGAAAATAACCTTAAAAAAAATAATCTGGGTACACAGATCTAACAACACATATATATGAATTAAAATACTCATGTTTCCGTTTATCTGACTACTCGCTTATAAAAAAAAAGAGTTCAATACACATGTAATCGCTTTCAAGGTACACAGATTTTGTAATATCCGAGTCCAATCGTAGAGTAATTTAAACCTATATGTTTAAATATTACCTTGAACCAATAATACTACTATGCCCAAAAATTAAGACCAATTATTTTTTTCACAAATTCTTTATTTGTTCTTCCAAATTTATTTCATCGCCTTCAAAGTAATCCCCTCCGGACACAATGCACTTATGCCAACTTTTTTCCAATCCTCAATGCAAGCTAAAAAGCCATTGACCGGGATGGTCTTCAAAGTGCGCGCCGATTCACGTTGAATCTCTTCAATGGACTCAAAAAGTTGTCCCCCGGAGTGGTCTTTTGAGTTTAGGGAATAGCCAGAAGTCGCACGGTGTGAATACGGTGTTTGTGGAATGATATGGGTTTCATTTTTGGTGAAAAAGTCCCGAAGAATCAATGTGTTTCAGTAACAATCGAGATTTTACGCGTTTGAGGCCCAAAATGGAATGGACCGATCCTTTTGAAATTCCAATATCATCAGCAAGGTCTCTAAGTATAAATCGACGGTTTTCAAGCACCAAATCTTTAATTTTTTTGGACGTGAGCTTCGTCAGTGGAGGTTGATGGTCGGCCAGAGGGCTCTTCGTCTTCAACGCGTTCTCTGCCTTCTTTGAACTGCTTATACCACTTCTAAACATTTTTTTCCGATATAGGGATGCTCACCGAATGGCTTCTGTAACATTCTATACATTTTCGCAAACAAAATTGAATGCAAGTTCTTTGCTCAATGAATTCAGACATTTCAAAAATTGCCGGAATCAGTTTTAGCGTCTCACAAAGCCAAGCGTAACTCAAACACTAATGAATATTTTGATGTCAAATTTCTCAGAGATGTCAAAAACAGTGCCAGCAACCTAAAAAAAATTGAAATTCCATAAGCCCCGGGAATTTTTAATTGAAAATGGGTCTTACTTTTTGGACACAATAGTATTACTCTAAAAGAACATTCAGCAATCGATTTTATTATCTTCAGTTATTTATTCTTCCAGGGAATACTTTCCGAAATAAACATAGTAGCTAGATCACTAGTATGTTTATTTCGGAATACATATTAGTGATCTATACATATTAGTTTATTTCACTGGTTCCCAAGTTAGGTGATGTCAATACATAGAGTGCAGTTGAAATGTCAAAGAGGATTGTTATAAACTACGGATGAATAAGGAGGGATAATAAAAATAAGTGAGTGATGAAAGAAATAAGTGAAGAGAAAAAAAATTTGAGAAGCATTATTCCAACATCTGTTGCGTAACATAATGAAATAAAACACACAATGCTAGTTATAACCAACAATTTTAGTATCCGATTGAGTTGCGAATTGTCGATGAATCCAGCCTACATGAACAAGAAAATGTGCCTGTAATAATGAATAAGAGCAACGTGAATAATAATAAATAAAAGCAATGTTTTATAATAATCGAATGATAAATATAACAAATGATATAAATAACTCAAAGATATGCTATTTTTATATAATATACAAAGTACATGGGACCTAATGGCCAATTGCGCTCTACCTCTCGGTGCCACGGGTTTCGGGTAAGAACCCAGCGGTGCCGTGGATGTTTGTAGTGATTTGGAATCCACTTTAAATCGTAGGTGCCGGTCTAATATGACTGTAGAATATTGGGCATCAGGATGACAACCTTACCCCGTAAAAAGAAAACATATTCTATTCGAAATCTGCCAGTAGGCAGACGGTTTTGGTCCACCATGGGGCTGCTGCACCAATGAAGAAGTACTAATGATATTACATATTTTACTGTATCTTTCTGTCTATTCACTGAAAGAAAGTAGATTTCAAAGAGGGTGCGGGAGCACCGAGTAATCTGTATCTGAAAAGAAGGCGGTAAGGCAAATAAGTGTGGAATCCATTAAGTAGATCATATGTTTAATGTTTGTTCATACACGTGAACAAAAATAAAATAAAATTATAATATAAAAAAATCTAATGACTTAAAGGTTGGTAGACTTAAAAATTGCAGAAATTAAACAATCTAAGATATCAACATAGGGAAATAACATATAAAACAATCATGATATCAATCAGATATCAACATAGAAAACAATATGAACTGAAAACGTACGTAGACCATTATGGAATGTTGCTAACAAATGAAAATACCTATTAAAAATTGTAGCTTCAGTTAAAATTGAAGTTTAATTAAGTTAATTAAAAATTGAAGCTTTAGTTAAAATTGAAGTTGAATTAAGTTAATTAAAAATTGAAGATGAGAATTAATATTTCTGAAAATATGTCCGAGAGTTTAGAAGGGGGAAACTGAGTACATCAAGTTGTGGCATGCTAGCTGGCCATTACGGTATCAAATAGTTACAGGGCAAAATCAAAACGTGCTCTTCTAGCCGAGCTAAAAGAGTTGATCGAAAATCGATGATAGGAGAAATTATATAAAAAACAAAATGTGAGAGCAAAAAATTTTTCCGAATATTTTCTTTTAATTAATGGAAAAGACTGATAAAAAACAAGTAACAGACAGACAGTAAACTGAGCCTCGTAGCGATATGAAAAAACATCTTCGGTTTCAAAATCATGCATTTTTCAATCAATACCCAGTGAATGTTTCTTAGGAGTTATTTCTATAAAAGCAGGAAAATAATTCCAGTTATAGTAAATAGACAATTTTATCATATGTGTGGGAATAGTTTATTTTAAATTACTAAACACAAATTACTGTTTTTTCTAATAAGTGTTCACTTAACGTTCAACTTAATTTAAATTTGTCATCGTTAATTGCATAACATCACAGACCATAGTTATTACTATCGGTCCATCAGTAGGATTAATATGGTTAAAGAAATTACAAAAAATGCCAACAGACAACTGGAGATACTTCCACAAATTCTAACGTATCTTATTTTACACAAAAGTCATTACAATGCAATCTTCTTCTTCATTGGTGCAACACCATCATGATGGCAGATTTCGTGATAGGAGATCTTTTCTCTTTACCGCGGGAAAGGTTGTCAGCTCTACTCCCAACGCTTTACAGTTCTATTAGACCCGGACCTACGGTTTAAGTGAATTTCGAACCACTACAAACATTCATAAGCACCACCAAACCATTATAAACAAACAAACCACCGTCGAGAGTCGAGCACGAAGCATGTGGCATCGAGCGCCAGAGCGCCAGTCACTCGGCCGTCAGGCCCCACAACACAATCTACAAGCGGGAAAAACCTCCCATGCTACTACAAGACTAGAATTGCATTCAGAAGGAGATTACAAATTTGAATGTCTGCCTAATTATTTATTCATTCTTCCAGTACACATATTCACTTTTTTTTTTTTTGAGCAGGAGCTATTTGACCTTAATTTTAAAACTATTTACTCAGCAACAAAGTTTACTAAAATAATTATGCAGCTGCTTTTAACAACAGAAGTGTTCTGGCGATAGTGCTATGTGTTCGAATTGATGGAGACTCATTTGAAACCCAACAAGAGAATCTGAATCCAAAGTTCTTGTTCCAATGCCGGGAAATGAGAAAATACGTCTGACAAAAAGTTCTACTATTCGGTTCAATAAAGACAAATAAAGATGCGAATCCCAATATACCGTCTCTGGGATTATACTTTCAAATTCGCACGCTCGAAGTTAGGGTGTAGTATAACAAGCCCCACTTGGTCGATTAAGGTATCTAAAAATTAAACAATATTGAAATTAAATGCATTTTCAATTTTCATTTTCTTTTTCTTTTCGAAGAATGTCCTATAGGAATGAAACCTTTTTCCTCTTAAATATTCATGGAAACATTTACGAGAAGATATCGCAGCTTTACCATTCAAACACAATCATCTAGATCCTAATATTAAATTATTCTCTTAAACAGGGGTTTCCAAACTAATACATTTTATGGAACCGAAGCCGGGTCATCATTACCAGAAATCCAGAGTCGATCAGGATTTCTTATTGTCCGCCATGTTAAATTAGTTTCTTTTGAAAAATATTTTTTAAGGATTGATATATATATTTTTTTTTTTACTTCCATCATTCCATCTTTCTAAAAAGAAAACAAATAATTTCCGCATATTTTAATTCTAACTAACTCCCCAGCACTACAGTTCGTGTTGGGCCGTCTGCCGATTGACAGATTCGAAACAGGGGATGTTTCCTTTTTATGGGATGGGATTGCCAACCCTACTCTCCACTGTCAAATTAAGCTAGGACCTACGGTTTAAAGTGGATTCTGAAATACTACAAACAACCATGGCATCGTCGGGACTCGAAATCTGTGGCACCGAGCGCCAGAGAGTTAATCATTAGGTTATCAGGTCTTTTGTGGCCCTTTTATTACACTCAAATTAACTTGTAGTGTGACTTTTGTAGTAAACTAAAACCCTCCACGGAGGTTCGAACCCAAAACCTGTGACATCGAGCTCCAGAGCGCTAGTCACTTGACCCTAAGGCCTCGTATTTTAATTCCACATTCCAATGTTAAAAATATATCCAGAAAAGTACAGAGTGAAATTACAAATAAAAAAACAGAAAAAGAATCCTCTTACAATAGTAGAAAAGTACAGAAAAACAGTACTTTTACAGTAGTAGAAAAGTACAGAAAAAGTGAAATTCTAAATACGTTTTGTATTTATAATTCAGAATTTTCTGGAACTTTTATTAAAAGAATAAAAAAGATTTCCAAATCTCTTCTCTTTATTACGTTTGTATATGAAAAATATGAAAAACGGTTACAAAATGTGTCTGGAAAACAGAATCTACAAATTAATCTGAGGCAGACTTATTTGGCAATATTTTAATAATATTGGATTATTCGAAAAGCAAACTTAAGTCCCCAAATCAATTTATCCAAAAATTTTCTTTAAAATTGGGTCGCTGATTATCAAACACCGGATATTCGTAATGATATTTACGATGTTAAAATGTAAGATTTTGAACACGAAGAGAGATCATTACTAAAATATCGCTGGAAGTGCATTATAAATCTGGAAATTTATCTGAGATACCTTATTAAATAGCTTGCACTTTATGTACAAGCCCAACAAAATCATAACTTAATTTAATAAATTTTAATTAAATGTTTCACGGTTATACAAATAAATTTCATAAGGTGATTTTAAATTTATCAATGTGATATGAAAAACATTTTATACATTTGATTAAAAAGATATTTTTTCCTTAACTTCAAAATATAAATTGAATGAATATATTTTATTCTTTGAATAGAACATTTAATAAAGTTGTATATAAACAAATACTTAATCTTACCATTAATACGGACACGGTCAAAATTTCTTTGGGAGATGGAATAATCTTCATCAAAGAAAAGCAAAAACATTTTATTAAAACTATAATTATTAAACTTCAAGCACTAACAAAACCAGCGAGAAAAATACACAGAAGAATTTCTAGTAGGACACAGCAATAATTACACCTGGTTCATAACATGGGAGAAAAGTTTCAACAACATCAAAACCATAAAAGCCTAATTATCGCATTTGTATTTGTTTTTTTCATGTCCTTTGACCATTTTGCAATTAGCGTCAAGAAAAATTAGATCGCCAGGAAAGTCAATTTGGCTATTAACTTGGAGTTATTTTTAATCTTCCCTTTTGCACAGTTGTCAGATGTCGTAGTCTAAAAATAATATAAAAGAACAGCAAATGGGCTATTTGACAATTAATATCAGCAAAAGAGATCCTTGAAAGGATGATATAAAAAAATTGTTGGTCGCTGGTTGATGCTATAAAAAAGCTTTTCTCTCAAACATTGTCGTGTACAGTTGTCAAATGTGTCGGTTAAAACCATTTTATTTAATAAATCAGATTAATTCAATAATTTAAATTCTTATAATACTAACGTTTAAGTTAAAATTAGCAACTTTACAACGAATTTTTGTAACGAATTTTTCTAATGCTAGTAACTAGCAAAAATTGACGTTGAGGTAATAAAAAGAAAATAAATTTTTATAGCATCATTTCTAGGAAGTCTTTTACGGATATTAATTATCAATCAGCACATTTGTTGTTATTTTGTATTATGTTTGAAAACTAATCGCTGAATTTAAAAAGTAAAAACTTAATGGCTGACAATGTGAAGTGATCGACACTCTGACTGTCTGTTGGAGTTTTCCAGGATTTCACCTATAAGGAATGCAAATAAGGGGCAATTGATCCCCTAAAAGTCACCGTGATCTCCTTTTATCACTCATCCATGGTCTGTTCGTGCCATACATAAGAAAAGCGCGAGGATCACTCATTCTCATTCTCAAAAACGTTTTGCCAAAACTATAATTATTAAACGACAAATGCGTGCAAAACAAAAATTCAATAATTACGCCAAGTTCAAAACATCAGAGAAACGTTTCAACAACATCAACACCGTGAGAGCGTAATTATCGTATTAGTATTTGTTTTCTTTCTTCATGGCATTTGAGCATTTTGTAATTAGCTTCGAGAAAAATTGGATCGCCAACAAACTCAATTTGCTCATCAGCTTGGAGATTATTTTTAATCTTCCTCTTTGCACAGTTCTCAAATATTTTTGCAAGTTCCAACCATTTTATGAAATAAATCAGATTAATTCAATAATTTAGATACTTATAATAATGATGATTAATCTAAAATTAGCAAAATATTTACATCTCTACAATGCATTTTTGAAATGTTATTTTATCTAAGACATTATACAGAATAAAAAAATTTTAAGTAATTCTCATCTAATGCCAGTAATTAGTAAAAATTGACTTTAATGTAATAAAAAGAAAATAAATTTTTATAGCATCTTTTCTAGGAAGTCTTTTAAGGATATTAATTATCAATCAGCACATTTGTTGTTCTTTTATATTATGCTTGAAAACTAATCGCTGGACTTACAAAGTAAAAACTTAATGGCTTGGTGATTGTGACAATAGAGAGTTTTTGCATTACGTTTTTCATCTTCCGATATTTTTCTTCCTAGCGCGCGTGCTCATAGGAATAGCCCAGTAGTGCAGTATTACAGATACGCATGCGCAATAGATACAATGTTTCCTATGAGCATGCGCGCTAGGAAGAAAAAAATATCGGACGATTAAAAAACCGTTATGCAAAAACTCTCTAATATGAAGTGATCGACACTCTAGTCTGTTAGAGTTTTCCAGGATTTCACCTATAAGGAATGCAAATAAGGGGCAATTGATCCCCTAAAAGTCACCGTGACGACCTTTTATCACTCATCCATGCACTGTTCGTTGCATACATAAGAAAAGGGTGAGGATCACTCATTCTGAATAAAAGGTAGTGTGAGCATATCATACAAGTTTAACAATCATTTTTTTAAATTTTTAACAAACAAAAAATTTTAATTTGCAAGGCAAATTAGCATTTTTAAAAATATGGGATTTGAGCCCTGGAAAGATGTAAGGTTTCAAACAATACCTCTTATTGTAGATTAACACGGAGATCCTTGGCCGCGTAGCGGCCACTAGCTCCTTCACTGTAAAATGTTGAAATATAGCGGTGGTCTCATGCCCTTTGAGTTAATAAGCAAAATAGATAATTAAATGCCCTTTTTTTAAAAAAGAATTATTTATTTAATAAAATGAAAAAATGAAAAATAACAAACATTTCAAAAGTATAGATGTTGATGAAATCAGTTGCATGTAAAAAATAATAATAATAATAATAAAAATAAAATAGAAGCGAACTTTTTTCATCTAGGCAGTTGTAAGGAATAAATTTAAAATATTTAGAACAGTGCGAGGTTTTTTGCTATGTTTGCTGGAAGAAATATCATAATCGTAATTTTGTAGGATATTTAAAACAGGGTTATTGATGTTTCGCATATCATTATAGAATTTAGTAGAAATTTTGTGAAAAAATTGTCTTAAACTTGGAATCGAGAGAGCTCGTCTAATATCGTCGTTACGAAATTATCAGGGTGAATTCGTTAACATTCTAAGAGTTTTGTTCTCAAGCCTTTGAATATCAAACAATACCTCGTCATTTTTGTTAAGTTTACATTTTTATTGGCATCACGGAATGTGAAGGCGACTTCATTTTTTTGAAGAGTTTACATTTGTGGAATCACCAAAGCAATAATATGCTTACACGTTGCAATATCCATACCAATGTTAAATTCATGAGAGGTATGAAACGTCCGCAAATAAAAGCATTATTTCTTTTTAAAAGATAAACTTTCCATTATGCCATTTTCATTAGGTACGCAAGGAATGATTTATTGTATACGCAACATTTTTACGGATAGCGGAATAATGTAAGTCTTTTGCAAAGGATATACGTGGCCTGAATTTTTATGGTTCAGTGATCTGTCAATGTAAGGAATTCTAGCAAAAAGACAAATAGTGACAATTCTAGGAGGGGAGAAGAATCGATTCTTGGGGTGCATAAATGAGCCATTAATAATTTTTCGACTTCAGGGGTTGGTTGGGTACGATACGGAATTTTTACGGAATGTGTTCTGAAGATACAGAATTAACACTTCGTCAATCTTCGCATGCATTAAAAATCAATTCGATGCTGGCATTTGAACAATCTATTTACTAACAATATACTCGCTAGGGAAAAATATAAAGTTGTATGAAATATTTTCTTACATGACTTAATCGTCTCTATCAAAACATCAAAAAGAAAGTATTCTTTTCTCTTGAAATATAGTGCAGTTTTTTGGTTTTGTTTGTCGCTCTAAGATCATTTTGTGTACCCTTAAGGCTAATTAGACCGGGACCTACAGCTTAACGTGGATTCCGAATCGCTAATAAACATCCATGCCACGGGCAGGATTTGATTTTGAAGTACCAAAGGCCAGAGATCTAGCCAATTGGCCATCAAGCCGCCATATAGTGTAGTAATATTAGAAAAACAATTTACACGTGCAGATTTGTCATCTATTATACCTTTTAAAGGTTAAATAAAGTTTCAATTTTGATTGGTAGATTTCGTTCTGCCATAGAATCAGTATTTGAAAGATTTGATTATTTTTTTAGCATTACTTAACCAAGCGGATGATCATCACTCCTGGTTCCTATATTTTTCGAATTATTTTTCGTCAATTAATTAAAATTAAATTAATCAAGTCATTTAACTGAAAGAGTAAATCGAGGATTAGTGTTCCAAAGGCTGCAATTCAGCTTCAAAACAATGAAGCACACATAAATACAGCAGAAAATATATGAAGAACGTCATTTCCAATGTCTTATTGCTGCTGGGTTGGCAAGAAAGAAATTCCTATTTTCGCAGGGCTTTTAAATGATGAAAACCGAAAGGACTTCCTTGCCAACATAATAGAAGAAAATATTTCGTGAATCAAGAACGCTTATACAGAGCTTTCACAGAAAAAACTATACAAATCTACACAACTGATTTTAACATTTGGAAAAATAAATTCAACAATAAATTTTTTTGAATCCGCTGAACCGAGAAAGGTGTGGGAAAAAACACAGAAATGCATCCAAATAATCTTTTTTTTTTTAACAGTGAAGTATGGAGAAGTTTCTGTACTTGTTTGGGTCGTATAAATGCCTCTGGTGCAGGAAATTTGGTCATTATTTATAGAATATGAATCATACGTACAATGTATTCAAGAATTCAAGTACACGGCCTTCAGTCTGGCTCTCAGTGTGAGTTTCTTCGAGTTCTACAGTAGAATGCAGGTGGTGTGTCGCATTAACATCGGTGGCATTGCTACGGCTTTTCTGTGGTCGCGATTGTCTCTGCAAGCTCCTTCACAGAATTAAATTGCTCCTGATCCTGTCTCCTGTGTGATAATCGGGCAGAAATGGGCATGTCTCACCTTGATTCCTGTTCTGCACTGCCTCTTGTTTCTTTATAGAAGCGCTATTGGATTGCCAGACTTAAGCTGATGGATTAAGTGATGTCATTTGTTTCTATCTTGTTCTTTGTATTTATTTTTGTATGACATTTGTTGTCCTGTAAACTCGCCATTGGAAATAAAAATTTAAAATCAAATATTATAAAAATGAAATTCAAACGCGATTACGTTTTTTTTACATGATATCCTAAATGTTAAGCACTATGCACGCATAACATAATAAAAGAAAATATTTCATTACCAAGAAGATCACTTAAAATAGTTGAAGTTTTCACAGAAAAAATCTGCACCACGAATTTTGAAAATTGGGGAAAAAAATTTGTCAGATAAGTTTGACATTTTTTAAGCCGATTGAATGAGAAAAGTATGGAAAAAGACTTTTGCGATTGAAATTTGGGGTCATATGAGTACCTCTTTGACAAATTGGTCATTATTTGTGAGATCATGAATCATATGTGCAATATATTAAAGAATGGTCCTGAATGGCCGAGTGGCTAGCGCTCTGACGCTCGGTATCACAGGTTTCGGGTTCGGGTCCCGGCGGTGCCATGGATGCTTGTAATGGTTCGGAATCCACTTTAAACCGTAGGTCCCGGTCTAACATGACCTTAGAGAGTTGCGGGGTTTTCTTGTAAAAATATGCAAGTTATTTTGGCTGCACGAATATTTTTAAACTGTTAGATTAGCAATCAATTTGAATTTTTGTTCTTTATATGTGAACATTTCTTTTGTTTTAATTTTAATGTTAATTTTTAACATAAAATTTATAATAAAAAGCAAAATACAAAACTTATGTATTTGAAATTTTAATAGCGCCCGTAACTTATCTACAAGCTACACGCACCTCCTGGGTAGTGCAAAGTGAGTAACATTTTTGCAGCTCTTGCCTTAAGGCATCAAAGACAAGTGTCTAAGTGTTTGCCAGCTGCATTAGAACAAATATTATATATATATATATTAAAAAGTAATTTAAAATCAAATGTCACAAAAAGTGAATTCTAACGTGATTACGTTTTTATACATAATAATGATCCTAAATGTAGAGCTTTAAACACTAAACTTTGGATGTTATATAACACTGCGAATCATCTTCAAACTCATCTGCAATTGATGGATATCGGCCCCATTTAGCATCTGGAGGATATTTAGATAATCTAAAATGAAGATTTATTTATAGCAAAGATGGTCTAAAAATTGCTTTTCGAGAAGATTGGAATTCTATTTCGGAAGCAATTACTTCAAAACTGGTCGATTTCATGTCACGAAGATTACAAGCATTTATAAAAGCCAAGAGATAAATAATTTAGAATAGAAATAGAATTTTCTTTCCTTATTTGGATAACAAAATATGCAAGTTATTTTGACTGCACGAATGTTTTTAAACTGTTAGATTAACAATCAATTTGAATTTTCGTTCTTTATATGTGAACATTTCTTTTGTTTTAATTAGAATAAAAATTAAAATTTATAATAAAAAGTAAAATACAAAACTTATGTACTCAGAAATTTTACTTTAACGATTAAAATTTAAAATTCCTTAAATACAAATAAAAACGTACAAATACTAAGATATTTGTTTGAAAATAAAAGCTGAGCCTATTTATTTAGATTAGTTTACTTTGTGCAATAATACAACAGGAAATTGAATACTGTCCACAATATTTAAAAACATTTATTCCTTAAAAGCTTTACAAAATAAAATCAATTTACATTTATTATGCTTTTTACAAGTTTTTGCATTTTAATAAATCTGTCTCGCAAACATTTGCATTTTCTATTATTCATAAAACATTTTCAGCATTTACATATGGCAATCAAAAGTACAAACAAATATTGATCATTTCGGAAACATTTCTTGAGCATATTTACTCTTGCTTTACTCTCTATATGATGAACAGAATTACTTTCTATTATTTTTGCAGTGCGATAAAATCATTTGTTACTTAAAAATCTTTGTTACACTGTCGATGTTCACATAATCTAATTAGCGTTTGAATTTTAATCTCCGTTTTACATGGTGAATAACATTATATTTAGCGGATTGATATTAGGGAGTTTTTGCATACCGTAAGTTAGTTACCGTAGGACGTCCATTAGCTTTTTTCTCCCTAGCGCGCATGCTCAGTTTCCTATGAGCATGCGCGCCAAGGAGAAAAATGCTAACGGACGTCCTACGGTAACTAACTTACGGTATGCAAAAACTCCCTATTAACATTGATATGTTAACCAGTTGATAT
The DNA here is from genome assembly GCA_021605075.1 of Caerostris darwini. Taxonomy (NCBI): domain Eukaryota; kingdom Metazoa; phylum Arthropoda; class Arachnida; order Araneae; family Araneidae; genus Caerostris; species Caerostris darwini. Next base: position 83,844 of record BPLQ01007711.1, on the reverse strand, counting down.
AAACATAAAAGTTAATAATAATTAAGATTATATTATAATGTTTATATAAGTATAATGATAATTAATGTTAACAGATCATTTAACTTAAACATATATATATATTAAACTTCAGATATTCTTTTCGTAAAATGTTACATCTTAGTTCCCAATTCCTGGATCAAAAATAATTACAAGTAAAATATGTTAAGATTTAAGTCATGAAAAATGAGTTGCTTCAATTTCATTTTATTTTTAATATTTGAAAAGACTAAAGTAATTTACTCGAGTAAAATAATTAATTTTAATTCTTTAATTTGAATCTTGTTCTTTTAATTGATTTGAATAAGTATTTTCTGTATTCGAAATCCATTCATTTTCTCTTCTAATTATTTTTTTAATGTATGCACCTAGAAATTTCGAAAGATTCGAATTTACACAATTTCAGAAGATTCGAATTTGAATGAGAATTCATTCAAAAAATATTTCTCACCAAAATTTAGCAATTTTTGATAAAAATTATCCAAAACATTTAGGTAATTTTTGACAGTTACATTCTAAGCTAAAATCCAAATAAATTTTGGCGAGCATCCAGATAAAAAAAAATTATTATTTTGCTGAAAAATATTAAAAGAAGAGTTCCAGAATATGATTTCAATAAAAATTTCAAAATACTTTTTAAAAAAAATACATTCATTATTTTCAACACTTATTATCCGAATGAAAAATTACAAACTATTAAAAATGAAAATTTCTCAAGTACTCTAGACTTTGAAGAATCTGTTTTTCAATTAATGTCTTTAAAACAAATCGTTTCCGAAATGATGTTCATTGAACTGTTCGAGATCAATTGGCTTTAAGTAAATGCTTTATGCGATGGTTTACCACTCACATAACTACCATTTAAATCAAGGTCTGTGGTATCCGAATCCGAACTCTTTGATTTGGAAGCTTGCTTTTTGTCTGAAGAACTGCCCGATCTAAGAGAACGAGAATTCGTAGTAGTTTTACGAGAACTTTCAGGAATAATATCCGTACATCGGACGACGATTTTGTCAGAATTTGCACCGAATATTCTTACATTAGGAGGATTTTTAACAGAATTATTTACAATGGCATCGTCGGTTTGAGTAGCGTGCGATGTAGATTCGCACTTGTTAATAGGAGAAGGTAGTTCTGATTTGGTAGAAGATTCATCACTTGCTACAGCAGTTTCCAAAACATGTATTACATTTAGCATAAACTGACACATTTCTTCGGTAACTTTAATTACTGTTCTCAAAAACAGCAAGGAAATTTTAAAAACGAGCGACATTTTAAACTTTTTTCTTGGATTTCTGAAAAAAAAAAAAAAAAAAAATAGGAATTATTATTTTAATAATTAAAATATTTCTTCAGTAGCATAATTGTAATAATCTAGAAGTGTTTATATGCGGTTATAGCAAAAGTGTTCGATATTTTAAAACAATTTTATTAGTTAAAAATGGTGAAATATACAACACATTTCTTTTATAAAATACATTAAATATTTACCATAGTCAACACAGAATTAGACTTCTTAACAATTACTATACAAAAGATACAACTTTTCTAGGATAAATTTATCCTTAATGTTATTTTACTGAACATAAGATTTTGTCTTAAAATCTATTTATAATAAATATTGATACTATATATAATCACTTTAGAAATATTGAAACATCACAATCAATAACAAATGTGTTTAAAAATATTTATAATAATATTAAGACAAGCATAATTAATTAAGCAAATAATTAACATATTTTAAAGCATTAAGAAACAGATGTACTAGCATTATAAATGCCCTTCTTGTACCATTTATATTAATATTCAATAATATACATTGAAGTATCAATATTACAATATATATTGAAGACCTTGGTTGCATATTCTAATAATGAATAATTTAAAAGCAATACCTACAATTAATAAATCAAAGCTATTCTAAAATGAAATGCAATTTCGCAACTATCATTTTAATATGAGCTATCTAAATCACGCTTATTGCCATTTAGGAAATAAAGATTTTGTGCTTGATATTTGTGAACCTTCTGAGTTGGCATGGTGAAAAATAGAATGCATTACATTAAGCGACTTGTGATCCACATTTAAGAAAGTCTTTTTGTTCTTACTTTAATGTTTGTTCTCGATTCTAGCAAGGATTGTTTCTGTGGGCCTGTTAGCACCTTATTCAAATGAGTTGCATAAAAGATATGCAAGACAGGTGAATTTTTTAAGACTACCGGGAGATTTCATGCTGGAAACAACAAAGGATTGCAATATCGGACCAAAAGTTCAATACCGGTATTCGGTATTTTTTAGATCTTAATACCGGGATACCGATTTTAATACCGGTAGCAGAAATTTTAGAAAAAGAAAGAAAACACAGGTTTGTTTTATTTGCCAGTTTTATTAGAGAATGTAAATATCACAAACAAATTTTTAACTTATAAATTACATCAGTATATAAAGAATCACAAAAAAAAAATAAATAAATAAAGGAACATCTTATTTATTTAAATCACAAAAAAGTGTAAATATCACTATTCAGTCTGTGGTACTCCTCCATTCACTTTAATAACTCTTGAACATTTTTTACATTGTACCACCATATTCTTTTCATCATATAAATAATGAAACCAAACCGAAGTATTATCAACTGATTTTTTATGTTCTTTAAAGTTATTCTTATTCATTATTATGGGGTATTATTTATGAGTATGTATATAATAAATCTGAAAAATATTTTGAACTCTAAAGTACGATATGCGAATACAATGTGATTACCAAACTGACCGATTTAAAAAATATCGAAATATTACACACTTTCTTTACAACTACAACCTTGTTCTCACAGATAAGAATTTCTAGTTTTCAGGTAAGAATTCACAGATAAGAACAATAATTTTACAGATAAGAATTCTTTCACAAATAAGAATTCTAATTTTTCTAGTAAATTCCCAAAAAATCGGTATTTAAACTTGTGAATACCGGTATTACAAAATTGTACAAATAGCTCAAAATACCGGTATTCGGTATCCCGGTATTGCAATTGACTGTGTAAATTTAGTTCTTTCCAAGCTTGTTCATCATTTAAAATCAATCATTTTAAATTGCAGTGGATTAAAAAAGCATTTCATTTTAAGAAGGATATCTTAAAAGGCGAGATTGAAGAAGAAATGAATTGAAGCATTTAAAAACAGAAATGCTTCTGTTCATCAGAAGGATTTCATTGTCTCTTTATAATATTTTTTTGTCCTAATGCAGCTGGCAAATACTTAGACAATTGTCTTTGATGCCTTAAGGCAAGCGCTGCACAGACGTTACTCACTTAGCACTACCTAGGAGGTGCTTGTAGTTTGAAGATAAGCTATGAACGTGGAGTAACAATACTTCTGCAACGCTCTACGATCCTGTTAGAAGGGAACCTACGGTTTAAAGTGCATTTCGAACCACTACAAACATCCATGGCATCGCCGGGACACGAACCCGAAACCTGTGGTACCGAGCGCCAAAGCGCTAGCCACTCGGCCATTCAGGTCCCTCTTTATAATACACTGAAGTGACAAAAGTCATGGAATACCTCTTAATATCGTGTCGGCCCTCCTTTCTCCCGGCGAAGTGCAGCAACTCGACGTGGCATGGACTCAACAAGTCGTTGGAAGTCTTCTGCAGGAATATTGAGCCATGCTGTCTCGATAGACGTCCATAATTGTGAAAGCGTTGATGGTGCAGGATTTTGGGCACGAACAGACCTCTTGATGATGTCCCATAAATGCTCGATGGGATTCATGTCGGGCGATCTAAGTGGCCAGATCATTCGTTGGAATTGTCCAGAATGTTCTTCAAACCAATCGCGAACAGTTGTGGCCCGGTGACATGGCGCATTGTCATCCATAAAAATCCCATCGTTGTTTGGGTACATGAAGTCCATCAATGGCTGCAAGTGATCTCCAAGTAGCTGAACATAAGCATTTCCAGTCAATGTTCGGTCCAGTCGCACCAGAGGACCAAGTCCATGCCATGAAAAAGCAGCCCACACCATTACGGAGCCACCACCAGCTTGAACAGTGCCCTGCTGACAGTTTGGGTCCATGGCTTCGTGGGGTCTGCGCCACACTCGAACCCTACCATCAGCTCTTACCAACTGAAATCGTGACTCATCGGACCAGGCCACGGTTTTACATTCATCTAGGGACCAACCGATATGCTCACGTGCCCACGAGAGTCGCTGCAAGCGATGTCGTTCTGTCAGTAAAGGCACTCGAGTCGGTCTTCTGCTGGAATAGCCCAAGAAAGCCAAATTTCTCCGCACAGTTCTAACAGACAAGTCCCTTGTACGTCCCACATTGATTTCTGCGGTTATTTGACGCAGTGTTGCTTGTCTGTTAGAATTTACGACTCTTTGCAGACGTCGCCGGTCTCGGTCGTTAAGTGCAGGCGGTCGACCACTGCGCTGTCCATGGTGGGATGCTATGCCTGAAATTTCATACTCTCGGCACACTCTTGACACATTGGATCTGGGAATGTTGAATTCCCTAACGATTTCCGAAATGGCATGACCCATGCGTCTAGCTCCAACTAACATTCCGCGTTCAAAGTCTGTTAATTCCCGTCGTGCGGTCATCCTCACGTCAAAACCTCTTCACATGAATAACTTGAACAGAAATGAAAGCACTGCGCATTTATACCTGTTCTACGCGATGCTACTGCCATTTGAAAATTGGCATATTGCTATCCCATGACTTTTGTCACTTCAGTGTATAAAGACGCAATGAAATCTTTCTTTTACTATGACGCAAACTTCGACTCAAGTGAGCCCGATCGATGTCATCATCTTTTTATTTACAGAGCCTGAATGGCCGAGTGGCTAGCGCTCTGGCGCTCGGTACCACAGGTTTCGGGTTCGAGTCCCGGCGGTGCCATGGATGTTTGTAGTGGCTCGGAATCCACTTTAAACCGTAGGTCCCGGTCCTAATAGGATCGTAGAGCGTTGCGGGGGCATTGTTACCCCGCGTCCGAGGCTTATCTTCAAGTTACACGCGCCCCCTGGGTAATGCAAAATGAGTAACGTCTGTGCAGCACTTGCCTTAAGGCGTCCAAGACCAAGCTGTCTAAGTGTTTGCCAGCTGCATTAGAACAAAAAAAATCTTTTTATTTACTATAAAAGCAATCTTAATTGACCCAAACATATTAAAACTTTTTGTTTAATAAAACATTTCATCAATATTAGGTTTTTGAAATATTCTTTTTTCACATTATAATTTGTGGACTAAATAGATAAACTAAAACTTTCTTGTCTGCTTTGAAAAATTCAAACTTTTTAAAGAAAAGAAAATGCATTTTAAGTAACCAAAGTTTTAAAAAACCTGCACAATAGGTTTTAGTCTTAACTTAACATAATATAATTTAATTGCTTCCGAGTTTTCTGAAGGAAGTGCTCTTCCATTTGTTTTAATTTATATTGGGTCTTTTCTTTTCATTCATAAGAAAATTATTACGAACTGAAATTAATTAACAATTATCAGCCAGATGAACAGAAAAGAATTTGATATTTAAAAGGAAAGACGAAATAAATAATGTGTCATTAAAAATTTTCAAAATATCTGAAGATTTTCTCTTTCTTAAAATGTATTGATGTTTTTTGGAATTTTTGTAAAACACTTTTGTGTGTGTGTGTGTGTGCTTCTAATGGAAAGAGAAAACTGCAGACTCTTACGAGATCCAAGCAGTGCAAAACACACACAAAAAGAAAACAATAAGAGAAAAAAGTTAATGTCTCATCAGCAAATGTCTAGAGTTCCAATAACTTTTCACCTCGGAGTCCCCGTGCAAGGCCATGCAACCTGTTATAGGATGCCTGTTCATGACCTCGTTTTTTTCCCACAGAGCAAGCAATTTGAGCAATCAAAAAATGCCAATGCGGTACAGATATCTCGCCGAACAGTCATGGCCCACCACAAGTCTAAATTCTGTGACAGTTTTCTTACCAGTTTATCTGAAAAATCCTGTTCCAAAATGTTCCTCCAACTTCTGGAGGAAATACGAGCAGTGAGTAATGGCTTCCATCTAAGTATTTTATAAAACATATCACCATAGCACCACCCATAGATGGTGTAAGGTGTGACGTGATTTTAGGAGTGCGTTTCACAGCTACTACTGTTTTAAATAACCTCACGTCAGTGATGTTATTAAGACTTTAATAAAATTTAGATAAACATTTTGTCTTATTAAATTAGATAAACGTTAGTTTGATTCCTATTCTCGAATACTGGACAGGCCTGGTTTCTCTATTCACCTCCCACCCCATATGATGTTATCTCACTTTAAATCTTTCTTTGGGTTATTTCATGGCTTGTACGTAATGTTTTGTCCCTTTAAATATGAAGCTCATAAAATCACTTCCACGATTATTTATTTGATTCATGTAGCAATACAGCTTCACATAATTTTATTTCAACACACCTTACATACGCATCAACTAAATTGACATTTTTATGATACAAAATAACTGCAGTCGCTGTTTTAAGAAAAGAGGAGATTCGATGGTGATTGTTACAATGTGCGTAAACCATCTTACATCAATAGTCAGACTGTCTCATCCGGGGCATTCCAGTTTTACACCCATACGACACAAAAATCCTAAAAAGTCTTCCCAGAAGGCAATGTCTCCCTTCAACACCTGTTGGTAAGCTCTTTTTGACATACGTTAAGGTTTAACACAAGGCCTACCGATGCTTAATAAAAAAATTAAATACACAACAATTTGAGATTACGCCAGATCAAATTCAGTTTTAATGTTTCATCAAATCATAAGATCGAAATAACAATTTTTAAATTTTGATACTTATATTTTGTACTTAATTACCTCTGCCCGACTCAGTGAAAACGCGCGCCGCTAGTGAGTATTACGGCGGAGGTTCAATCCGTTAACTGCTTTGTTGTAAACACTGCTTCAAAAAATGGGGAAACTCGATGGCGTTTGGGATGTTCAGCATCTTGCCTCGTGAGTCGGACTACCTGGTGGGAGTTTTTTCGGGTTTTCTCCCATACGATACGCACATGCGGGGAAGTTCCCCTCTAAAAGTCCTCCCGGAAAGCACTGCCCTCCTTCTTCAGCATTAAGGAGCCAAATCAAATTTCTACCTACTTGTGTTCCATCACAACAGAAGCTTTCCGTCCTTCCATGAGACCACACGGGTACTTGGTCTTGGTCTAGATGTTACTGTCTACTAGGTGGGATAAGAAAAAAAACCTTATCAGCTCTTTAATATTTTATTAAAAAATATAAAATTCTGAACTTAATAACTTATAATCTAATACTTTTTTAGAATTATTAATTTGAATAATAATTTAGTCTAATACTTCTTTAATATTTTTTTTCTAAAATCTAATAATTTATTTATGAAATTCCTGAAAAGAGAAAATATTCTTTGTATTTTTTTTAGATATTATTTCTAATTCCAAGGTTTAAGACGTTATCTGAATTTTTTGTCTTTTGATTGAAATAAGGCGCTGTTTACTACTCAAAGTATAAATATTTTTTACAAAATATTAAGATTTTTTTTTTATATTTTATTTAGTTTTACTGAAGTCTGCAGTTATTTAAACATTTTTTTATAAATTAAAGGTGAAAAGAGATTCGATAAATAATATATGCAACTCTTTTTTTCTTTTCTTAACAATCATTTTTTTTAGAAAATAATTACTAAAAAATTGTATGTTCGAAGTAATATTATTTTTACATTTCCTTATTTGCAAAATAAACAACTTAAATTTTTAAATACTGTAGATTTCGAAATTTAGTTTCTTAATAGCACACAATTATTGATAAATATAAATAAATTGTTAAATCATTTTTATTTTTTAATAGGCATATTTCAATTACGTGCTTTGTAAATGTGCTTCCTCCAACGCATTACAAGAGCTCCCTTGTGGCGTTAAGTAGAAATTGGCAGTAGGCCTCAAGACTCTCACCCGAGAGGACGTACCGCGCAACCTGCGCTTCCGCTAAGAAATGCTTTGTTTGTAATCTCTCATCCCAAGATGAAATATATTTATTGCAACCCTGTGTATTAGTTTGCCTACAGACTCTCACCCATGGTAGATTACTACACCAATATCTTGCCGCCTGACGGAAGAATGGCTAGCACTCTGGCGTTCGGTACCACAGGTTTGGGGTTTGAGTCCCGACGGGGCCATGGCTGTTTGTAATGGTTCGGATCCACTTTAAGCAGTACGTCCCGTCTCATATGACCGTAGAGAGTCAAGGAGCCCAATCAGACTTCCCTCACCCACATCATTCCCAAACTGTAAAGGGGCAACTCAGCTCTAGGCAGAGTGATGTGAGGTGGTGTAGTAGTAGTTGTCCTATTAGGTGGGGACCTACGGCTTAAAGTAGATTCCGAACCATTACAAACACCGCCGGGACCCGAAACATGCGGCATCGAGGGCCAGAGCGCTAGTCAGTGGGCCATCACGCCCCTCCAATTTTACTAGTTAATGATTTTTTTAACATTTTAATCACATTTTTTTTTCTTCTCCATAAGCACCAAAATTCACTATTTTTTTAAATTGCGGACAATTTAATTAAATGTATTAATTCATAATATCTCAATCCTTAACCCAAAAAATATAATTTTTATAATAAGACTTCATATATTTAAGATAATCAGGCTTGGAATTATTCTATTCAGTTGAATACCAAAAAAAACAAAGGTATATCACTTTAGTTTTAACAAAATTATTCCTAATTATGCCAACAAAACTGATCCTAACAATACATACCAAACTTTTACATACCAACTTGTCTTTTTATAGAAATTTTAAACATGCTTCACTTACCTTTGGAGTCTTCTTTTTATCTCATTACAACTTAGGGACCAATTAAACCTTACTTTTAAAATTAATAGGGAACAAACATGCTAATAAACGGCAGAAACAACTCCAAAAACTTTCATAAACCTGTGGCTTAACCTTTACATAAAATATTCTCTCTAGCTAATTATTATTTGAAATAAGATTTTTTTTTTTTTTTTTTTTTTTTCATTTTATTCTCTGTTTTTGCCGGGACTTTTTTTTTTATTCATAAGGAAAATCATTATGAAATGATGTTTATTAACTATCATTAGTCTGATGAGTTGAAAAAAAATGAGATCTTAAAATGAAGGACGGAATAAGTATTGCATAATTAAAAACTTTTGAATAAATAAAACTTTTTTTTCAAGATATCATAGATTTTCTCTTCTATTATTTATTTATATTGTCAATCTATTTTGTTTTCGAAACCTTTGAAGAACACATCTTAGAATTGCAATAATCAGTTACAAATTATTTTATTTTTTCTTGACAAGACTTTTTGGAAACAAAATATTTCTTAGAGTATTAAAAGTTATGAAGAGTTTCTCAAAATGCTAACGATTGCATAAATATTTCGAATTTATTCTATTTCAGTACTCAATTGTGACATTTTTAATAGGCCATTGGACTGATTGCTCTTCGGGGACATTGATTTACTCCCAGTCTTTGTATTATTTAAGAATAATAAGCAAACTTACATTTTGAATATAATTTTAAAAATTTCGATATTTTTAAATGATTATTATTTCTTTTTATGTATTCCAAGCAAAGTAATATTTTGCTGGTTATTGAGGTTTTAAAATTTTTGTGGCAACTGGAATCAAGTGTTCAATTATAAAAAAATATTTTTTAATTTATATTTGCCGCCTTTTTAACACAAAATGGAATTTATGTTGGATATGGTTTGTCTCTCTGCTGTCATTTCATGCACACACTTTAAGCTAATTATATGGGGACCTACAGTTTAACGTGAATTCCGAACCACTAACAAACATCCATGTCACCGACAGGATTCGAACCTGAAGTCTGTGGTACCGAAGACCAGAACGCTCCAGTTGGCCATCAGGCCGCGGAATTTATATTGGAGGAAATTTAATTTTATCTTTTCATTAAGTCGCATGATCAAATTCGAAATTTTTTCATTATTATGATTAAAAATGCTTTAATTTATTTTAGAGCACTCTTATTTAATATAATAATTTTTTCTCTTATTTAATATTTTACGATTGAAAAATAGAATATTTAGTGGAAATTTATTTATTATTATTATTATTATTTTATTTTCTGAATTATTTTTAAAAATTTAAATATATATAATCTAAAATAGAAAAGAAATATCCTATTATAAGTTTATAAATAGAAATACAGAAGTTAAATTAAGATATAGTAATCTTCATCTTCATCTTCATTGGCGCAACGAACCCATGTTGGGCCAAAGCCATCTATCTGCAGATGTTTTTTTTACGAGGTAGGGTTGTCAGCCGTACGCCCTACAGTCATATTAGACCGGAACCTACCGTTTAAAGTGGATTCCGAACAACTGCAAGCCCGTACCACCAGGACTCGAACCTTGTGGCACCGACTAGCAGTAATTAATCATGGTTAAAAGATTTTTATTTTGATCATATTTAATAAAACGCTAAAATTAAATTTCACCTGACATAAAGGGATTTAAAGATGAAATTAAATTAGTTATTATCGTAATTAACTATTTTAATAGTATATATAATATTATATTAACATTATATATTATTATATTTAATAGTACATATAATAGTATAGTAACTATTTTAATAGTTTTATACTAATTTTTAATTTTTAATTTAGATACGGAATTAATCTTCATTCAATTGTATAATCAAAATTAAAATTGCTTCATTATGATTAAACATGCTATATCTTAATTTAACATCTGTACTTTTATTTAATACTTTATATAGTAAAATAAAATACTTGAAGAAAACATTTGACTTCTATAAAATTATGGATAAAGTCCATGAAAAAACGGAATATATTTTTATAAATAATAATAATCTAATTTTTCAATACTAAGCTTTGAGAAACAAGTCGAATTTTATTTGCCATATTTTAAACAAGACTTTGCTTCTAATAAAAATAAAGATTCAAAACAATAGTAATCTTGTTCGCGTCTCATTTAGTTTTACTAAAGTATACAACACAGTAAACAACGAAAAACGCTATCCAAATAGATTCAATTTACCTAAGTCTTCTATATTTTGTTGCTGGAAAGCAAGAAATCCAAAAATACCCACGATATGTTCGTCGTAATTTTTCAAAGAGTTTTTATCTTAAATTTTTAAACAAATTTACGATAAAAATACGCTGGATAAATAATAGATGTTGCTTTAGTTTCTTTAGTTCTATTTGAAATTTTTTTTTCTGTTAGGAAGACATTGATGAAAAAATATTTCAAAAGGTCAAAGTAACTCAGTAAAGCAATTTTGTTTTTTGTTTTTATCGGCAATTAGCTTAAAAGCTTAGGATTTTTCTTATCAATTGCCTCTTTTATTTTTTTTATACCTATACTTTCCTATTCAGATGCACAGGAACAGAAGCTAGGCAGCTAATGCAGCAGAAATTCTTTAAAACTCTTCCATCAAGAGTGTACTTCGAATTACAGAAATTTATTTCCTGATCTTTAGAATTCGAAAGAGGCAATCCTCGAATACGTGACTCTCACAATGGTTTCCATTTGAGTGTCCTTACATGAAAATGGTTCTGCGTCAAACAGACAACAAAAGCAGTTTGTCAGAAGTAATAAGGTCAAAAGTAAACTAAGATGTACTCCTTTTGAGATCATTAATTAGAAATAAACAACTTCATTTTTTGAAGTGTATAAGATTTTAAAATTTATACATTACAAAAGTGTTGATATACAAATATTTACATAAATTCATAATTAATTTACATTTTTTTGTTTTTGTATACAGCTATTACTGGGCTAACTTTAGTTTTCCTTTCATTTGTTAACCAACAAGGTTGTAAATCCCTATAGCGTAACTTAAATTCTGCTATAAATCTATCGCCCCAGTGGCGAAAGAATGAGAGTTCACTTTCCGAGCATTTGAATATGATGATATATTTAGTTAAATATATACTACTTTTCTATCAAAATATTCTTTTATCATGATTGGTATACTTTTATCATGTATCATTTTCTGGGCTGTTATTTAAGCTAAATTTATTATGTATTTAAATTTAGTGTTGTATGCTTTTTCAATTAACAATAATAAGATGTTTTTGCTAAATTTGAAAAAATAAACGATATTATATTTATTTTTTAAGGTTGAGCAGAAGATCTACCTCCCCGTGGTGCACCTGGTAACACTTTTTAGGGACTAAAGATCTGCAACTTGGCATTATTGTTGGATTAATGAACTCTGTTTCAGCATGTTTTGTTGTATTATTTTGTTGTTGTTGTATGTTGTAAGTTTTTTTTTCTCGTTGTTCTTTTTTTGCTGTAACTGTTCATAATCTGCCATTGAAAATAAAAAATATTTATTTTTTAATAATGCTATGAGAGCAACTTAAAATTATAGTGAAAAAATATTAAAGGTTTATATCTATTATGCAGAGTAATTCAATGGTCATGTGACAAACTTTGTGGGGTGGTACAGCTTACTAAAACATACATTTTTTTCTATAGAAATATATGGTCAAAAGTAACGTGTTGGAGCACGAATATAAAAAGGAACGACACATGAAAAAAAAAGTTATTCACAACATCATTGCAAAGTGCTTCTTCGATTCAATGCTGTCACAGTTGCCCCCACCAACAACGGTTATACATGCTTAGTTGCATAGAAGGAGGAATTGGCGATCAAATCCAAAGATGCCAGGTATTTCGAACATGCTTGCATTTACACTGGATAGTGGAGCAAGGATGTCCTAAAATGAATCAACTGGAGTCTCGTAAATGAAAACATAGAAATAAAACAGAGTGCTTATCAGGGTTGTCAACTAGAGTATTTGAAACTTGTCACGTGACGGGTATTGTCGAAGTATTGTGCCTGGCTGCTGGGAGAAAATCGTTTGAAAGCATGTGCATTCCTCAAAAAGTCACTTCCTGTACAAAACATGTATGTTTTAGTTTGCTATATCACCCCTTAAAGTTTATCCCATGATCGTTAATCACCTTGTACCATCTTGAGTTGTAATCTTCAACATTATGTGTAGTATTTATTGTAAAACCTTCCATGAATTACTCTAAAATAATACAATTTTATTTGGTAATTTCGTAATATAAGGTAGCTAGTATTTGATTCTAGCGGCATTCCTCGAGAAATTAACTACACCAAACATGGAATTTATATTTGTTGAACGAGAGATGAATAGGAATATTTCTTTATCCTTATTTAAATGTACTCTTACTACTACTAAGCCACTCTGCACGTAGAGCTAAGATGCCCTTCAATAGCTTGTGACTGCAGATTTAAAGATTTCTGATAGAGGAAAGGATGTTTTAAGTATGGATTTTAAAGAATTTCTCTAAGAGGTACTTGAATCTAAGCAGAATTTTGTCAATGCTTTACTCTTTGCTTGGAAAATTTCTTTTTTATAGGTTACTCTTGTTTTAGAGTAAGTCGAAATAAGGTTTTCTCTTTCATTTCCTTCCGATTTTTGCAATCTTTCAAGTTATGAGCTCCTCCAAGTAAGAGGCTTATTTTTTTGTTATAGCTTTATTCTATATGCCTTAGAGCATGCTTCATCGATGTCTTTTTGAAGAATGAGAGTAGCTTCATTCAAGGGGCCTCTATTCTTAGCTATATTTAATATGCATATACGTTTGGCAATATTAGGAGATTAGACTTGAAGAATCTTTTTATGTCCCCTGAATGCACTTTTTAATTGTTAAAGATATTAGTTTTTCTTTCAGAATAATTATTCTTATGTATTTGTAATCTTTGAGAGTTTCTTACTCTAGAACTTCCTAATCATATCTGAAGGCCAACTCTGTTTCAAAGACCAAAGTAAGATCTGTCCATCAATTACTATTGCGATTTATTATAGTTGTCACTGATTCTCTATTGTTTAATAAGTGGAAATTATTAAGAGTTAAGAATGCTAAGAAGCTGAAAAGGACTCCTCTACTAACAAATCTCTTGCATCTTCTGAACTGTAACCACAACATCTGCTATGTGCATTGAGGTCTGCTTATAAGTATTTTCTCATTGTTGATAGAATAAGTGAATTTTTTTATCTCATATAATTTCGTTTGGGGATTATCGTAAGGTAAACAATATCCTGAAATTATAGTAAGTGGTCGATTATTGTCTGATATTTTTATTGCCACTACATTCATGCCTGTTTCCAGAACAATTCGTAGTTGGATATTTGGAAGAGCAATAATAAATTACTTTTCTATTTTGTGATAGCCAAGTTTTCCAAGTTCTATATATTCCTTCAGTTTTCTTATTTTTAAAATATGGTTCTTGGGCGAGAATTAAATCCGTTTTCTGTTTTTAAACTATGTGGCTTAATAAAATTTTAGCTGTTTTAGTTTTTCTTGGATTAATTTGTATAATGTTCAAGTTAATAGAATTATAATCTTGAAATGTCAATTGTGGAAGATTTGTAAACTGTTCTGTGATATTACAGGACTCATAATCTAGCTAATTTATATTTTGTAAATTTTGAGCTGTATTCATTTGTTATTGTTTTTAAAACTAAAAATAAAAATAAAAGGATTACAAAATCCTAATTAGTTTATTCTGCAAATGTTTTATTGTTATTTTGTAGCTTCGATTCGTAACAAGGATAATTTGTATCACCAACTGAGAGTCTGTGATCGTAATTTGTTCTTTTTTTAATACTAGCATCGTGTCAAATTATTCAATACAGCTAATTTGATTTGCAATTATATGAGTTATATTTTGCTGAGTAACAAATGCGGGAAGGACTTTTGTTTGGGCAGTGATATTGTTTATGAAAAAAATTCTGACAAATGTAACATTTTCAACATTATAAAATTTTCTGACATTGTAGCATACGTATATAACGGTTAATAAATACTTTGCCTTCTTTTATCATATTTTTGAAAGCAGCTGGTGAAGTTTCCACGATACGATGGCTGCAATCTTTTTCTCTTCTTTTGACTTTGAAAGTAATTTTGAAGGCTGTAATTGTTGTCAAGTTGCTGTCACCTATTATATTTTTTTAAAGCTTCCTGTAAATTATTGTTTGTTACATGATTTGGAGTATTACAAATTATTGTTTTTGGGAATCTTTGATGTGGCACTTTGTGCCTAATATCGCCTTTGAATATTTTTGAATTACCTGTAGTTTGCAATAATTTTCCAGCGTCTTTTTCTTCTGCGCAGTCCATTGTTGCATATATTTCTAACAAACTTTATTTCGATTTTTCTCCCTAAGTATTGAAAGATTCTTCCAATACTCTCATGATAGTAAATTTGGGCGGAAAGAATATCTGCAATTAGTTTGAGTTAAAGATCATAGTATGCGAGTTTCTATGTTGACTTTTTCTATGTTTTTGCGTACGTGAGGAAATATTTGGGTGGAGAATGGGTTGTAACAGAATTTCTTGGAAAGTTATCTGTTAAAATTTAAGTGCGCATAAAAGTTTATCTTCATATGTTGTTGTGTGTTTTTTTTGTTTTTTGTTTTTTTTTGTCAGAATTTAAATTGCAACGCAGGCGGTTTTCACATTCAGCTTATTCAATTTCATTCAGCTTTTTTATTTCTGAGAATTTTTCCGATAGGGATAAATTACTAATATCTTCGTTTTCCATAGTAATAGGTGAATTAAGAGAACTCTACGAGCTTGATCCTGCTAATTCTTCCTCGTGATTTTTACTTGCTATATTCAGGTTTTTCGTATTCAAATTCAAAAATTTGTTCTAAAGTGGGATCTCTTTAAAAAAATATATATAATAATTAAAAATTTAATGCAAAATTAAAAAAAAAAACAATTTATAGCTCGTTTATGTTAAGAATGTCTGGTCTTTTTCCTTTGTAATTTTTATTTGTTTATATGTTCTTGTTTCTACTGTAAGTAGCCAAATTTGTATGCAGTTACCACAAAGCCATAGATAACAGCAACAATTAATAAACAGAAAAAGAATAATAATAATAATACACTTAACCCGAAAGAAAGGCGTATGATACTGCCAGCCTTCACCAAATATTCCTGTGGCACTAGTCTATTATGCACATTTTAGAGAAAAAGAAAAATAATTGACTACAAAATACTAAAAGCGTGTAGAAGCAAATTCTTCAAAAAGAGAAAATCACGAATAGAAGAAAATCCCTGTTTATCTCACTCAGTAAGTTATTTAAATGTATTCCAATCTTACTAAAAGCAATCTCTTATTGCAAAAAGAGATTCGTTGGGTTTGTGTTAATGTATATTTTGCTATAGGTTATATGCTAGTCATATCATGCTATTTGCAATTTGCATTTTTTTTTTAGTGCTTCCTGTTTGGAATTCATTTTGTTTCTTAAAAATTATAAAAATTCGGAAAATAAGATCAGTGCTTATTCGCTTTTTTAGAGAAGAGTTTTGCTATGAAAAATCAAAGATTCCCCGGATTTGTATTTCCATGTATTTTGGTAAACTACAGGTTCATTTCGGTTTGGAAATGTAACGTAAAAGTTCCGTAAGTGTTAGGACCTGCAATAGGTTTGCTGATTTATGATTCCGTTTTTTACATCTTTTTTTAATATAATAGTGGGAACGTAGACTTGAGATAGTTAATAGAACAGTAGTCAACTGAAACTACTATATATAAAAGTGGGTATAATGGTTTCCATATAATAGAAACATATATGATGTAAGGGTTTTTTTTATATAATAGAAACCATTATATTAAAAATTAAGCAGATCTATCTAAAAATAACATTTTTTGGCGAAATTTGGTGAAATTAACATATTTTGCCAACCAAAATGTGATAATGATTGTGATTTTTCCATCATCAAATGAACTACGGTGGAAATAATTATGTTGATAAACGGAAATGAATATTCCATTTTTTTCATAGTTCGGCGCATGCGCATGAAAATAATTAAAAGACAAATAATTGATTGAACTTTATGGTAAAACTGAAATCTAGACTCAATTAAAAAATAGTAATTGATTAGAATGCTTTTAAAATGAGATTTAAAAGAAAGGAAGTCAACAGAAATCATTATATGTAAAGCTTACATTAAAAATTAAGCAAATCGATCTGAATAATGGAAATTGGCGAAATTAAAATTTTTCTCCAACCAAAATGCGATAGTGATTGTGGTTTTTCCATCGCCAAATAAACTATGGTTGTAATAATGATGTTGGTAATCAGAAATGAATATGCCATTTTCCCCATAGTCCTGCGCATGCGCATGAACATAAAAGGCAAATAATTGATTGTCCTTTACGATAAAACTGAAATTTAGACTCAAATAAAAAAATAGTAAATTATTAGAATGATTTAAAAATGAAATTTAAAGAAAGGAAGTGAACAGAAATCGTAATTATATATTTATGACAAAAATAATTTAGGATATATGTAATTTAAGAAAATGATGCCAGATTAATAAAAATGTCGCTAAACAGAATTATCAGATTAAATAATTTACAGCACATACCACGAATTTATAATAAACCGATAGTTATTTATTCCGAAGGGCATCTGAAGGGAAAAAAATTTATAAATATAATTGTTTCTTTGTGTAAAAGTAGCATAAGTTAAAACGTTTCCCACATTCAATATTTTTATATTAAAATAAGTCATACAAATCGAGTTACTAGATTCAAATTCTAAAATCCACACAAAGATACATTTATCACTGATCCAACTTAGCTCTTAAGCAGCTATTCCCTTGAGTGTTCCATGCAAACTGCTTCTATCCACTTCACAATTTGCATAGTTCCTAAGTTGGCGTCCTAATCCCCTAAGTTGGCGTTACAATAAAATACAGTCCTTTACCCTGTACGGTAATTTTCTTTTGGGCACAAAGACCAAAATATTCCCCAAACAAAACAAAAATAATAAAATTAATAATAAGTGCTAAGTATTAAATTGAAAAATTCATTTTGTGCTAGTGCTGATATTTTACCGCCAACAATATGATATCATATACTTTTAACAAATTATAAAAATCTATGTTTCAATAACTTTGTTTTCCTACTTACTGCAGCGATGTCCGTCATAAGAATGTTTCAATAATTTGTAACAAAAAAATTTAATAATTCATATCATTATTATTAGATTTTATCATTCATATCATAGAATTTGTTTAAGTTTGCTGATAATTAAATCAAAATTTTCCTTTTGTTAATTTATTTTATGATTCGTTTTTTATTTTTTATACTTTTATAAAACCCTTTTTTAAAATCAATTTTATAAAGCCATTTTAAATAATAAGGAGATCTGGTATATACGAATTAACTCTTACCTACTGCTCCATTGATGAAATTTAGCTAAAATTGAGATACAGTTCAAATGATTTATTGTCAAAAGAATTCGGAAATAGTGTAAATCGTGCATTGTTGGTTGTAAATTAACAACAATAATTATTATTACCAAAAATAAAAATAATTATGAAATCATTTTTACTCCCTCTATTTTCTGAACATTCTAACGCTCTGGTGCTCTGCGTTACAGGTTTCGGGTTCGAGTTCGAGTTCGAGTCCCTGCGGTTCCTGGATGTTTGTAGTGATTCTGAATCTGCTTTAAAACCATAGGTCCCTATCTAATTTGACTGTCGGGCGACTATTTGACTAACTATTAACTAACTATTTGACGGCTATTTGACTAACTATTAACTAACTATTTGACGGCTGACTACCCTACCTCGTAAAAAATGGCATCTCTGTTTCGGAATCTGCCAGTGAGCAGATGGCCTTGATACACCATGGGCTGTAGTGCCGGGGAGTTAGTTAGTTAATCATCTGAACTTTTCTCTTAATTTATTTTTCTATGCTTTTTTTTTTCTAATGCAGCTGGCACACAGCTGTCTTGGATGCCTTAAGGCAAGCGCTGCACAGACGTTACTCACTTTGTATTACCAAGGAGGCGCGTGTAACTTGAAGATAAGCCAAGGACGCGGAGTAACAATGCCCCCGCAACGCTCTGCGATCCTGTTAGACCGGGACCTACAGTTTAAAGTGGATTCCAAACCACTACAAACATCCATGGTACCGCCGGGACATTAACCCGAAACCTGTGGTACCGAGCGCCAGAGCCTTAGCCACTCGGCCATTTAGGCCCCCAATTTGTTCTATGTATGAATAGGTATTCGTTTGATGCTATGTATTCGTTTTTTTTTCCTAAGACGGTGCTAATTTACATTCATTATTCATTAATTTATCGAAATTATGTGCTCATACATACATAATTGAAATTTTTTTCAGCTTCATTGTTTATGTAACACGTCAACTAGCAAAAGCTAATAAACTCAAATATCCGTAATTAAAATGTCATCATAAACAAACTATATCGTGCTTTCAATCATGTATCCTCCAATAGATCAAAAATTTATTATTGCAAATCATAACACATCTCGAACCAAAATCTTATGAAAACCGAGCGCAGTGGAGAATTTTACCAGGAGGATTATAACAATCGCACACGTGCACAATTCTGAAGTCCATTCTGTCCGCTGGCTTCACATTCCTGCAGTGTGGCAGCCACCAATCGAAGGGCTGCACTCTGACGTCCCTGCAAGTTTCGTTGCAGGTCGGAGATCCCAGATCTGGATCAGGAAACCCTTCTTGTGGCCACTTGTAGGTCGGTGAGCCATGGCAGCAGGAGCTTCGAATGGTGTGATGGCCGATAGGTGAGCCGTGGCTGTAGCACGTTTTAGGTACGTGGGTTGCTGGCGTGGTGTAGGCACAGTCGCAGTTCTTGTGAGTGGATTTAGGGGTGATCGGATAGCAAAAGCGACAAGGAACAGTTCCTATTTGACAACTCATTTCTAAGTCTGGAAAAGAAATTGGAAAATAAAAAATGATCTAAGTAGAAAAGATATATATTTTCATTATATATGTATATATATATATATAATTAAATTATTTGTGTGTGTGTGACTTTTTTCTTGCATTATATCATAAATTTGAAAAAGTATATTTGACTAATAAATTTGCGAATCTCTGCATGCCTGATATAAGCGCTATTGATTTATGAATATGGCACTTACCTGTATTGGGATCAGTATATTTTTAAGAAATTGGTAAAGTTAAAAATACTATTCCAGCTAATACGTAAGCTATATAAAGTATTGATTTAAAACAGGTTTGTAGAGTTATAACTGTGATCGCAACGAATTACAGATGAATGCTTACTGCAGATCTGAGAGCTTGGTTCGTCAAAAATAAGTGAATTCTATATTTTCCCATCATTTAATCATTTTTATCCTATCTCGAGCAATTCAGCTAAAGTTTAGTTGTCGTCCATCTGCTATTCATATACATTGTTATTAAATATTTTTTTATTGGTTTTAATTGTTTTAATAGCACTGCTTAAAAGATATACAGTGTCTAAATATTCGCTTTTGTCTGATTCTCATAATAAAAAAGGAATAATTAAAAATAATAATTATGAAACATTAAAATTTCCAAACTTTGAAAAGAATATGAGTTTCAAATAAGAAAACAATTTATTCCAAATAATGCAGAAAGATTTATTCAATACGTTTTTCACGCTTTGGAAAAAATGTAAAAGAATATTTTTAAACATAAATAAATCCCATAAAAGTTTTCAGATATAAGAGATTCACATTAAATTTGTTTACTTCATATTAATTTTCAATAGTAATTTTGAAGTATTTTTTTTCTTGGAAACAACTTGCCATATTAAACAAAATCGTTTGATTTGCTTAGACAATTCAATTAATTTTACGTACTTTTTTTATGAAATTAAAATAGCTTTTTAACTTAAGATCAGAAAGCATACTTTATTAGAAATTCATAAATTAATTATTAATTTGCAGCTTGAAAAAAATCACATTTTTTTAAAGTACACATGCAATAAGTTTAAGTGATTGTATTGCTTTTTATATAAGGCGTCATAAAAAGCATTGTAGCACTTGTATTGTAATCACTTTTAAAAAATGATTTATGGAAAAAAGCTAATCACGATTCGAAAAATAATTATCGGTTACAAAATGTACAGTAGATGGGAAAGATTATAATGGAATATGTATGTATCAGTTTAAAAATTGTTCAAAGGATATATTTGAATAGCCAGATATTGACTGACTGCTAAGAAAAAAATTCTTCAATCGTATAAAGAGTCGAATACTTCGAATTTTATTTACCAGAAACATGAAAAAATATTTTTTACAATGTTATATACATTAATAAAAATAAACTTCATAAATTTAGAGCAAGATATTTCGTTTCGGTTTGGAGAAAATATAGAAAAAAATTTAAAAAAAGAGAACTTACTTCCATTTGGATAAGAAGAGCTGTGATGCCGAGAGTAAGTTCAGATTATTTGATGATATCATGGATTAGTATAAGTATATTAGCATCTTAAATTAAATTTTAAAACCACCAACCAAAAATCTCTGTCTATAGAATACTTTCGAATTTAATTAAAATAGTTATCCTAAACATATCTTGATTGTGGTTGCTTTAAAATTGTAAATAAGTTATTAAAATTATTTTGTTATTAGATATGAATTAAATAGGACAAATTTGCCTATAATTTGAAAACAGAATTCAAAAACATAGCATAGCATTTAAAAAACATAGCATAACATTCAAAAACATAGCATAGCAGCTAAATTCTGTAGCAAAAAAAAATCGAATTAGCTAAACCTTTTGTTCGAGTCTATACCGAAATAATTAAAAACTGTTCTTGAAGCTCAAAAATTTTCAACTGAATATTACAAATTATTTAATAAGCATTTCAATATTTTTTAAGCTTCCTTATTGGAGAACTTTTGGAAGTAACATTTATTCTATCATCGTTTATTACTGCTTTCAAAACAAATCTATTCAAAATTATTAAAATAAAATGAGAATGAAAGACAGAGCATGTTTTTGCTTCATGTTTGACAAAGCATGCTTTTTGTTTTACAGCAATAAATTTTCACTGTTAGATTTAATTACTTTTATATCTAACAATTTTTATAAAGTACACATTTATTCAAAATATTATGTTTATCATTGTTTCAAAATATCATTTTTTATATCATTTTGTTGACTCAAATTTATCTTCAGTGAAAGTTTAGACAAAACGGTTTCAAATAAATAAGTAATTTTTTTTTCAAAATTTATCTTAATTTTAGTAGAATTAATTGTAATTTCTGAATTTTAAACATAATATTGTTTTAAAAAATTTTTTTAAATGTGTTTTCTGTAAATATTTACTCAAAAATACGTTGCTATAAAATTCTTGAGGAATTATTTTTAAAATTATTGTTATCATAATACTTTCTTACAGATCATTTTTTTTCAAAATTTTTCATAAGCTTTTTCAGAATTTGATCTGGATTTTGTCAGGCGGCGGAGTAAAAATGTTTACCTAAAATAATATGTGCGAAGAATTACCAACACTGACTGATGAAACATTAACTATCCCTTTAATTTCCATCAACAAAAACATCTATTGAATAAAGCAAAGTGTCTATTTTAAGTCTTTTATTTTGCTTTATAAATAACTTAACTTCATAAAATTTTCTTTCTATATATAATAACATTAAATTTTTTATAAAGTCATATGTTATTATTTCCAAGTGACGTGTGATACCACTACTGACGTGTGTGTTCATGTATTGTCCTTTCACATACGACTCATATGTTCCCTCGGCTGCTACGCAACCACGGAGCTTCACCAAAACTCAAATCATCAAAAAAAAAATTAATATGTTCCCTAACTATTCTGCGGCCTGATGGCCAATTGACTAGCGCTTTGGCCTTTAGTAAAATAGGCTTCAGGTCCAAATCCTGAAGGTGGCATGGTTGTTCGTTAATGGTTTGGAATCCACGTTAAACTGTAGGTCCCGGTCTAATTAGCCTAAAGTGTGTATAAAATGGCAAACAAACCTAACGACAAAAAAGCGTAGAGCAGCAAACGTAGCATAACTATCCTTTCAAATGTGACTATTTTCATTATTTTATTTTAACACAACAACACTTGACAATCATCACAACTCGCACATAAATCTATAAAAATCTACTATCTCTCTATAACGTAATCTCCAAATCGATTTATACCGATCCGAAATGAGATTCTTGCCACAGCCAATTCCAATTCCAATCTGATGAATTTCCCCATCGGATAGGGAAGATACGCGTTATGGTTTCCCTCTTGCGAGGATTATCAAATACCCATGGAAAGAATTGATACATAAAGTGTTAATTTCCTAAGAATTTTTACGTTCAGTTTCATTCAACATGCAAAATTTTCTGGTACCCTAGGAATTCGATTAAATGATATAATTAGTTTAAATATTTAATGTATTTTTACAATGTTTTTATAGTCGTATTTTTATGTAACCTTTTTATTTCCAGTAAGAATTTTTTTATAGTTTTTCATAAAACACTCGAATTTCTGGTATCCTAGAAATGCATGGTCTTTGGTACTATACGCTTCAGGTTTGAATCCTGACTGTGGCATGGAGGTTTATGAGAGATTCGGAATCCACGTTAAACTGTAGTTCCCAATCTAATTAGACTAAAGTGTACAAAAAATGATCATAGAGAAACAGACCAAACCTTTCAAAAACGACTCCAATTTGCCTATTCATTATTTTATTTTAACACAACAACACACACAACTCACATATAAATGTATAATATCTAGTTACAACGTAATTTCTAAATCGGTTTATACCGATTCCAATTGAGATCTTGCTTCAGCCATTTCCAATTCCAATCTGATGAATTTCCCCATCAGATAGGGAAGATACGCGTTGTGGTTTCCCTCTTCCAGGGATTATCAAGTGCCAGTGACTTGAATTGCAACATAAAGTTTTTATTTCGTAAGGATTGTCACGTTGCTTTTTGTGCACTCTCAAATTTTCGGTACCCTGGAAATCTAATTAAATGATATTATTAGCTTAAAATATTATTCGTAGAGAAATTTTTAAGAAACTGTAAGATTATCTCATTACTAATTCTGAAGACAAAAAGTGGCTTAATATTCAAGACAGTTGGAAAATCTTTAACACTTGACCATGTAAAGAGTCGATTGCCAACTTTCGATTAAGAACCGGACACGATTGTCTTGCGGAATACCTAAACAGGATAGTTGTTCTCTCCTCGAACACTTGCCCAATATGTAGAGCTGGGACAATGAATCCAGAACGTCTTTTGACATATCCGGGACTGAACAGGGAAGCGCTAAGGAGAAGTCTTACAATTTTATTGGGAAGCCAGAAGCCACATGGACTAAAATAAAGTGCCTGCCCTTTTTATTTACTCTCTCCCCCTTTGACTTTTTTGTGTTGTGTGAGACCAACTTTTTATTGATTACAGTCTTACTGTGTGTTTACTTTTTTCTGCTTGTTCCTTCTTTGTGTGTGATCCTTATCCTAATGGATTGTTTTCCAATAAAGCCATATTTACAACATTAGCTTAAATATTTAATGTATTTTTACAGTTTTTATAGTCGTATTTTTATGTAACGTTTTTATTTCTAGTGTAATTTTTTTTTATTGCTTTTCATAAAACACTCCTAGGTATCCTAGAAATTCGACTAAATTAGTTCACATTAGTTACTTTATAAATAAAATCAATTTAATTATTTTAAATTGCTGCAATCAAAATTTATTTAATGTTACACTAAATCAATGCCCTTTGTTGTCCTAATAGGAAACTCCACCTTTTAGTATCTGGCAAATTTTGTGAAATTAAAAGGATTTTAAGAAGGTTTTTAAAGGCTTTCTTTAAAATATTTTCTTATAATGAAACTTTTATGCATTTTAAAATTAAAGGCTACCTGATCCTGCTTGTTCTCTTCAGATATAAAAAGTAAAAAACTAAACGCAAGTGCATTCTATTACAAAAAACCATCTCCATGCATCAACGTCCAAAAACTTTCAGTACAAATTATAGGTATAGATTTGCTGGCAAGACAGCAGTAATTGTTTTCTGCCTAAAAACAGCGAATCCAATGATCCTGGGATTAACCTCTCCAAGACGTTCTCTTCTAGAGGAAGAAAACGACAGATTTGTATCGGATCCCAGCCTTAAATCTTCCCGTCACAACCCAGCAATGATGGATGGCTACAAGGATACACTTGAAGCACAAAAAAAGAAGGAAAATCGAGTTTTCTGGAGATAAAAAACAGTACTTCGCAGATCGTGATATAAATAAAAAAAACTCTTGAACAAAAATTAATAACAGTGACTGATTTCAGATTTCCCTGCGAAGCTGGAGGTATTACATGGGTTTATTTTTAGAACATGCAGGGAGCACAAACTTCCTGTGGGTGTTCTAAAAATGAAATACATTCTGATTTGGAATTTTTTTTTTATGTAGAGAAGGGGGATTTTTGTCTTTGAAATTGCAGTGGATGTTTGTTACAAAATTTCAATATACAAGTGAATGCCTAAATCTATGACAGTGCAATTGTTTTAATGCTTTTAACAGTTGTTGTTTGTTTTTTTCATAATTTTTTTACTTTTTATAAATGGCCGTATGACTAGAGCCTTTTATTACATATTGATTGTACTTTAATAAAAAATTTTTGAGAGATTATTTCAAAGCCACCAAATTACCGACAAGGCCACCAAACTTCCAAGAACGACAATATTAAAACCTTTTGATTATTGCTCTGCATAACTTACTTACTATTATGTACCAAAAAAAAAATTGCGACAAATTAAACTAAAGCAAGTAATATAAAAAAAAAAAATTTTAAGTCAATTCCCATTTTTTTGTCACTATATTGCAGAAAAGTCCTTTACAAATAAAGTTGAAATTTTCATCTTACATGTGGTGCCATCTATTATTAGATACATGCAACTTAAATCCAAAAAAACTAAAATTAATTAATTTAATTTAATTAATGAATTAACATTTGGAAAAACTGCGTTAACATCAAGTGTCATCAAAAGTTCAAGTACAAGTTCAAAAAATTTATTTGAACTTGAGTGGTTGAATAAAAAGTATTTTATTAACGATTGAAAATTTGAACAAGATATATATAGGGAGAGCGTGAACTAATAGTAGGAATTGAATAATTTAACAGATATCTTTAGAATTCTTTTCACAAACAAAACTTTATGGGAAAAAAACTTTATACGAAGCAGATTACTGATATTACATGTTAACAGTTATTTTAATGTTATTATTTGCTTTAACTATTAATGGCGTGTTATGATTATTAATTCAACCGTGTAGTTATATACATTGATAGACATTTATTCAATTGTATAAATTTCTATGTTAATTGGCTGTTAAATATACTATCAAGAAAGAGATTTTTTTGTTGCCAATATATGCTTTTTAATTTTTCATCATGATATTTATTAAATCATTTAAAGTTAAAAAAAATACAGTCTTTTATTTTAAAAAATAGACTTAAATTAAAGTCTTATTATTTATGTTTCTGAGGTCATACACCAGATAAATGGTATTATAAAAACGCCATCAACAGAAATTCTCTTATTTTTATATAAATTCTTCACATACAAAAAGTTCGAAATATTTAAAAAGAAATTATATTTATTTATAAATAATTAATTATTTATTTATGCTTCCCTTATAACTCTCACTATCTGCCAAGAAGGTTCTATTCAATCGAAGACAGAAATGGGAAGGGAATTGATTTTCTTTCATGTGATTCTGGCAATAGTGTTGAGGAAGAAGGAGAGGGGAATCTTCTCCAGTTGCATTAGAAAGTGGCAACGAAATGATGCTCCCCCCTCCAAATGACTGCAATTTATATCGAGTATTATCTATGGCAGTTCAAAATGGCGCTGCCTGAAAGATTGAAGGATGTGTTATTTATCTTTTCTTTCAACAGGCGTATGGAAGACGATTGAAAAAAAAAGGGAAATACATAGTCGCTTTTTCTGGATCAATATTTTTTAACGTAGAATATGTGTTATAAATGAAGCAAGTTCTGTAAATTGTCTATAATTTATAATCTATAGATTATACTTTAAAAGGAGTAAAATAAATTTCACAGTATGGAAGAAATAGGATAAAATATGGTATTAAAAAATGAGATTAAATTTAAATGATAAAATATTTTGATATGATTTATAAGACACCGTGTGCAATCCCTGTGTGTGAGGGGGGGGGAGAAGTATCGATAAAAATCGATTCTAAAAATAAACATCTCAAGAATGCCCACAAAGATATCAAATGGAACTTTTGCTTTAATTATTTAATTGTCAAACTAATCCAGACTTTCATCTAACAAAAATAAATTGTAACTTTTCCGAGATTGTACTGTTTCTTCTTCTTCATTGCCACAACAGCCCCATAGTGGGCCAAGGCCGTCTGCCTACTGACAGATATCGAGACAGATGTTTTCTTTTTACGGGGTAGGGTTGTCAGCCCTACTCTCTACAGTCATATTAGACCGAGACTTACGTTTTTAAAGTGGACTACCACTACAAACATCCATAGCGCCGCTTTGTCTCGAAACCTGGGGCATCGGATAGCAAAAGCGACAAGGAACAGTTCCTATTTGACAACTCATTTCTATATCAGGAAAAAGAAATTGTAATTAGTCTATGTAGAAGAATTAGAAAATTTGTAAAATGTGTCAATGAATTTTTCCTCTGCATGCTATATATACTTGCTTTATTTATGTTTTGTAACTTCGAAAAAGATAAAGTACCATCATAAATAAATAATTCGTCAAGTCGCCAAATTTACCATCATGTCACAAATTGTTGTTGTTGTTAACCTATGGCTTTATTAGAACTCAATCCATACAAATTTGGCCACTTACAGTAGAAACAAAAATTACATATAAACCAATCAAAATTACATGGGGTAGAGACCAGACATACTTATTAAAAAAGATCAAAAGGTCTTAAAAACAGTTAAAAAACAAGTTAAATATTCTATGGAGAAAAATTTAAATAATAAAAGTCCGGGGGGTCAGATGTTTTCACTGGCCCTCGTACACAAATCACCATTTTATTGTAAGTTAATAGTCCAGTCCCGAGTAAACAAATAGATGATCCTTATTCCTTTCTCTGTCTTACAGGCACATATAACAGAGTTCACAATCCCTATTTTGGCAAGAGGTTCGGCCAGGCAGTCGTGTCCAGTTCTTAGTCTAAATTGGCTACAGCCTCTTTGAAAGTTTTTCCGCTATAGTTTTATATTGTTAGCTTTTTTCTATGTATCTACTTATTCTAATGAAGTAGTTTTGTAATTTTGTATGCCGTGCCACCATTGCTGTTTGTCCATCAAATATCTTTCCAAAAAATTAGAAAGTTGTTTATCAATGGCCTTTACGACCATTGTGCAAGTACCTGAAATGCCGACAATGAATATTCACAATTTCGAATGATATTCAAAAGACATTTTCATCATACGTTCACCAAGGTTTTTGCAATGTTTCCCTGAATTGGGTCAGATGATGTTTTACTTCTTTTCACACTTATCAGAAATTGTATTGGTAGAGGAACTGTTTCATTCGTCAAGCACATTTATATCTTTATTTTTTACTTTCTGGATTCTTGGAAGAGTAATTCTGGAACTAGAAAAGTTTAATGAAGTAGTTCGAATGAAATATGAAGCTAGCGTTATTTCGAGATTGGTTTCAGAAAATTCTATGGTGGAAAACTTATACAGGATGAAAAGATTTTCAGTATACAAGATTAAACTTGATTTCATACAA
Source organism: Caerostris darwini (assembly GCA_021605075.1). NCBI lineage: Eukaryota > Metazoa > Arthropoda > Arachnida > Araneae > Araneidae > Caerostris > Caerostris darwini. The sequence goes on along the minus strand of BPLQ01007711.1, from coordinate 55,208 downwards.
AAGAAACAAAATTCTTAGAATGCTGGGAGCAATTTAGACTTATGGATTATTCTTTATTAGTTTGAAGATGAGAAGTAAAATTGCTGATATAATCAGAGTTTTTTATTAGAATGTCTCCTGGAAAGTGTTCGTCTTGATTAAAATAATAATTCCTTGTATCAAACTTATTTTATATTTTATCTATTCTATTTCAATCTATAAATGTTGTCCAAAGAAATGTTTTTTTACCATTATTTACGGAGCAAAAATAAAACTTTTTCGGCTTTTTGTATTAAACAATTTTTTTCTTAAACGTTGAATGTTGCGCTTGATTATGTTCCAAACCAATTTGAAAAATCAAAATTCGGCAAATCATGACTAATTCTCTCTAGTATGCATTCGTTGTAATGCCTAATTAATGTTCAATTACAATTTTCCCGCAATAATGCTAATAATTAAGCACTGTCGCACAATATTTGAAATCAATACTTTCATTTTTTTCTCCACCTTAGTATTCTAACACAATGATGTGTAGAACAGATTTTTAAAATTTTCTGAATTTGGATAATTAACTAATTGACCTTTTCTTTCTGAATGGCCAGTTTCTCTTTATTTATCTTTGTATCTCATATTCTTTCATAAAGCATAGAAAGAATTTGTAGTGACAATTCAAAAAAGAATTAATAAATTGATTGCAATCCGTTAATAGCAACAAACAGCCGAAATGAATATATCATTATCAAGATGATGCATAAGTTACTAATAATTCCAAAGTGGTTTGGAATATCGATAATCATAAACAACATTCAAAGCTCATGGTAAAATATCATTTATCAGACAAATTGTGAAAAGTAACCAAAGCTCTTACAGAAATAAGAAGATATTAAAAAGGATCATTCTATCAAATAAAAGGTTAAGTCAACAAAGTTGATTTCGACGTTGTACATATACAGAAAAATACCATGAACTTGAGTTTTATCATTTTTCTCCTTGTAGGATGTGTAGATGCACATCTTATACTGTGAGAAAAAGCAAAATATTTGTGTCAAGCACCATTGAGCCATCAGTGTTGATGTTGAAATGAATGAGATTTCTTATTTTCCTTCAATTTTTTTTCAGGAAATCGGAACACCGATCTCTAAGCGAAATGGTATAAGATATCATTTTCACCATCTGCTGCTAGTATGCCTCCATTCTAAGAAGGATTTAATAAAGAAAACCAAGGAGGCTCTAATGTTGTATTAGAAGCATATTATCGCATTACCAATCTATTTCTTTTATTTTGAACAATTCGATAAAGCCTCAATTTATGTGATCTCTGGCGTCATAAATAAATGGTACTTGGAGACATTAAAATTACACCAAACAAATTAAAAGAACGTAATGATAGGGTTGTCATATTTTTCTGAAATATTTGCAGTTATAATACCATATCTTGTAAATCATCATCTACTTGGCGACTTGACGGAACAGGGTGACCTAAAATAGGATGCAACCGACATAAAATAAAAAAATGACGTAGCAGATTTTCCACAATCTACAATTAGCATACCTTCATTTTAAGAAATGTTCAATCAATAAGAAATTCAAAGACGTCTCTAATGCTATATTAGAAACAGAATATTACACTTTTCAATATATTTACATTAATTTGAACAACTATCGTACTTCAGTTTTTAATTATTAACTAATCATAAATCAAAAATAATAGTAAGAAATAACATTGTTCTTACAACCAGTCTAAAGAATTACATCGTTCATTAATTAATGATTATATTACATTATAATATAATCATTAATCAGAGAATTATGGGATTAATAAAAATGTGAGAGTAAAATAGTAGAATAGGGGGCGTTGGAATTTGGCGTTTCGCCAAAGTGTGCCAAATGAGGAGTGCAGTTCTAAGTGAAGAGAATTGCAACACTTACACGATAGCTCAATTTCGTAAATTTTTCATCAACTAATAATATTTTCTTATTTTATTATTACATAATATCTTTGCCGTAATGAATGTTTCTAATTATGATGTTGTGAATAATCTCAAAATATTCGTTATAAATAATTAAATTAACAATTCCATCTGACTGATTAACAACGAATTACTAAATAAGAAAATTTTAATTTCTTATTTCAAAACAATTTCTACATTAACCATATTTTTTTTATTCCATTTTTATAATTATTGAATTTTACTCAAATTTTTATTGGTTAACAAGTTTATTTTCAATCCATTAACAATTTAAAAACAGAACCCACGTTTCTTTCTATAAAAAGGCACTAGACAAAAGTATGTGATTTTTTTGTAATAAAATAAAATGCATGAAATTAGTAAATCTAGAATTCAAAAAAAGAAGTCTCATTTTAGTTCCACGTTTTATTTATTTATCAAATGGGTTTGAAGACGAAAAAACTTAATATAGATATCTAAATATATTTTTATACGATGCATAAGAATAACATTTTAAAAATCTTTGATTATTTAATAAAACAAAAAGAACATTTTAGGTAGAAGTGAATGCTGTAATCAGCTTCTTCAACATTTTGTTAAACATATTTTGGCTAACATTTATTTCTTGACTAAATTCGATTTTCTATTTTCAAAGCATTTGAGATAAATTCAAAATAACTGTCATATTTTACAAAATAATAAAATTTGTATATTTGTCAGCATGCATTTTTGAGCAGAACTTTATTCGCTACTTTATTCGTGGGTAAATAGGAATAATATGATTTTCTGTAAAAATATCTAAAATGTATTACTTTTGCTGGAGCCGTGTTAAAACATTACTTAAATTGTAGCACTGGAATTTACAAAATAGGATTTGCCAGATTTCTGTATACGATGGCCCATTAAATATTTAAGAGAAATATTTCAAATGTTCAGTTGGTAAGAGGATGATTTGAATAAAAATAAATTCTCTGTTAGCACTTCTTCTCAAAATAAATTTTATCTCAAATTTTAAGCTTACTTGAGAAATTTATAAACATGTGGTGGAAAACAGTGATATTAAATTAAAGTATTGAATCAATATGTATATATACAGTCTAACAGTTGGGCTGAAATGTTCGTAGGCTGACACATAGATGGTGCTACTAGTATTCAATCCATATGATTTTTAGTTAGCCCTAACCTTCAAAAGACACGTGTATAAATTTGACAGCTATTGCACTATTAGTATGTGAGTTATAGCATTTTTAGTGAAGCAACTTTTGTTAGTTTGAAAAAAGTGATAAAAAGGAATTTCGTCTGTGTTAATAAAGCATTGCTTTTTGGCGAAAAAGAAATACTATTGAAGCCAAGGATTGGCTTGATAAACATTAATCGGGCTTTGCACCAGGAAAATCAATCGGAGAGAAGTGGTTTGCTAAATTTAAACGAGGCGAAAGGAGCACCGAGGACGATGCACGCCCCAAAGAGGCTGTTACCGACGAAAACATCAAAAAAGTCCACAAAATAATTTCTGATGACCATAAGGTGAAGTTGATTGAGATAGCTGAGACCCTAATGATATCAAAGGAACGTGTTGGACATATCGTGAATGAATATTTAGATATGCGAAAGCTCTGTTCAAAGTGGGTGCCGCGCAGAGCTCATAATCGACTTAAAACAACAACGAATTGATGATTCTAAGCAGTGTTTGGAGCTGTTTAATCTTAATAAATCCGAATTTTTGCGTCGATATGTGACAATGGATGAAACATGGCTCCATCATTTCACACTGGAGTCCAATCGACAGTCAGCCGAGTGGACTGCACGTGATGAACACTAAAAATGCTATAACTTCACTAAAAATGCTGTAACTCACATACTTATAGTGCAACAGCTGTCAAATTTATGTACGTGTCTTTTGAAGGTTCTATGTGTCAGCGATGTGAAGGTTCTATGGTAGCGCCATCTATGTGTCAGCCTAGGAAAATTTCAGCCCACCTGTTATATACATTGATACTGGCATTTCAGTATTAGTCGATAGGCAATTTGTTACATATATTAGTAATATAGGAAGTCCAACTCTGCGGATAATACAAAAAGAAGTAGTTACTTCCTTAATATTACTTACGCAAATCTCGTCATATGAGGAATAATTCTTCTATTTAACTTTTAAAACTTCTAAAAGTCCAAAATTAACATCGTTGACCTATCATAGTGATCACCTCTTATTCAAGTTTGAAATGTCAATACTAAGTTTTGATCAAAGTTAGAGAAGGGTTAGTTATTCTGGAAATTAAATTCTTCTCGTGAACAATGTTTAGGCCTTTTCTTTTCTTAAAAGTTTTAATCGCAATTAAAAATGTTCCCATATTAAAACTGATTTTAACTGGAACCGTATATTCTCCCAATTTTAAGTCATATGACTTTAAAGTTTCTCTTTGATGTGACTTGGTGAAACGAAAGCGATTCACTTCAACTTTTAATACTTTAGAAAGAAAAGGAAAAAAGTGAAAACAAAAGGGGAAAAAAGGGAAAACTGAAAATAAAGGGGAAACAAAAGGGAAAAGTGAAAATAGAAATAGTGCAGTACACTTACATTTTTTAATCATCTGCATAAATTAAAAGAATAAACTTTTCAAACACCAAATTTAAAAAAATAATAAGTTTACTGGGGCAATTTATTAGGTAGAAATTGTTATAATAAAAACGATAAAAATACGAATTTTTATTTCGAATGCCTGAAATCAAATTTTTCATTAAATAATATCAAAAAAAATTCTTTTCACAAGAAAACGAGCTTTTTGCCTTTCGTTTTTATGTGTATTTTTTTTTCCAAAGAAAGCAATTTTGTTTATTCTTTAAAATCTAACAAAAAAATTAATAACAGCGAAATAACAGAATTGAATTAAACTTTTCGATAACTCAGGAAACAGTGAAAAGTTAAAAAATGTAGTAGTATCATATTGCGAACTGTTTTTTTTTTTTTTTTTTTTTTTTTTTTTTTTTTTTTTTTTTTTTTTAATTTATTTCTTCCTTTAGAGATTATAACAAATAACGTGAAATAGAGATTCAGTTCAAAGTTAATTAAATTTTTATCATCTTATTATTGGAAAAAACAACTCCATTTATTTTGTTCATAAAATTTTTAAAAAAAACTGTTCGTGGAATATTTACAGAATTTTTAAGGATGCGACTAAGGTCAGATCAACAGTGATCTTTAAACTTATAAAAAATTTTAATCATATTTTTTGTTCAAAATGATATCTGCTCAACAAAATTGCTACAAAAAAAATATGTTCTTTTCCAGTTGCAATTAATACTAAGTCGTACAGTTAAACAACGATTTATAGCTATATTTCAGTTGTTCTATGAAACAATCTTTTAGAATTCATTTATATGAATCATTTTTTTTTTTTCTAATGCAGCTGGCAAACACTTAGGCGGTTGTCTTGGATGCTTAAGGAAAGCGCTGCACCGACGTTACTCACTTAGCACTAACCAGGAGGTGCGTGTAGCTTGAAGATAAGCTACGGACGCTGAGTAACACTGCCCCCGCAAGGCTCTACGATCATGTTAGATCGTGACCTACGGTTTAAAGTTGGTTCCAAACCCCTACAAATATTCATCGCACCGCCAAAACTCGAACCTGAAACCTGTGGTACCGATCGCCAAAGCACTCGGCCATTCAGACCCCTACATGAATCATAATATAATTGAATCAAAAAATATTCATTACAAACCTGTTATAATATTTACAGCACCTGATGGCCGAGTAACAGCGCTCTGTTGCTTGATGCCACAGGCTTCGGGTTCGTGTCCCGGTTATGCCATGGATGTTTCTAGTGGTTCGGAATCCACTTTAAGCTGCAGGTTCTAAGGGGACTGTTGGGCGTAAGGCTGACAACCTTATCTCATAAAAAGTTCAGAGTCACTGAGACAAGTCAGACTTCTACCTATGGGTGCTCCGTCTCAACAGAAGCTGCACCTCCTTCTATGAGACCACATGAGTTCTTGGACATGTTCTAGATGCTGCTGTCTACCAAATGGGATAAGAAAAAACATAATATTGAAGATTGTATTATAAGCAACTATATGTACTTACTGTTTAATATTGCTCATAGGTTTCAATGAATAATAATCTTCTAAACGTGGATACAAGATTATTCATTGAAAAGTATTATTGTGATTGTTCTTTAAAAATTCAGTGGTTTTTTCAATAAATATATTGTTTAATACTTCGGTATAAAACATTAAATAATAATTTTGCCTAAAGTACTGAAGTATCCTGGTGGATAGGATGTTTGTTTTCCAAACTAGGAAAACCGAGTTCGAAACCCAAGCATTGGACTTGAATATTTTTTTATCAGAAATAGGTACTATAAACCTTTGGCTCAAGGGAGTATAGCGGAGGTACGAATCTTGTAGATAGTACTCTTAAAGCTGTATGAGACAGGAGTGTTTCCTTACTTTCAGTTTAAAACAAACTGCTGTTGCCACGCGGATAAATAATGTATAGTTGCAGGCATGATTATCCTCCGTAATTAATTGCAGGTAGTATTCTATCACTAGAACCAATATGAATAAGTTTATGATGAATTTGGTTATATGACTTTTCTACTGCTCAAAAAGTTCGCTGAAGATTATGCGCAACATAAATTTATTGCTTGATCGAACTGGTCGATTTGCTTCATACAGAAAGTTACAAAATAAGCCCATGTGACATGCACATTAGAGTTTTTGTTTAAACTTGTTGCTGTAAAAAATGGGTTTTAATAGCAAATGACCGCAGATCAAAGTGTCCAGTATTAGAACCTGAACAGAATCTGAACCTGAAGTAACCTGGGCTGAAAATTTCTTTATTGGGAATAGGTACGATAAACCTTGGACTCAAGGAAAAAGCGAGTCCTGTAGATAACACTCTTAAAACTTTATCAGATAGGTTTGTTTCATTACTTTCAACTTAAAACAAACTACTGTTACCACTTAAGTAAATAATTTGTAGTTGCGCGCACATCCAACGTTTATCCTCCGTACTCAATTGCATGTAGTATTGTATCACTAGAATCAATGTGAACAAGTTTATGATGAATTTGATTATATGACATTTCTCCACAACTCAAACAAGTTTGCTGAAGATTATGCGCATCATAAATTTATTGGATAATTGGAATGGCCGGTTTTGCTTCATGCTGAAAGTAACAAAATATGTCCTTGTGGTATGTGCTTTAGAATTGTTTGTTCAAGCTTATTGTGGTAAAAAGTGGGTTTTAATAGCAAATGACCTCAGCAAAACCAAAAAAAAAAAATGCCCAGTATTAGAAAACATCAACAATTTTGTACAATTCATCATTATGCAGGAAAAATAGCAAATATGAGTGGCATCATTATTAAATTCATTATTATCATTATTCATCATAATTATATTAGCTCACACTCTCCCTATATATATCTTGTTCAAATTTTCAATCGTTCATAAAATACTTTTTACTCATCCATTCGAGTTCAAGTACATTTTTTTTTTGAGCTTGTAGGGGATGACACTTGATATTAAAACTATTTTTTCAAATATTAATTCAATAATTAAATTTAATTAATTCATTTTAGTTTTTTTTATATTTAAGTTGCATATATCTACCAATAGATGGCGCCAGATAAACTTAAAAAAATGAATGAAAATTATTTATAAAGGACTTTCTGCAATATAGTGAAAAAAAGTAGGAATTGACTTTAAAAAAAAAATTTATATTACTTGTTTTTCCGTTATCAATAGCTTTTTTATAAGTAAGCAAATTGCTAAAAGTCCTAGCATATTGTTGTTAAATTCATTTCCTATGATTTATTTCATTATAGCGTTTCCATTATTTTCCTTGTCCATATTCACCAACTTAATTTCATGGATAGATAAATATTTTATTATTTTTATTGCAAGACAAACACTTTGGAAAAAGAATTCCTCAGACCTAGGCTAATGAAAACAATGTAACAATCAAGTGTCACAGAAACAAGGTTAAGAGCATTTATCAACAATGAAAGTTGTCTGAAGAAACATTGTAGCTTTCATTATCGAATTATTGGATCATTAAGTCCCGAGTAAATATTTTTCTTACAAACAAAAGCATGAATCAGAAACAATTTTTCCGCCTTTTAATCATGTTATCGATTATTCAATTTATACAGAACAGCGATGAGTAATAAGTTAAACAGCTTACAGGGCAGCTAATGTATGCTTTCGTAGACTAATGTCTTCCAAATGTCAGTTATTAAGACTAATGCCATTATATTTGTCTCATTAAAAGTTGCTCAAACAGTTCAGAATTTTTTCTAATTCCTGTCATTTATAATTAATAAGAATAAAATATTAAATCAAAAGCATTTTTAATGAGAAGATTAATTATATTTGCTTGACAATTCGTTTGTCAATGTTATTCAACGGAAATAATGGCAAGGTAATATAAGGATACTTTATTAAATTAGATAAAATGATGAAAAGCATTTTTTCATAAAGAAAATAAATTAATTACTAATAATCATTTGGATAAAGACGTAATTGTAACAAGTGTGTATAAATATATATATATATATATATATTTCTGAACTCCTCCTAAAGGGCTTGACCTATTTTAATGAAAATTTTTATATGTATTTGAGTAGGTCCCTAGATGGTTTAGATTCCCAATTGGACTCAGCAGGTGGCTCTGCAATCGAGTTCTTCTATACGTGTTTTGTCACTAAACTCCTCCTAAACGCCTTCACCGATGTTGATGAAATCTTTTGTGTGTGTTTAAGTGGGTTCCTGGATGGCTTAGATTCACAATTGGACCCAGTAGGTGGCACTGCAATCGGATTCGGCTTGACCGATTTTGATAAAATTTTTGTGCGTGTTTCACAAAACATGGAGAATGTTTTATGCTATCTCCTTCGTTGTAAGTCTCTACCAGATAGTGCTACAGTATATCAACTTCTATACCGTTCAACCAATCCCTATGAAAATTGGTAATAATATGTATTCGAGTATAGAAAATAGGTTCGCGCTATCCACTTAATTGTTACTTGCCACCAGAGGGTGCTGCAGCAGCATTTCATCTTATATACCGTTCAAACGATATCCATACGAGAATATATTCGCGATATGTAATTTTCTACAATGCATATTTTTTGGTATGCCGGGTTCTGCTAATATATATATTGATACTGGTATTTCATTGGTTGTCGGCAGGCCGAGGTCGAAGCGGTTATATATATCAGTAATGTACAAAGTCCACATCCACTGATAATACAAAAAGAAGCAGTTACCTCCTTAATATTACTTAAGCAAATCTCAATCATATTAGTTATAATTCTTTTATTTGACTTTAAAATCCCATCCCCAATCAACATCTTCGACCAACATTGTTACATCATTAACAATCTTACTTTTCTCAACAATGTTAAAAATAAATAATTAATACATGAAAATTAATTATTCTAAAATCATAACGTTACGTAATATTTGTTAGGTAAACAAGTTATTTTTTAAAAACTTTATTTCTTTGGTTGATCCTTTAAATGTTTTATAATTATTGTCGTGACAATGCCTACCAAGGACACTTAAAGTTAATTCTTCACTACATTCAATCTCCCATTTAACAAAATGTAGAGAAATAAATTACCGGGCAACATCTGGTAAACAGCTAACGTTTAAGAAGACACGCCCTTATTTTTCCGTTAACCGGTTGCCAGGAAAAATTTTCCTCGATCGCGCTATAAACTTTTCGCGAATTAACTGAAACACCGTGACTAATTACATTATGATTGACGATGAGTTACTGGTATTAGATGTGAAAGGATACCCTGGTAACGGAAAAATATCAGAACTCCATATATTGATTAAAAAATAACAATTATTCGTATGCCTTCAATATAATTTCAAAAATGCATTAAATATCACATTTTTTAATCAAATCCTATCTTACCTTGAAAATAATATTCAAGTGACCAAATCCATTTTTCGTACCTCCAATAAGCTTTTACAACAAAATAGATTTACAGAAAGTACATTCCATCCTATTAACTTTCTGTATTTTGAAGGCAGCATGCCTTTCAGATATGCAAATAATCAAGCATGTTGTCCCAGCAGATAGATGTAATGCTATCTATAGTACATATAAAAGTGAAAATTGTAACGTGGGTTTCTCATACAAAAGTCACATTCACTTGTTTGTTGTTTGAGTGTAGATCTTGTTATGTGTCGTTAAGAAGAGAAACACCTACCAGCAAACGTCACAAAACTTTGCAATTGAGGACTCCAGGAAACTATACAGAACATCCCGAGAACTAATGTCTAAATGCCAGTATATTGTCCACATGGCCTTGTAGAATCATACAGCCCTACATCACGTATCCTGAGTAAGAAACTAGGCTGGTTTGCAGGAGGACATGTGACATTAAGCATGATACAAGACAATGTATGACCGTTGATCGGGCATTGCGATGACGACTGTAGTGCCTTGTGCTTACTATGACTTCCTTTCCAGAGACAACGATTTTATATCCAGAGACAATGATTAATATGAAAAAAATTAGTTCTTTGCAACTGTGTGGTGTGTTCCTGTATTTGTACGGGGAGGCATTGTGGTAAATGATTACGTCTGTCTTGCAGTTGTCATTATATGGACTTATCATCCGAAGTGATGATATGGGATCTAATTTAATACACATTCCCTCCTCTTTTATTCGTACATTCTTTAATCAGGACAGCCATGATTGCATTTTTGATTAGTTAAGGTACTTGATTGTGTCTTATCGTGGAACGCTCCATTACTCTACATTTTAACAAGACAATGTATGGCAACATATTGACCGTGCTTTTCTGATATCCATCGATGCAGAGGGAGTTTGACTTCTACCTTGACCAGCACTTCCAGATTTGTCACCTATTCAAAACGCGTGGCCAATGGTCTCTGAAACATTAGTACACCACAATTCATAAACCATTATGATTGATAAAAAATTATATCAGCACTGAATATTGTATTGGTATCTGCTGTCGACTACACATCATGATTAAAGCTGTTATTGCTACAAGAGGAAAGAGTTCTGGTTCTTAAAATAAGCTGTAAGCTTTAATTAATTAATCTTCGTCGTACTGTTTATGTACATTAAATATGACTGCAATATTTGCTTCCCTTCTTGACGTAGTAGTTTTAATAACAGTAGATTACAATAAACAATGAAGAATTTATTAGAAAATTATTTTTTAAAAATGCTATTTTTATATGGTATCTACGTATTTTATGTATTTTTATAACCAAAATATAGTGTTACGAGATAATAATATTAATTGATACAAGTATATAATAAAAATCTTTAAACCTGTGTTTCAAATCTGAAAGATTTTAAAACAAGAGATATGAAAATTGGTTGGTATGCTCATTTTAAAGTTTTATTTAAAATATTGATTGTTTTTGTTAATAATGATTATAAATTTTGAACAATCAAAAGTACCTTCTATCTGGCATTAACAATAAATTACATTAAATAACTTCAAAAAAATAGTTCGAAAATTTTAACAAAACCTTTTATACACAAAAATCTTTCGAAATAAAAAATTCATCCGTTGTTTTCATTATCGATCTGTTTTAAATTAATCATAGTTTTTGAATTCTTTCATTTATCAATTGCTACATTTTTTCTGATTATTTTATCCTAGATGATAATATACCAAAGTAAAATATTAATTGGTTCTCAATTAATAACTTTTGTTGTTTATAAAAAATTATTAATTATTCCTAAGGAAAAAAAACTATCATACTTATTAATTAAATCTCTTAATGTTTATGCATGTATAATTTTGATATACAATGAATCCAAAATTTCTTTTATCTAACACAGTTTCGACCACACAATCTTATTATGTTTTATTTCTTCAAAACAAACTGCCTTTCTTGCAGCAATAGTTGCTTGGCAACAATTTCAATGGCAATCAATAAAGACTTATCTTAAAAATAAAACCTTCGAAGGAATATCAATAATAATGTGTTTTTCCTTTTAAAATTGTTAAATTATAGTAATATATCAAAATAGAAAACGCCTGGTTATCTCTTTATGTGGTCGATATATTTCATAGAAAATCGCGCTGAATAGACAGTTTTCCTTGAAAAATTAGGAACATGATATATTTCAAAAGAAACATAAAACTAAAGCAAAAGATAATTACTTAAAATTTGCATAATAAACAAAACTAATTCAGGAAAAATCATTACTATTAGGTTATTTCATAGGAAATGAACTTTTTATTATTAGCTGACGTTATATGATATATATATATATCAGTATTAAGTTATACATCATTTCAGGACTTAGTCCATGCTCAATGTAGTTGCATATTTTGTTCGCAAGTAAGTTTTGATATGTTCTAAGAATATTTAGACGACATTCTTAAGCAAATAGAAACTTGGAACACCACAAAATACAGATTATTTATAAATAAACTTGGACATTTTGCTACCCTATCAATACTATTAATGATGCATTTGGGACTGAAAAAATCTTGAAATATAAGTTGTAGAGAAGACAGATCTACAGGGCTTACATGTCCCAAAAAAACAAAGACTACAATCTCATAAGCCTCTAATAGGTGATGAAAATGCAAATTTGTTAGCTTAGCCTTCGGACGAGGGTCCCAGTGATGACAGCGATGAAATATTCCTATCATTGTGACCAACATATAATAATTCATTTATATTAAATATTTGTTAGTGATAAAGAATCATACAAAAAAATCATATCATATAAAGTATCATACAAAAATAATGCAATATTCTGCTTCATTGTAAAAACAGAATTGTCATCAGAACGAATTTGGCTGAATCGAAAAGGTTATTCTTTTCTATAACAACACAGAACCTCACGTTTCCCAAGTCATACACCAATAATTGATCGAACTTTCTTTTTTGTGATTATCGTAACCTAATCGGTAAACTTCTCGTGTTGTTTAGCAATGCTTGGCCAAGTAACGACCTACTTCTTTACATATGAAATGATGCCGTTATCAGTAAGAAACATTGTTCAAACATGTTAATTCTCTGGTATGTTTGATTGCAATGTTATAGATCCCTGGAAAAATTCCAATGGATTCAAAAAAACTCAATCAAGTCATCAGAATAAAAAAGAACATAAATTGATGCAAGTAATCTTTCAGAAAATTCTTTATCGAAAAAATTGTTACTAAAAGAAGAAAATGTCTTATTATAACGATTTAATTTAATTTCTTATCAAAGAAACAGTATTTTGTCCACACTAGGTGCTATTTTGACATTTGACCTTCTTTCATTTCATGTCAAAGTAACACATAAATAAAATTAATTTCATTTTTCGGCTGATGCTTTTTAGGAGCTACAACGTAATTGACTTCACCAGTGGCTTTCGTTGGAGTTTTTTATATCATTTAATTTTCTTATCTAGAAAATTGTAATAGAGAAAAATATTCTTTCTTATTGGGAGGATTGTACGAAATTCGTACTTAAAAACAACTGTCATTGTCTTTATAATAAAAAAAATTTATTCAAAAGAACAATATAATAGTTTTAGAGTTTTTCTTATTGCTAAGAAAACAGATTTATCTTAATATCTTAATAAATATTTATCAACATTAGGCTTTTTTAGCAATATGGAAGTGCATATAAATCAGAAATTTATATTGAAGCCTTTTAAATGTAACAAATCAATTGCCACTTCAATATAAAATCGAACAACAATGTTTGAAATATCATGGTCAATAGTATTTTTTAAGGGAGTCTTCAAAATCCAGTAAAATATTCAAATAGCCTTCGAGAGATCAAAAAACGTCACTAAACAAAATTAACCTTTTTATTATTTCCTATTCGATTGTCTGGTTTTTCTTCCTAAAATATTGTTGTTTATGAATATACTTTTTATAATGTTTAAGTTTACCTTCTTCAAGATCAAGTTTTAATATAATCAACATATACACTTTTATCAGTGACTTTTATACAGAAAAAAAAATTATTTCTCAGGATATAAACTATTTTTCATAAATAAATATTATTATTATTAAATATGTATTATAAAATATTAATAGTAATTTCTAACACATTACAGGATAATTAGTTATTCATTACAATTTCATTTTTTAAAATGAATGTAATGACATAATTAGATATACTATTCAAATTTCATACATAAAACGTTTTTCTTTGATATTTTCTTCTCGTTGATACTGTGGATCTATAGATCTAATTACTATAGATCAAATGAACAATTATGTTAGATCAAAAATTTCATAATTATTTTATGTAAATAAAACATTATGAAGTACGTAATTGTTGTTGTTTATTTTAACTCATTTAAAAATTATTACAATTTTTTTTTCTAAAAAAACAAAATTTGCATCAAGATATGAAGGCATAAATAATGAAAGCAACTAACAGGACACAGTTGCTACAATGTTTTAGAAATAACTACTGTATACTTTAACGTCAACATTAATCATTTTAAAAACATAAATATAATATTTATAGTTTATATTTTATTTATTAACATCCTATGTATCAATTTTATCTTAAAAACGTTTAATCGATTGAAAATGGCATAAATCGCAGTCTTTTATAGTCAAGGTTACAAAAAAATTATAAAAATCAAAGCGAATTTTAGATTACTTGATTGAATGAAAAATAATATTAGTATAAATAAAATCAATTAATGGGTGGAATATGGATTGCCATGAACACAGTTCATTAGTTGATAAAATCATTTAATGAACAATGTTAATGACTGCTTAATTGATTTTTGTGCAAATGGATATGAAAAACACTACAGCAAAATAATTGTTTTTGAAATAAGATAATAAACAAAAGAAGGAGGTGGTTTGAATATGAACGAATTTCTAAATGCAGATGACGCAGTAAAAAGATTTTATAATCGTGATATTTTGTAATACTGTACAGAGCTATTAAATCTTTAACATGAAGATTTGAACAGCTACAAAATTTCAATAAAATTTGCAGATTTTTAAATGGCCAAGAAGTTTTGCCAAATAAAAAAATATCAAACTAGTATGCCAAAGTTTGGAAAGTAAATTAAAGCACCAAGAAAACATCTAAGGGAGTGGATTTCTTGATTGAACTAGATTTAATTAAAATTTCCTGAAGATGTAAAGCTCCCAGCAGAAGCCACTTTGTTCATAATCATTAATAAGCTGCAGAATGTCATGTGATGTCATGTCTAATCTGCAGGTCTCATTAAGAATACTGCTTACAATATACACTGCTGTATACGCTGGTGAGAAACATTTTAGTAAGTTAAAGCTCATAAAAATATGTTTACGATCAATCAGGCCTCAAAGCATGAATTATTTGGAAATTTTGTCTACAGAAAATGATATTATAAAGAACATAAATATGGAAATTCGTCGTGTAAAACTTTTCTGGATGAAAGATTTGCAAAAGGCTAGAAAAAAAAATTTAGATATGTTGATTGTTCATATTCTCTGACGCTCGTACCCACAGGTTTCAGGTTCGAGTCCCAGTCCCGGCAATGCCATGGATATTTGTAGTGGTTCGGAGACCACTTACTTTAGTTCCCGGTCTAATATAACTGTATAGCATTGGGCGTGGGGCTGACAACCTTACCCTGTAAAAATAAAACCATCTCCTATTGCGAAATCTGCCAGTAGACAGACCGCCTTGGTTACCATGGGGCTGTTGGGCCAATGAAGAAGAAGAAGACTATTCATATCGTCTGAATAATAGCTAAAAACAGTGCTATAGTTCATTGTTTGTTAAGTAACTCAAATAATAAATTAATTTATAAATTTTTAGGTTTATTTTCTCGATGATTTTTTTATATTTAAAAAGAATGTTAAAGTTCATCTTACAGAGAACGTCAACAACCATAGGGTTAACACTGATTCTAAAAGATCAGACATACAATACATATTTTACACAATAGGACTTAAGATGAAGCAATGCATTATTTATAGCTTATTAATTAGGTAAATAATAAGCTATAAATATTAATGAGAAGATTTGTGAGTGTTCTGTTCGATCCAGACGTCTTGTTAACATTCAAATTTGTATTGATGACGAGAACTTTTGAAGTCGAAGCTAATTTAGTGTCACTATTTTAATTTCTGCAAGAAAGGAATCTTAGTAATTGAAGTTCCGCATTTTCAATATGGTCATTATAATAAAGTTCTGTGTTTTTTAGAAATATGTCTCCCAATACACTGATATGCATAATGATGTAAATAGGCTTTTCTTTTCCTTAATACCATTTTGTACAATCATATAATTTTTTATCACGTTTAACTTTTGTTTTATTCAGAATTTAAATTCAAATTCAGAATTAAAAGTCCATATGTTAAAATCATACCTAAAGTCGATAAAATAGTTGTCTTTTCATAAAAAATCAATTCACAGCCAGATAGCATGAAAGTTTTCTCTTCAAACACCAATCTCTCTACTAAACTATTTTCTGATGTAAAACCCAAAAAGGCCTTTAACTCATAGTGACTTCGTAGGATTTTGGAAAAATTATGTATCTCTTTTGGAACTTGCCCGGCATTGTAGAAAATAGACACCATTGATAATGTAGCGTTAATGGAGATGTATAAAACCTCAATAACAGTAGCTAATGTATTTGCTGATGAGAACGCTATTAACTGGGCCAGATTTGAGACGCACTGTAAGGTGTTTGTCGTGATAATGACAAAAGACACAGTTGAAAAGATTTCTTGGATCTCTTCAAGCACATTAATAATTCGATTTCGTTGTTTCAAATATTCAATCTGTATCGGGACAGAGAATCCGTTTGGTGATATGTTTTCCATTTCCTTACACAATCTGCGCAGAAAATTGCTACAAAGAAAACAAGATGCACTGTACACCAAAGTTATCAGGTTTGTAAGGGAGAGATTCAATAAATAAAAGCTGAAATATTTCCAAAAACAAATCAAATAATTGACGCCATCATTTTCCAACTTTCTGCCATATAAAAGCATTTCGAACATATAATCCTGCTTCCCAATATAAGCTATTATTACTGTAAAGGCGTAAGTAAATGGCAGAGAAAAAATAAAGAAAACTATAACAGTCATTTTCCTTTCCCAATCTGGGGAATACAAGAATTTTAATGTCTTCAACATATGAGTTAATTGATGTTTTTTCTTAGTCATTAAAATCAGTAAAGCTGCACTGGATGTGAGATTCAGTATATTTGCTATTGTCAGTTTGTTATAGAAAGATTCCTTGTTAAATGAGCGCAAATTCATGACTACATTTTCAAGATAAGTAACTCCCAGTATAATTTGAAACACAAAAGTTAAGATACGGTTTGCCAAACTTGGGTTTGTATGGCTTGCAAAACCAAACAAGCAAATAATTTTCAGCAACAAATTGTGCATTGTTAAGTACTATGTAATAAAGTGATTTTACCAGTAAAATGAAAACACTAACATGCTCTGATAGACGAAAATGAAAACCAATAAAACACCTGGGAATTTGCCAAACGATGCATTTGCTTTCTAAAACAGTTACATGTTAATTTCTAAAACAGTTACAATGTTAATTTCGAAAACAGTTACAATGTTAAATGTCTTCTTTGCTTTCCAAAACCATTACATGTTACTTTCCAAAACAATTACAATGTTAAATTCCTGCTTTGCTTTCCAAAACAGTTACATGTCACTTCCTAAAACAGTTACATGTTATTTCCAAAACAGTTACATGTTTCTTCATGAAACAGTTACATGGTTCTTCCTAAGACAGTTACATGTTATTTCCAAAACAGTTACACGTTTCTTCCTAAAACAGTTACATGTTAAATGTCTTCTTTGCTTTCCAAAACAATTAATTCATGTTACTTTCCGAAACAGTTACAATGTTAAATGTCTTCTTTGCTTTCCAAAACAGTTACATTTTACTTTCCAAAACAGCTACTTTAAAAAAAAAAAAAACTTCCCAAAACAGTTACCTTCCAAAACAGTTACTTTCTAAAACAGTTTCAATGTTAAATGTCTTCTGCACCATGCTGTATTTCCATGAACATTCTAAAGGATAACATTCTAGTACAAAATAGATAGAGGTTGCATCGATTGTTAAAAGGACTTTAACAATCTTAAGTCCTTTCAAAAATCAATAGTACAACATTAGATTGATTCTTTTGTTACTATCATACTGCATCAATTTATTATAGTGCATCACATTTTTTTTATAACAGTGTGATTGATTTTTTTAACAATCAATTAATTTCCTTATTAAAGTAATACGTCAAATATATGAAAAGATAAAGTGAAAAATCTATAAGAAGTAAAGCCTTTCGAAAATACAGATAGATCAAATATGACAACAATGCGAATGATTTTTTGAGCGATTCATTCTTCTTAGTTCGCTTAAAAAGCATTGTTTTTAAATTTATTTCAGAAAAACAGAGTGCCTCGCCTGTATTTGCTAATAATATATTCTCATGAACCATTCATTTAGAAATCAGTAAAAGACGTTTCGAATTCAATATTATTCAGAGAACAATATAGAGTGTTCAAGAAATACTGGAAACATTAGAAAGACATATGATTGATTTGAAGATTTGCGAAGTGGTGGTTATCTAGGTCCGTCATCATCGTAACAATTGTGAGTCTTAAAGCCTTGCTACCTTTGTATTACTACTTACTACCTTGTGTACCTACTGTTGCGAGTCTTTAAAGCCTTAATGACAACAATATATTTAATGTTATTGTTCAGGTATGTAATTTGTCCCTAAATAGATTTAAAGGTAGAAAGGGGATACGAGAACACAGACAGACAGTTTGACATTATTGAGGCATTTTGGCAGCGTTAGCCTCCATAAAGGGATACGAGAAGTTATCACTAAATAGATTTAAAGGTAGCAAGTGGATTTGAGAAGTGGTGGTTATATCTTGATCCGTCATCATCGTAATAGTTGTGAGTCTTATAGCATTGCTACCTTGCCATTACTACTTGCTACTTTATGTACCTACAGTTGTGCGTCTTTAAAGCCTTAATGACAACAATATATTTGATGTTATTTTAATGTTCAAGTATGTAATTTGTCACTAAATAGATTTAAAGGTAGGAAGTGGATTTGAGAATTGGTGGTTATATCTTAGTCCGTCATCATCATAACTGTTGTGAGTCTTAAAACCTTATCAAACGAGTTTGTTTCGTTACCTTCAATGTTCCTTTTTAATGAGTAGGCCATACAAGTAATGAAACCTGATTAATATTGAAGGAATGTTGAACATTGCGCAATACACGCCGTCTTCCATTATTCAAACTTGCTCCAGATATGCCCAGAACATAACGGAAGACAAAAAGCTCCAAAACTTCAAATATGTTTCTGTAGTTCTGAGTTTATGTATACACTGTACCATCCAGTACGTAATTCTAATAATATTGGATGACGTACCAGTACAGTGATAAGCAATTCAATCTATTAGAACGGGAACGCTGGCCTTGAACACGATTATTGTAATTCTGTAGAAATAATCAAAATTCGTCTGAAAACAAAATGAAAAATGTCATATCATTTGTTCGTCCTATTTGACTTTCTACGGTCAATAGCAATTACAGATGTTTGTACCTTGCAATGATAAATAATTGACAAAGGGACGTTTTGGAAAAATTTCATGATGCTGTAAATGTATGGTATAACCTGACACATTGTTGGGCAACACACAATAATTACTGTGCTAGAATTTTTGATGTTACATTACTGTTGGTAAAAAGGAGGTTCAGAAGATTTCTGTTGTGTGATGATACAAATTTCAGATATGTCAAAAACAAGAATCAAATTTCATTTTCCTTGATATCTAATTTTATCTCTTGCCTTTATAACTTTATTGAAATAATATTTTGTCATTCATTTAAATATTTAACTTATTTACAAGAAATTTTTGACAACTCAAAAAATTTCAATTTTACAGAACGAAAGCTAAAACTCATGCATGTTACGAATTGCAAAATGTCACTTCATCATTGACGCAACAACCCCATGGTGGACCAAGGCCATCTGCATACTGGAAGATTTCGAGACATGAGAAGGTTTCTTTTTACAGGGTAGGGGTGTCAACCTTACGCCCAACGCTCTACAGTCATATTAGACCGGGACCTACAGTTTAAAGGGGATTCCGAACCACTACAAATATCCATGGCACCTCCGGGACACTAACCCGAAACTTGTGGCACCGAGTGACACAGCAAAATATTACTTGATATAACATAATAGTGAATTCATTCATATTTCCATTCATTCATATTTTCATTTGAGATACTTTTCTTTTTAATAAATCAACACAATTTATCATTCCAATTTATATACAAAAAAAATTACATTTTTTTAACTCTCACTTTTATGCGATTAAACTATTTCTAATACTATGAAAAGATCACTATTTCCTTTCGTCTAAATTTTATTCGCGATTTCTTATTAATAAAGGAATAACTCCGGAACTGAAATTTAGTCTTTTGTCTGCAACTGCCTTTTATCTTATTTATAAAAATACATTTTATGCCGCTCCTAAATTCATTTAAAAAAATGCGAATGAATTATTATTGACAAACAAAGCAAATATACCGAATTTTCATACTAAACAGATTTATTTACTTGAAAGGAATTCTTGAAGAACGAAAAATAAAACTATTGTTTAATTCATTTCGTGTAAAAATAAGACAGCGAAAAATGCTAGCTATTTTTTTCTCTCAAGAATTTCAAAGAAAAAAAAATAAGGTAATTATACACTAAACCTTATTTTAGTTCAGCAAAAGCACCAATTCTTCAAATGGAAATTATTTCATTATCACTTTTCTTTCACCTCGTTTCTACAGTTGAGTTGTTTCTTTCTTCACAGATTTCTTACCAAATAATAAAATTAAGATAACAAAACACAGAATTCTTTGTACGGGGTTTCTCTTTTATTATAATCATTAACGCTTTTTGGGGGAAAAAAAGTGTTTAAGCGAGCATTTAGTTATTTTTTAAGAATATACAAGCTCAATTAAAGATAAACTACTGTTTCAAAAGACGCAATACTACAAATTTTTTTACATAATGATGCCAGTCTGACAGAAATTATTAGAATTAATTATTTTTGAATATATTTCCTTAATAAAATGCACTAATGTCCAAATTTATCTTTATACTACTGTGCCCAAAAAGTAAGACCAATTATTTGTTTTTTCAAAACTTCTTTATTTATTCTTCCAAATTTATTTCATCGCCTTCAAAGTAATCCCCTCCGGACACAATGCACTTTTGCCAACTTTTTTTCCAATGTCAATGCATGCTTAAAAGTCATCGGCAGGGATGGCCTTCAAAGCGAGCGGCGATTCACGTTGAATCTCTTCAATCGACTCAAAACGGTGTCCCCGAAGAGGTCTTTTCAGTTTAGGGAATAGCCAGAAGTCGCCCAGTGTGAATACAGTGATTGTGGAACGATATGGGTTTCATCTTTGGCAAAAAAAGTCACGAAGAATCAATGCAGTGTGAGCTGGCGAATTCAGTGTTTTCGATACCAATCGAGATTTGAAGCGTTTGAGGCCCAAAATGATCGATCCTTTTGGAATTTCAACATCATCAGCAAGATCTCTAATTGTAAATCAACTGTTTGCAGGCACCAAATCTTTAATTTTTTGGATGTGAGCTTTGTCTGTTGAAGTTGATGGTCGACTACAGGGCTCTTCGTCTTCAACGCGTTCTCTGCCTTCTTTGAACTGTTTATATCACTTGTAAACATTTCTTTCCGATATAGAAATGCTCACCGAATGCCTTCGGCAGCATTCTATACGTTTCCGCAAGCAAAATTTAATGCAAGTTCTTTGCTCAGTTAATTCAGACATTTCAAAAATCGCGTCAATGTGTTTTAGCATCTCACAAAGCCAAGCGTAACTCAAACACTAATAAATATTTTGACGTCAAATTTCACACAGATGTCAAGTACAGTGCCAGCAACTTAAAAAAGAAAAAAAAATTGAAATTCCATAAGCACGGGAATTTTAAAAATTGGTACGGGAATTAAAATTGCACGGGAATTAAAATTGGTCTTACTTTTTAGACACAGTAGTATACCCAAAAATTAAGATATTCAATGAAATTCTTACAATAGTGCATGAATGTGATCCGTGTTTGCAGGTAATGTGTGAATAATAAATCTAATTAGCATTATCAAATCAAAAGTAATCAAACGGTTTCTGATATGCATGTATAGGCTTACGTCATACGACGTTGAATCAAGATAGCATAAAATAAATATCTCAGTGAATTTCTGCAACACAGCGTTTGATTTCAGTGTGTAAGGACTCAAATTGATTTGTTATTGGTTCAAAGAATCATTTGGAAGTATTTGTGAAGTGGCGACTCATAGGCAATTTCGAAGCAACGGAATCACGGAAGCAGTCAGATGTTTGAATATTTCAAGACAGACAGTCTACGTTATGGAAACAATTTCAAAACGATAAAACTATTGTAATATGGCCTGGACAAGATCATAAACGAATTATAATTGCTTCTGAAGATTGATATCTGGCAATAACTGCCCGTCGTAACAGGAAGTTAATTGCTCGCCAGTTAAGTTCAGAGCTTGCAGCCGCCACTGAAACTGCTCCATCAAGGTAAACGGTATACAGAAGACTTAATAAAAAAGGCTTTTATGCCAGAAAACCAAAGGTGTGTGTTTCACTATCCTCACAACAAAAGAGAAATTGCTTTCATTAGATTGAATATCATTGGTCCCATGTTCTCTTTACTATTGAGTCGAGGTTCAGTTTGAGTCTCTTTACTCATACTACTGACAAGTATAGAGAAAACGTATATTCTGTTTTTGATATGTTGTTTTACAATAAAAGTGCTTTTGTCTAGATGGGAATTGCCTTTGTTGCAATAATTTGTAATAAAATAAATAATTAATTTTATTTTAAAAATACGTAAAAGGCTCTTTACCTTACATTGCCCAAGGCTCTAATAGGATGTTAAAACTATTTATTCAAAGGATTTAACAAAATATTTTAACGTTTATCGTTTCTTATTCTC
Organism: Caerostris darwini; assembly: GCA_021605075.1. Taxonomy (NCBI): domain Eukaryota; kingdom Metazoa; phylum Arthropoda; class Arachnida; order Araneae; family Araneidae; genus Caerostris; species Caerostris darwini. The sequence continues at coordinate 32,259 of BPLQ01007711.1, read as the reverse complement.
TCGCTCATCCAAACCACGTATCTTAAAAGGACAGACAATAAAAGCAGAGTTTGGATTATTTATGCACCCTGCTTTGTGTAATATGGAATTTGACTCTATTGAGACAATTGGAATTTACTATCCATAGAAACCTTAGCATAAGAAATGAAGAAAACTCCATTATTTGTAAATGATACAATTGATGCGTAATGTAATATTCTAACACCTTTAAGTTGTCATTCCTTTTATTCGCGGAATTAATGTATTGTCATAATTTGAAATATTCTAGAAGTGAATGCCTTTTCTAACTAATAATTAAATATATATTAAAATTTCAAATGCAAAGATTGCTGAATTTTCTTGAATGAATAGCTTTCTGAGAAATATTAAGGGAGAATATGTTGGTTTATGTTTACTTTGAAATTAACCTCTTTCTTTTAAGATTATTTCTTTAAGCTCTAGTGAATTGGTAATGAAACCTAAACTAATTACTCACAAAATAAGTTGATCGAAATAATAATAAATAAATAAGTCTAATCTATAATAAGACCTTGAAAGCTCGACTCGTGGCTCAATGGCAACATGCAGAGCTGGTGATCATGAGGGCAAAGGTTCAATCCGCTGGTGGCTTTGTTGTAGGTACTGTTTCAAAAAACTAGGAGGCTCGATGGCGTTTGGGATGTTCAGCATCTTGCCTCGTGAGTCGGACTACTTGGTGGGAGTTTTCAGGATTTTCTCTCATACCATACAGAAATGCGGGGTAATTTTCCCTAAAAGTCCTTCCGCAAGGCACTGTTCTTTTTCAGCATCACGGAGCCAAGTCAGACTTCTACCTACAGGGACTTCATAACAGCAGTCCCGGTGGTGGCATGGATGTTTATAGTGGTTCGTAATCCACTTTAAACCGTAGGTCCCGCTCTAACATGACTATCGGGAAAAACATATCATGTTTCGGAATCTGCCAGTAGGCTGAAGGTCTTGACACACCATGGGGTTGTTGTGCCATTGAAGATGATATATGTATGAAACTAAATCTGGACATTTTTGTTTAAAATTTGCTAGTAAACTAAAAATAAGTATTTCTCTAATTGTTACAAAAATTTTAATCAAAACAAATAAAGCCATTACCTTATTTTTTTTCAATTCCTACTATTAGTTCACACTCTCCCTATATATATCTTGTTCAAATTTTCAATCGTTTATAAAATACTTTTTATTCATCCACTCAAGTTCAAATACATTTTTTTGAACTTGTAGTGGATGACACTTGATGTTAATACAGTTTTTCAAATATTAATTCATTAATTAAATTTAATTAATTAATTTTAGTTTTTTTTTAGATTTAAGTTGCATGTATCTAATAATAGATGGCGCCAGATGTAAGAGGAAAATTTTAACTTTATTTGTAAAGGACTTTTCTACAATATAGTGGAAAAAAGTAGGAATTGACTTTAAAAAAAAATTTTTATATTACTTGTTATTATAAAGGTATTATAAAATAATTCTTTAAATGGTTTAATAAATATATTGCAAACATTCTACATTAGATTTCTGTCGCAAATTTCTTTTATTTTTATCTAAAAATATATGTCATGATTTATTCAATATCTAGTTTTAATGACTTTTTCTAAAAGCAAAAAAAAATACCAAAGATAATGGGCAAAATATACTTTAAAATTACCTACGTTCAGTCTGTGTACTGGTAAAAAAAATAGATTTTTTATTTGTATATTTTAATTACTTCCGCCAAAGAACGTGCAACTTTTTATACTTTTCTTCCTAATTGCAGATTTAATAAATGAACTTCCTTAGACAGCAGACATGAAACTAAGTTGGCTAATTATTAATCAAGAACTTCGAGGGTTTTCTTCGTTTTTAAGAATACAGAAGCAAGACTTTATTTAATTATACTGATCTAAATTTGATGGTCTGCTGAAAAACTGTGCTATTTATTTCTAATTCTAGTACTTGGATTATAACCAAAAATATTTTTTCCTTTTTCATTTATTTTGGTAAACTCCGCTCTGATGATCAAATTAATTAAGCTGGTTTTAATTTTCAAGAGTATTTTTTCAAATGCTTCAAAATCAATTCAATAATATTGCATCATTTCTCATTTTATAAATATATTATATAATGAAAACATTAATTTATTATTACTGTTACTGAGTTTAAAAAAAATATATAACATTTTAATTTGTGTTGTATTTTTTATACTAATCTTACTTTGATATTAAAATTAAGAATGGCTAAAGCAATCAATAAGCCATTGTAGACTCAACTAAAAAAGCTTGATAGAATCATGAAACAATATAAAAACTTTTATAATATATAATAACACCTAACTCAATAAGTCTCCTGTCAACATGGCAAACTGTTGACAGGCCCATATGATTTCTGGATAGTAGCATCCTTCAAACGATACATGTTAAAATTTCAAGATGACATTCTGATAATTAGTTTACAGGTTACAGTGATTTTAGTGACCCCAATTTTGCAATTTTTAAAACAATAGATTAAAAATTTTATGAATTGATTAAACGTTTTTTGACGGCGAAAAATACTGTTGAAGCCAAACAGTGGCTTTATAAGCGTTATAGAGACTCTTCGCCAGAGAAATCAACTATTAGTGACTGGTATGCTGAATTTAAACGCGGTCGTACAAACACCGATGATGTTGAACGCTCTGGTCGCCCAAAATCGGCAGTTGTTCCTGAAAACCTAAAAAAAGTCCACAAAATAGTTTTGAAAGGCCTTAAAGAGAAATTGCGTGAAATATCTGACACCTTAAGGATATCAGAAGGTAGTGTGTTTACAATTTTACACAAAAATATGAGCATGCTTAAGTTACTTTCGAAGTGGGTGCCGCGTTTGCTCACATTGGACCAAAAACAACAATGCGTCGACGATTCAGAGCGCTGTTTGGAGCTGTTCGAACGAGATAAAAAGGGTTTCTTGCTTCGGTATGTGACAATGGATGAAACATGGACCACACTACACTACTACACACCTGAATCAAAATTATTGCCACCTGAGTGGACAGCAGCCGGTGAAAGTTGTCCAAAGCGACCAAAAACTCAAAAGCCAGCAGGCAAAGTTATCTGTTTTGGAACATAAGATTAACTTTTATTAAATCTTTAAATAACATAAAGATTATCTTATTCAAATGGTCATATCCTGCAGGGGAACGTGACGTGTTGTCGAAATAACTCTTTCCCATATCTGTTCCTAAAGTTTCAAAGGTTTGTTTAAGGGTTGTTGTTTTTTATAACTCACTCGAAAATTCTCCTTTCTCTGAACTCTATAATGCTAAAAAAGCATAATTTACAAAAACGAACAATTGAAAACTATATTTACGGAAGGTGCCCGAAAAGTGTGCTATTCTGATATACAAAAGTGTAAAAAAAAAGAAATGAAAGCAAACTCTCGGCATAATAAATGCCTTCTCTGCCATACCCTCCATATTGAGAATTCTTACCGAAAATAATTTTTCTGAACTACAATGCGAGTGCTTAAAGGCTCAGAAACCTCAACTAATAATGTGTCCTACAGGCCACTGTATCAGTTAAAATTGATAAGAAGCTGAACCTAAAAGATTTTTAATCAAAATCATGTTCCGAATTTAAAGTAAAGATCTTTTTTTTCGAAAAAAACTTGTAAAAAAAACTTTTTAATTTTAATAAAGATAGAAATAAACAGTCTCGTATTTCAGTCCATGTTTATTTTGTTTTTAATAAATTGTAATGAATATTTAATTTAACGCGTAATTTAGGCTAAGCGGTAGAAAAATCAAAAGAAATTGTTTTCTGTAACTGAATTTTAATAATTCTCAGAAAAAATACCATTTGTATGTTATATATTGAATTTTATATTATATAATGATTTAAGATCTTTTTTTTTAAAGTGTTGCCATTTTCACATAAGAATTTTCATGCAAATAAATTTTGCAAATGAAAGAAGTCGAAAAATGTAACATAAACTTCCATGAAATGTCAACCGAAACTTCCAAGAATGCAATCAAGTCATTCAGAAAGAAAAGGCTATTCCATTCTTTCTAAGTGAAATGCTCCCCTAGATACCATTGACCAATCAGAATAGGGTTATAGCTTTGATCTATTTCTGCTCTTAAACATCTCGAGTAGAAATGAGATGTTCGCCTGTTATTAGAGAGTTTTTGCATACCGTACGTTAGTTACCGTAGGACGTCCGTTAGCTTTTTCTCCTTAACGCGCATGCTCATAGGAAACATAATTTCCAATGAGCATGCGCGCTAGGGAGAAAAAGCTAACGGACGTCCTACGGTAACTAACGTACGGTATGCAAAAACTCTCTATTGTTTCCTTTGTTCAGAATATGCAGGTGAGAAGAGAAAAAATCGTCTGATTTTTCAACTCCTTGCGAGAACTATCTCTGAAGATTTTTAGAGAACTTAAGTTTTTATTTTTTTTAATTTTTTTTTCCTTTTATATTTGTTTTTTATATATATTTATTATAATTAACTTTCTCCTATTATTTCTTTTAATTCTTTATATATATTAATTTTTCATCAATTATTTTACAGTTCTATTTATAATTAATACAAAAAATTGCCTTAACTTAACATGGGTAATATTATCGTTTTATGTGGAGTGTGATTAAGGAAGATATTTTTTTTTTATATATATTTTTTTTAGTTCCTTCACTGTTCAAATTATCATTTTTGTTCTAGATATTTTATCTTGTAGCACAAAAATTTCATTTATAAGGTATAAAAGTATATAATTAACTGAACACTCAACATAAATTGAAAATATATTTTAATCAATCTATTATATTTATCTCCATCTCTTTGATGAAGAAATTATATAATACTACAAAACTATTTGTTAAAATGCATATAAATTGTGTTAATTAATTTTATTTCTGTGTGTTATTAAACTCAAACAAAAAAAGCAATATTTTCTATTGTGTGTGTATTTTTAAACAATTTAACATAGAAATTTTGAAATGCAGAGTTAGTTGCCCATAGCTGATCTATTTATTTTTATACTTTAAATTTATTTATTTTACCTTTATTTAGCATAGTTATTTTTGTGTGATGATATATTAATTGCTCGCTATTATTTTAACACTGGATTCTTTACTTTCCTTATCGAAAAGGCTGGCACATGCATATCTTGCCATTTCATCGAAACTGACTGTTGTTTACTTTTTTTAGATATGTATTTTTAATCATACCATTTTATACCCCCGCCCACACACGCTGAAATTTCTAGCAGAATTACAATATACAATTTGAAAGAAATCATTACGTAATACACTTACTTACAAAAAGCATACGTAATATCTAAGCACACTTATTTTCAAAGACGGTGATGTCTACAATTTTAGAGAATATAGATGCATTTTCGTAATGTCAAACAGGAAATTTTTGATATGGTAACAAGCAATTTTTCGGAATGAATAGCTCCAAAATTTCGGTACACAAATACCCCACGTCTCTTTCTGTTTCTTTAATATCAAGTTCAATTATATAAAAAATATGCCTTACAAAAAGTTGTCAATAAAGGAAAATAAATACTCCATTCCTCGAGTTCAGAAAATCTCTCCGATGCTGATTAAAAATTTAAAAAATAACTCTCTTTTAACATATGTCCAAAAATTTCTTCCTTATATTTTAATTTACAACAACTCACAATATGTTTAACAGACGAGAATTACAACATAATGTAATATTTCATTCGCAATTAACAATAATATTGATAGTGGAATTTTGGAAATGAAGGAGACTAAGTCTTATCAAATGCACTTATATCATTTTCTAATATAAAATACTCGAAGATAACGTGCTAGGTATTTTTGAATGAACACAAATGCATATAAGACACTAGACATAGACTTAGGTGTTACCCTTTTCGATAGTAAACAATGCAACCATCCGGATAAAAGAAACAGGACGCTCTCTTTCATCATGATGACAAACAAGAGCAATTTCGGACAACGAAGCCATTAGCCTGGACTTGTTGTTTAGGTGTAGCAAATTGGAAAAAATAAAGAACACCCTTTCTAGTACTAAGCAATTCATTAGAGGAAGCGATAGATAAGATTGAATCCGAGAAATGTAATCCTATTGGGTTTTTTGTTTTTTTTACCACACTTTGATTTTAGTTACATATTGCTTCTTTATCTCAAAAAATAATTTTTATATATTTGATACGTAAACAAAAAAATGTACAGAGTGGGGGTTTTTTCCCCCTCTTTTGTAACTGATAATAACGAAACAATTACATCAAATGTTAATATTGTTCATATTTTTTATAGCTACATGAAATGAAATTAATGCTTACTTTCACTGGACAAAACAATTGTAGCTTTCTGCACTAATACCCTTTTTTCTTATAAATTTTCAACTAAAATTTATTTTTTCTAAAAATATAATATTTTAAGTAATATGTTAAATAATGTAAATGTTAATACGAGAGTCACTCTGAAATTTTTGAGATACGGCTAAATGGTACAAGTTTAACTTACCAAATTTTAAGAGTGTTCACAGTCGTCCCCTACAACATCAATGCACTTTTGCAGACGATTTTTCCAAAGATTAAATGCTTCCCGCCATCCATTTCTTGGAATTGATGAAAAAGATGCTTTTATAGTCTCATCAGTCTCATCTTCGGAATGAAAACGGCCACCACGTAAATTTTTCTTGAGATTAAAAAAAAGCCAAAAGTCACACATAGCAAGATCAAGACAATAGGGTGGATGTTCTATCACTTTGATGTGTTTTTGTTTAAGAAATTCGACTGTCGATCTTGCCGTATGAGAAGATGCATTATCATGGTGAAGCATGAGTCCCATTACAATTCACTTCTTCAAGAATTTCTGGAAGACACTTAGTGATGTACCAGTTAGTTGTGACTGTCTTCTGTCTCTCCAGCTTGATGGCTTTGACCAGTCCCGTACTTCTGAGGAAAACGGCATACATTACTTTTTCATTGTCTTTTCACCATTATTGGTTTAGGGTCATCTTCAAAGACCCGTACTTTACTTTCTTGTCGTGTTGGAACGTCAAAAAACAGTATGTAAACTTCATCACCAGTTATAATTTTAGAAATAAAGCGATGTCCACCATAGTTAAGTAATTTTATGGTTTCTTTGCAGATTCTGGCACGCTTTTTTTTTAGTGTTCTGTTAAATTACGAGGGATTCAACGACAAACTAATTTTTTCATATGCAGTTCTTCATGAATAATTCTATGCGTATCGGCGGATCCAATGTTAAGTTTCTTCTGTATCATTTGGTAAGTGCAGCGATTATCATTGACTAACATTTTCCGTATAACTGACACATTTTCTGGAACTACAGCTGATGAAGGTCTTTCTGTGTGTTCTTGATCCAGCAGAGAACTTCAACCTCTACGAAATTCTGTAAACCATCTAAATACAGTAGCACGAGATGGAGCTTCATCTCCATATGCTAGTTGTAGACGTTGAAGGCATTCTTCTTGATTTAAACCCACTTTAAAATCATAGCGCGATAATTCTCTCGTGCCAATTCCATTTTCCTTTCTTCTTATTGTAGATTATTACGGAGATCCTTGGCCGCGTAGCGAAACATAGCGGTGGTCTCATGCCCTTTGAGTTAATAAGCAAAATAGATAATTAAATGCCCTTTTTTTTAAAAGAGAATTATTTATTTAATAAAATTATAAAATGATTTTCCTTTCTTCCGAAATCTATTCTACAACAGCTAAATTGCAATTGTTGCCACAAATTATCATCTGCGGCCGTAAAAGAGTTCGAATTTACAAATTTAACGAATATTTTTTTTTTCCCCTGCGTTTGTCGTCTGCCACTGTCTCAAAAATTTCAATTACCCTCGTATTATGTTATGTAAATGTTAATATTATAAATATAAGAATATTCTTTTAACTAAAATTTGTTTTTTCTTAACATTTATTTTTTTTATTTTACAAAAAAATAATGCAATTTTTAGTAAATTGCAACATGCAATTTTATTTACAACCACAACAAAAGAATTATACTCTTTTTTTAAATAAAAAAGTTATTACAGAATTAAATGACCTTATTAGAACAATATAGCTAATACTTGAATACATCCAGAAAACAAAATATTTTCATAATAAAAGTACTCATGCATGTGATATGTGTTTCCTTTTAAATAAATAAACATAACATCAACATTCTTGCTATTTCGCCGGGAAAAACGCGATTTCTGAGCGAGGAACCCATTCAAACTACTGATAGTCGAAAAAGGAGGAATACCAGGCAACTAAAAACAAAAAAGCGGAAGAATCTCATCGTTACTTTCAAGAAAAAAATAACATCAATTAAAAAAAATGTTGAGTGATAAAAAAAGCCACAGTCAAATTTTTTTTTTTTTTTTTTTTTAGTTTTTCAAACCTATGCTAAGATAAATCATCATCATTGGTACAATAGCCCAATAACTGGCTCATCTGCTCACTGGCAGATTTCGAGACAGTAGATGTTTTCTTTTTACGAGGTAGGGTTGTTAGCTCTACGCTAAACAGTCAAATGGGACTGGGATCTACAGCTTACAGTGGATTCCGAACCATTACAAACATCCATAACAGCGCCGGAACTCGAACCCGAAAGCTGTGGCACCGAGGGCCGGTCACTCGGCCATCAGGTCCCATGTTAAGATAAAGTTAAATTATTTTTCAATATATCTAGAATCGAAAACTGTACAATATTATTATCTATTTATTTTCATGGTTACATATTTTCTCTTTAATTTTGTCAATCAACATTAATTCATATTCCCTCTTGTTTTTTATCTCCAAACTTTTAAAAACAATGCCCATATTTTCAAGGACATCGTTCAGCAAAACGGATTGAACGATATCATTGATAGAAAAAAAAAATTTTTTTTTTTTTCTTAGTGTTACCCGGTTTTAAAATCCGGATTTTCAGGGTTGCACAATGCAATTCTCAACTGATTAACAAACGATTTGGAATATTTAACCATCCCTCACATTAACAAGAATATTTATTTTTTCTTGAATATTTCGTAGTTTTGAAGGGGGTCGATACTTGGCAAACCCTACCTTAGACGGTAACACGAGGGAAGTCATCTGATGAAAAGGACTAATTAACAGAAAAATAAATATGAGAGAAAAACTTTTGTGGTGAAAAAATATTAAAGAAAATCAACGTTTCCATAGACGCTTTGCTAATTATAAAAGCAAAAATTTCAAACGAGCGAAATTTCTGGCTGCGTTAAAACGTAATACTGTACATATCTAATTTACACTGGCAATTAGAAATTCATGCAAATTCGAAGTAAAAAAAAATCCCTATAAAAAAGGAAATAGGCTACAACTGATCTGTTTTAGACACAAAGAAATTCCTTATTCCAGAATTGAGGAATTAAAATGCATCCAAATGGCTAATGTTACTGGAATGACGACTTAAACTCATCCTATTTCACCTATAATGCAGAATACACCTGGGGGAAAAAAACAGCTATCTGTGATTGTAGCCAGTTAGTGTGTTGTTGTTTCTTATCCCCCTTGGTAGATATCTAAACCAAGCCCACAAACCCGTATAGACTCATGGTTGAAGGGAAAGTTGGCAGCTTCTGTAACTTCTTCTTCTGTTGTGATGGAGCACCAGTAGGTAAAAATCTGACTTGGCTCCGTGGCGCTCTACAGCCATATGAGACCGAGACCTACGGTTTAAAGTGGATTCCGAACTCGATACGGGACTCGAACCCGAAACCTGTGGCACAGAGCGCTAAACACTCGGCCCTTCAGGACCTGCCAAGAAGTGTGATTGTAAGTATTTTTAAAAATATAACCCTAGGACCAACCAAACGACATGGCCGTCTTCCATGCAACTAGCTTTTGCATGCAATACCTTGGTGCATAAAAAGTCTAGTGCCAGATTATTTATGCTGTATACATAAATAATTTTTTTTATGTATATGTGGTGATGGTACTGGATTTCCATAATTTTTCAACTTTCCTTCTATTTTGTTCTGTGATTTTTTGTTTTAGAATTTAATGTTTCCATTTTTTTGTTTTTCAAAAAAATTTTGTTTTCTTCAGAAATTCCCTGACTTATCTGGTTTTCACTGACCTTTCATCAAATTCCCAGACTTTTCCCGGTTTTCAGATTGAGTGGCCACTTGCAAATGTAAGATAAACTTTGGATGATGTTGAAAATACTATGATATAAAAGTATATTATTAACGAGTGAAAATTAGAAAAAAAATACAAACATATAATAACTGAATACACAGGATTGACTTTGTTTCATTCAAAATTGAGCTCATCTGTTTTTACACAAAACAATATGCAAAAATGAAACATCAATAGTGATGCAATGCTTGCTATATAATTGTCATAGATGCATATGATTTCTATTATTTGTTAAGATGACATTCCATAATCACAAAATGGTTATGACCTTGATCTACAGACTGAAAGGTAGCACATTAGAATTTAACTTGCAGCATGCCAACATCAAAATCCCTTGGCTCCCATAACTAAAAAATAAAGAAATTTGAATAAATGAAAATCTAATTACATTTACTGATTAATGGCATCAGGAATTAATTTATGCAGCTGATTTTCTCATCATTGTCCTTTAATTAAGAGAGTTGAAAATGACATAGTGGTAAGTACTATTTAAAAATCGATTTGTCATCATTAGATTACTTACTTGAAAAATAAAATGCAGACAAGTTTTTAAAAAAAAAGATTATCCTTACTTTATTATCTCACTGGTATAATGTAAGAGCCTCCTTCTCTCCTTGCCTGATGGCCAATTGGCTAGTGCTCTGACCATTGGAACCACAGGCTTCAGGTTCGAATCCTGGTGGTGGGATGATCTGTTAGTGGTTCAAAATCCACATTAAGCTGTAGGTCTCAGCCTAATTGGCCTAAAGTGTACACAAAATGACAAACTGAATCAAATCTCTCCTCGTATCCTAAATTCAGCTAAATCCAGGAATTAATTATATGGATCTTGAATAACTTATTTTTCTCTTTTTTAAATTAGCTGCATCATTTCTCATAAATAATTCCATTACTTATATATGCATTGTTTGATTAAATTTTACTTATTGTAGCAATGTTTTTTTTCCCTATAAAAATTTCACACACTATATTACTTTTATTACAAGCAGTCAAACTTCAATAAATACATTACAAGAATGAAAAATAAGTATGATTTATTTATACAAACATTTAAAACAGTTTGCACTGATTATTGGCAGTTTAATGATTTCACAACATTTTTTTTTTTAAATAATTTAAAATAAATATTAAGGTAACAAATATTTCTAAATTGTAAATTTGTTCAAAACAATTTATACTATTATTATTTTAATAATAATAGAAAACTGATAAATTTCATTAACACATAATTTTAAAAAAATCACACTTCATTTTTTTGTATAGACAAAAAAAATATTATTAAGTAATTGACATTTGATAAGTAGACTAATAAAGAAGCATAAATGTTTTAATTTCAAATATCTTATACAAGAAATAAGCAAATACTAATTTTATATTTTTATTTTAATAACAGGTGAAGATAACATATGATAATATTATTTGCCTCGATAACATTATTTTAAATATTCTGATTGGAACATGATATGTGACCACCCCTCCCATCAAAAAAACTTAGGATGTACATCATAAACTAATCAATTTACAGAAAATGTAATTTTATATTCTGAACTTTTTTTTTTGAAAATTTTGACAACAAAAATTAAAAAGTGTATGTATGAACTAGCTTTATAAAATATATAAAACAGAAGTTTTAAAAAAAGTATGCATCCTGCATTGTAGATGAAATTTGAATATCACTTTAGATATATGAAAATCAGTTGTGCACAGGTTTTTTTTTTTTTTTGTGTGTGTGTGTGTGTGTGTGTGTGTGTGTAATATATCCTAAGTCACAGAAGTTACAAAAAACTTTAATCATTAATAAAAATTGCTTTTCTAAATGAAGTAAACTAAAAATTCACTTATAAGAAAAGAAATTTCAGTAAAAATTGTGTCTTTAAAAATCTCAATTAAATATAAACTTGTTTATAAGTTTACATATAAAAAATAAACTAAAAAATAACAGGCTAAGACAATTCAATTATTTGTTTGAAGTACACAGTGCATATAAGTAGTGAATTTGATTATTAACACTACATATAATGCAAATAAATTTGCAAAATTTATCTGTAGTAGTACAGAAAATTATTTAGAAATGCATAATAAAATTAGCATGAAATATACAAAAAAAATTATAAAGTTAAATTCTTAAAAAATACAACAGGAATAAATTTTAAACATAATTACCAATTTTGATATTAAAATGTTATGAAAACAGAAAAGGATTATATACAATAAATTTTAATGAAAAATTATAACTGAATTTAACAATACAATTAATAAAATGCAAATAATAATAAACTATAAATCACTAGATTTTTATATTTTAGTATATTACAAAATATAATGCCCTTCAAATAATATTCTAACAATAATATATTAAACGTGCTGTGTCCAAGTAAAAAAACATATTCAAATTAAACATTAACATTAATAAAACAAAAATGATCAATACACTATTGGTATAAAAGACTGAGTTTTAACTACTGGCCTAAGTTTTTTTTTTTTTTTTTTAATTCTTCGAATGTTTTCCAATAGATAAAATTCAAATTCATATACATATACTAAATACAAAAATAAAATATAGTTTATTATCAAAATATAAATATTTTGCCAATATTGTTCTTCACTTTATATAACAAAAAATAAATTTTATACTAAACTCCAAAAGAAACGAAAAATTAATTACAAGAAAAAATAATTAATTGATAAATATTAACAAAATTTTTTCATAAATCACTTTCAATTAAGTCTTCATTGAAAACTGAGATGATTCAATTTATTACAAATAATTATATATGTATATATATATATATATTGCCCCTGATAAAACTGTATTAATCTCTACTTAAAAGGTTTGAATTGCTTTTGTTTTCTAATAAAGCAAGCACAGAATAAGGCACCCTTTAGCACATGGAATGTCAAATGAAATAGTAATGGCTGCACTAAATCTGTATTATGCAGCTGGGTTTTTCCTCATCAGTTCTACGTCAGAATCAACCATCTCATGAACAAGTTGCTGGAATAGAAAATAATAACATTTTTAAAATTTCATTTTTCAGATTTAAGATACAGAGGGTCATACATTTTTAAACAGCCTTTAAAAAAGTAGTGAAGTAATTAAAAGACCATTAATAAAAAAGTAATGAATTTGGATATGAGAATATGCCTTCCACTAATATGCTTATCATAGCAGCAAACTTTGTTTTGATGAACAAAAACTTAATTCAAAATTATATTACCCGAATTAAAGCTACAAATTATGCAAGTAACTGAGATCATATTTTAATACATGAAATCGTCTAAGTATCATGTAAACATAGTTCAAACTAAAAAAGAGACTTTTAAAAAAAATTTCTTTAATCATACACAAGTTATAGAACTGCAAATTTATTACAGACATACACAATGTTAAAATTACTTAAATTGTATAATCTAAATCTTTAAAGAAAAAGATTTTTAAAGAATGTAAGATAATTGGGCAAAGCAATTTTGTCCAAATACATGATGCAATCCATCTCTCCCCCACCACACATACACACACAAATTTCCAAAACAACTTGGCTTACTTCAAAACTTATCTTCGGTTCCCAACCAATTTTTTCCTTTGCTTTTGATGAATCACCAAGAAGAAATTCCTAGACAAATAAAAATCATGTTAACTCATTTTTTCAAAAAATTTTCTATAACATTTTAAAATTAATGTAGAAATATTTTATCATTATACAATTAAACAAAATTTTTATAAAATATTAAATTCGAAAAGTATCCAAAATGCAAGAATTTCAATATTAAAAGATGGCAGAGCAGGTGTGTTTTTCTAAAGTAATTTCATAATAAATACACCAAATTGAAAATTTTCTATTAAATATTTATTTTACTATATTAACCTATATGAATCAATTGTAATTTTAATTAAAAATTTTAGAACTGTAGCATGCAGTAGTGCTGGACTTACAATTCACAAGTTATGATGTTTTACTTGCAAGTCAACTATTATTAAAAATTATTAATTTTCATCAAAACAAGTTGATAAAAATTTTAAAAGAAAAGCAAAATGATAAACATTATATTATTTAAGTGAGTGAAAACAACAACTTATTAACATTGCTTTTTATTAAATTATTTATATAAAGTTCATATTGGTTAATAATAAAAATTTATTGAAATAAGTATATTATTTTTATTATAATTTATTTTTGTGAACTTTTCTTAAACAATATAAATAATTTTAAAAATTAAATTTAAAGTGATTAATTATATATAAGTTCCCTTTAACAGTTTTTAAAATGTTAAAAAAATAATAAATCAATTTTTAAACAATCTTGGGTGGAGACAGAACTGAACTCCTCCTTAGCTAAGGATTACATTTATATAAAAAGTTGACATTTTAATTTTAAATAACTAATTTTTTTAAAACATATTAATACGTATTTAACAAGGTATTATGAAAAATAATTTGAAAACAAATCATAAAAAATAACATGTTGTAATTCCATGCATACCACTTCTGTAGGACGAAAATAACGAGGATTAACTCTGACACGTACAATTCCAGTTTCTTTCTCTTTTCCTACTTCTTCTACACCAGAACCTTCCCATCTAAGAAAAAAAAATGCAATTACTCATTTCTTGATAAGCATAAAATTGCAAATTATAGTATGGAGCTTTTGCTATCAACAAAAATTAATGATGGTGTATTTACTAACATTAAAATATCATCATTGCATGTTTTAAATACTAAATATCTTAATTATTTTAAAGTCAGAAAATGTATTTCTGATACATGATGCTGACAAACAAAGAATTATATAAGTGATAAAATGCTTACACAATTTCTTTACCAATATGTTTAAATGCTGCTTCTACAAATTCTCTAACACTATGTGACTCTCCTGTGGCAATAACAAAATCTTCTGGCTTTTCTTCTTGCAACATCATCCACATGGCCTAAACAACACAATAGCTTTATTATACATAACATAAAGCAATTAACATAGATAACACAAAAACATATTTGGTTCAATTCATACTATTTTATTATCATATTTCAATAAAATATAAAACAGAAGTTTAAAAAATAGTTTGCCTTCTTGCACTATTTAATGCATGTTTTTCTTCCTCTCTTTTATAAAGATGTTAATTTTTTTTTTTAATTTGATATTTTCAATTTTATTAAGGGAATAAACTGATTTATTCAAGTAAATGCCATTCAAAATTCACTGAATTTTATATAACTATCATTGGATGTTCTTTAATTTAAAAAAAAAAAAAAAAAAACAATTTGAAAACAAAAATGTAAACTTACTTCCACATAATCTTTTGCATGACCCCAATCTCTCTTAGAATCCAGATTTCCTAATTCAAAGTATTCTTGTTGATTTAAGGATATTTTTGCAACACTTCTGGTAATTTTCCTGGTCACAAATGTTTCACCTAATTAATATCAAAATATTAGATGCCAAGAATGATTTTAAAAATTTTATTTTAAAATGCAAAAAGCATTATAAAGTTGATTTGAATAAATAATCAATTCTTTATATAATTACAGAGGGTAAAAGTGGAAAATGCATTTAATATTACAGTCTTTAAAGGTTAATCACACCCATAAAATTTAATTTGTTTTATTTATAATTACAATGTTAAAAACTTAGAAAAATTAGTGAACATTTGAAAATCTTAAGTAGAATAAAAAAGTAAATTTAATTTATTCTTGTAATAGATTTGGTGTCCATGTAATTTTAAAATATAGCAATGATTCATCAAGATTTTTATAACAAGGTGAACTTAAAATAAATGTAATTTGTTCATTCAATTTTATGGAAAAAAGTAAATCTCTATGTAAAAGCAATTTTTTTAATTAAAAAAATACACATTAGAAAAGTATTTAAATTCTGATATTTTTAACGATTCATTTCTTTACACATTTTTCAGTCATTCTTTTAAATTAATTCAATTTCAAAAAAAAATTTAGATTTCTGGGCAATTGTGTAAATTTAATTTTGAATTTTACTAAAATGTTAATATATTTTTGATCATGGATTTTTTTATTGCAAAAGAATAAATTTAAAAATATTTTAATTATATCTGCTATAGCCTTTATAATTTAAATTAAAGACTATCACAAATCAAAAATTATTATTTAATAATATGGGAAAAATTATACCTCTTCTAGGACTTTCATGATTAAACAAGATACCATTCACAGCAAACATTTTATAAGCCTCCCTATAATTGACAACAATCCAATAAGCATAAAGTTTTGCAACACCTAAAAAATAGTAATCAGGAAACAAATATATATATTACTTTTCTTATATATTATATATCTTTACAAAATGCAATACAGCAAGAAAATGGAATCTAATATTTATAAAGGAAAAAAATTACTCATTGTTTAAAAGTATTCCACCAAAAATAATAATAAGAAGAAAATAGAGTATGCAAGGTTATATTATTACTCAGATCACAACTTTTGAAAAGAATATTACTGAAAAAATACTTTGCTAAATTTTCAGATTGCAATCTTACAAAGCTTTATGAAAAACATCATCAACAAAATTTGTCTTCATGGTATTTAAAAAGAAAAAAATTACTTGCTACATTTTAGAAAACATTTCACTATGCATACAAAAAAATAATAAATTTTTTAAGTACCTTTTGAAAATAATGAGAGAAATAATATCTTTAATTATTGCTTTTCTTTCTATTATTTAGTGCTTTAGAAGTATTTTTCTGAGTCAGATAATTCATAAAATTCTTTAAAATTCTTTCATTAAAATTTTTTTTACCATATGGTGATCGTGGATAAAATGGAGTTGTTTCCTTTTTGAGGAACTTCTTGCACTTTCCCAAACATTTCACTTGTAGAGGCTTGATAAAATTTGACTGATTTCTCCAACTTGCATGTGCGAATAGCATCAAGCATTCTCAATGTACCCAAAGCATCAACATTAGCAGTGTATTCGCTCAAATCGAAAGAAATCTAACAAATAAGAAATAATTTAATATGCTTAGTAGGAAATCAATATTTTGTTCAATTAATATTACAATATTATGATTATTGATTTTATATACATTTAGATTTAAAACATGGATCTTATTTTTAAATCATAAACAATGAAATGGACAGTCTCCAAGCTCGCTCGAACCCTAAATTTTTTAAAAATAGTTTTTAATTCCTTATTTGACAAATTAAAGATTACCTTCGATACAAAACAATCTAAGAACTTTTTTTTTTTGCTATGTACATTATGTATTATGTTTATGGAATCAAAAAGCATTATTAAATAAATTATAAATTACATAAAAACTACAAAATTTAAGTACATAAAAATATCAATCATTTCAATAAAACAATTTCAAAATGACATGAAATAAAAAAAAAAATAGTGAAATGAAACTTTAATAATTTTTATCTTGGCTTAAAAAAACATACTTTTGCATTATTTGGCAACAATTTGTGATTCTTTGTAACCCTGTCACAATTACTAAATACTCTTTCAGAAGACTCACTTGGATCCTGCATTGCTAAGTAACGATTAAAAATAAGCACTGACAATTAAATACTCAATATCGCCAGTAAAGACAGTCAAGAAAACTGAGCAAGCAGTAACCAGGTATCGAAAATCTCCTGATGCATCCAATAGATGTGCTCGAAAAGTCAGGCAAGAACATGATCTTTTAATTGGCAGCTCTGATTCACTGACCATCTCTGAAGCGATTATTCAGATATTGAAAATCAGTTAGCCTGATGTTGGAAATCAAAATAGCTTTTCTCCAGTCTCTGATCAGAAATCAGAAGCTGATGCTGGTCAATATTTGTGAATCCTAACAGCATTACACTGATATAATAAAAAGCGTGCAACATTGTAAAGAAAATTGGTACCAACAAGGATTTTAATATTGTATTTTATAGCATGCCTCATGATACTGATATCTTATTTACATGAAAGTTTCATTAACATAAGAATAATAATATCAGATATGTGATTTTGGACATAAATCAATAAATATTAAATAAATATTTATCACCCAAACCTAATGCTTAGTAAAAAAAATTAAAGACTTTCTGAGAAGTCATACTCTAAATAATAGCAAAGTTAAATGCAGGATTAATACAACCCTATTCAATTGCATAACATAAATCATCATTCTGTATCAAACAATTAAATAGGAAAAATTAAAATTATGTAGAATTCATCGAATTAAGATTAAAAATAATCAAAAATTAATTAATAACCTTTTTTTTTTTTTACTTACATCCCCCCCCTTCCAATATGAACACTTCACAATTTTTTTTATTTTTATAATTATTTTTAAAAACCTGTTTGAAACCAAACATTTAAAAACTTTGTTAATAATACTCCTTTAATTAATATTACTTGAATTATACATCTGATAGTTTTAATATAAAAAAGAATATTATTAAAATTATTTAATAAACAAGTTTAATTGCTGTTTACATAGATCAAAATACTTGTAATTAAAGTAAGAAAATAAATAATTTCAAATTATTTACTTTAACATGACTTTGAGCTCCTAAATTGTAAATTTCTGTGGGTTCTATTTGGCTGATCAACTTTACCAAACAGGAACTATCAGTTAAATCACCATAGTGAAGATGCATAGCTAAAGAAATAAGATTATTAAAAACTTTACTGCATAGTACAATTACTCACCTACATGGTACAATAAAACAAAATTTCATAAATATACACTTTCATAAATATCAAACCACAAATAAACCTGAAATATATATAACTTTATATTGAATAATTATAATATAATTTTTAAGAAATAAGAAACAGTTTAATATTTCTTTGGCAAAATAAATATACTGCATCTAGTCTAATTAAAACAATTTCGATAAAACATTCATGCTAAACACAATTAGAATTATTAAATCTGATAAATATCAAGTTTTGATTTTCAAATCATCGATCACGTTCAGCATTTTTCTGGCATTTATTTTTCGTTTTTTCCAGCCTTTTATTAAAAAATATATGAGGCCTGAATGGCTGAGTGGCTAGTGCTCTGGCACACGGCCCACAGGTTTCGGGTTCGAGTCCTGGCGGTGCCATGGATGTTTGTAGTGGTTCGGAATCCACTTTAAAATGTAGTGCGCAGCTTATCCACGTCCGTGGCTTATCTTTAAGTTACACGCGCCCCCTGGGTAATGCAAAGTGAGTAACGTCTGTGCAGCACTTGCCTTAAGGCATTCAAGACAGTTGTCTAAGTGTTTGCCAGCTGCATTAGGAAAAAAAAATTAAATCAAAAAATACATTTATTGATTTTTTTTTTAAAATTTGAATGAATATAACATTAATTAAATTCAAATTTATGTAACTTATTGCAAGTTGGAAGAAATAAGTAGCATCAATATTTTATTCTTAAAAAGTTCAAACCATTATAAATGCAAAAATTAGCAAGAAAATAAATAACTTACAAACTAAATTAATCTCTGTTAATCTAATATAATATAATTGTGTATAAAATACTTTTCAATTATAATATTATGATGGGCATGATGGCTTATAATTAGAGCACTAAAGTTAAAAAAACTGGAAAAGAATATATTTTTTTTAATTTACTTACAAATATTTCAGTATTTAATATTAAAATAGACAAAAAACAAACAATATATCCCAATAATAAATAGAAAATTAATCACATTTAGACAAATAAGATTACAGTTGCCCAAACGTCATTTTTAAAAATACAGAAGATTTGCCAAAAAATGCAGAAGATTTTAAGCTGCATTTTTTATAGTTAAAATAATCAAACTAGTTAATAAAATACAGAATATTTCACAGATCAATATTAAATTATTATTTCTATTTATTGTTTTTACAGTCTAACAGCTTAAAAATAACTTTATTGAATTATGATCAGAATGTATACAGTTTAAAGTTACAAATCTTCATTAGATAAAACATAAATTAAACTGAATATATATACATCAACTATATATATTCGATAAATAGTTGATGGTGCATTTTCCATCATTAAACAATTCTATTTATAAAAATAATTTAAACAATGAAAGAAAAACCTTAAAAACCATGCATCTTTCTCTAATAAAAACTCAATAATTTACAAGGAAAAGTGATTCTAAAAATTAAAACAGCCTCTTTGAATTACTTGGTTTATTCAAAACTCACAGCGCCTTAAAAGGAAATTTTTTAATTATGATAGTTTAAATTTGATGCTATTGATGGATGGTTTCAAATGATATTGATCAGATGATACAGGTGGAAGGCATTATAGAGCAAAAGAATAAAAAATATACATAAGTACTAAGAAGAAAATATGAATAAGTTTGTTTACATCCTTCCCGATGAGTCACAGGATTTCTGTAAAGATGTTGTATTCTTCCAGTATTGAATGAACTAGATCTACGAATAATACCATGAACTTCATAGCCTTGGTCTAATAAAAATTCAGCCAAATATGAACCATCCTGAAAACATTATGGGCATATTAGTGAAACTTTTTAATGAATGAAGAATCTTCAATATAGTTTTAAGTGGAAAAAGTTAAGATTTTAATAAAAAACTAATTTGAAATACAGAAGGAAATCATTTTAGCAAGGTATACTGGTAAAGATAGATATATATAAAGATACATTTGAGTATATATACATTTCATAGGTATTATTTTAATGGATATAATAAGTTCATTGAAAAAATTTAATACTACACTTCCGCTTGTAAAAAATCCAATCTTTTAAATTATCTCTTTTAGTAAAAAAAAAAAAAAAGATAGAAAAGTTAAGGGCCAAATAAATCCATTGCTTACATGCATATATAAAAGTTTTTTTTATTTTTTAAAAGAAATACCAAAATTTGCAATGATAAATTCTTTATCAATAAGCTGAAAAACAATTGCAGCTTTGATTACATACATTTGTAAACAATATATAAAATAACAATAAATGAAGCTTGTTAAAAAGATTGAAAAAATAAGATTATGCACATCAAATTTTAAAAATGAGAAAAATTACTTTAACTTAAGAGAAGGGAAAATTATTTTTAGAATAGATTAAAGAAATATATATATATAGATAAATAGATAGATAGATAAATTGATTCAATCATAACATTTTTAGTGGGTTAAACCGTCGTATCATATCTATGATTAAAAATATTCATTTTATTTAAATATGTTATCATTGATTTTAACAAAGAAAAAAAATTTCATAAATAAACCTAAATTTAATACTAACTTGACCGGTTATACCAGTAATAAGGGCCACTTTTCGCAGATTTACTTTCGTTTGATTACCGTTTACTTCGCTCATTATTGAAACATTAATTTTTTCAGTATTAATAAAAATTTACAGTAAGCAATTTTAAGACAATATTATGTGCGGTTTGTTGTCGTCGGCACTACATGTACGTACGGTTACAGTGTTAAAATATGTCGATTCTGAATTTTTTGTTCTGATTTCACAAAAAATCTTTTTTTTTACTAAATGGTGTTCCCCAAATCTCAATAAACATTTCAACTGTGCTCAATACTAGATTTTCCAGCAATTAGTCCATTCATTAATCTTATATGTCTTTGAGGAATGTTTGATATGGAACATTATAAATAAAGAAATCTATTAAGGTGCAAAAATGTATTCATACTCCTTTGAAAAATTAATATTTAAAAATTTAGAATATTGTCTCTATTCGAATGAGTTTTGAAATGTGATTTAAGAATCTCATTACAGATTTCATCTTTCCAAGAACAAGTAAAGTAAAGAAGAACAAAAATTCATCTTTACTTAAGAATTGAGTATCGCAACCTGGTCTTTTACTAGACTTGTTCCGTGTTCTTAGAGTTATACATTTAAAAATATTTTAAAAACACGTATTTGAATGTTTTATGAATATTAAATTTTTCAAAATTACATAAAAATTTCTTAATTTTTTTTGTACAGTTATATATTATAGTTTTTTTTATACAGTTTAAGAAATGATGTGGAAAATAAGTATAAATAGGTGATCACAAAACGGCCTCAACTCCTGTCTTTGAGCATGCGCATTTAATGCTCTAATTTAAGCAAAATCATTTTGTGGAAATTTTTAATTAATTTAAGAAGTAGATGTTTAGTGCTTCTTAAAACCACACTGAAACTCCGTAACCGGTACTCCCATTGCCCTGGGTATAAGGTCGTTGGCTTAGAGGTTATCTCAGTTTGTCCACTTGTTCTTTAGTCCAGTTTTCTTGGTTGCATAGTTTCTTTGATTCTTTTTTCATTTAGTTTGTTTTTTTCAAGTTAGTCATCTGTATTTTTATGTAGTTCCTATTTTAATACACAAATATATCCCTTTTTTGTCAATTCGAGTAAATCAAGAAGGCCTTACATGTTAGTGTGGGCTTATTTTTAAAAAATCATTTTTTTTAAAAATCAGAAGATTTAAAAAAAATTACATTCTCTTATAATTACATTTAATGTTAAAAATATGAAGTCGAACAAAAGAAACACTAACGAACTAAATTCAAAATATATTTTGTTTGTAAAATATACATCTCACTGTTAATTTTAAAACTCTATTAAACTTGATTTTTTTAAACTTTTACTATGTTTCTAGTCAATAAAATAAGCCGTTCCTTAATAGTTAAGATGGCTCTACTAGAAATCATGAACACAAAAACGCCGATACCTTTCATTGGAGGCCTTCATCATTCTCGTAACACGTCTGGATCCCGATATATAACAATGGAAACTAAAATGCGCGGCTCCCATATTCTAAGCCAACACTCCCTCCCTTTATTAGAACCTTTATGCCTTGCTCTACACGATGACATATTTAGATTTTTCGAATTATATATATAGTTAAGTTATTAACATTTTAAACTGGACATGAGAAAGGTGATATTTCAATCTGAAATTGCTACTCTTATCGATTTATGTTTGTGCGTTAAAAAATATTAATAATAAATAAGTCACATAAGTGAAAGTCCTTCCCTTTTTCCCAGTTCGCACTTGCAGTCTCTTGGACAGCGCTTGAGGTTGTTTATTTTCGTTTATTCTGTTAAGTTCTCAACATTATCTAGCGATTCTTTCTCAGCCAGCCAACGATTTAGTCATTTCTGTTTTATTTCTTTTCCAATCTCTCTACCCAGTATATTTAACTTCCTTTTTGTGCTCTTCCAGTTACTCGTTCATTTTATTTTAATTCTCTCCCATATATATTAATTACTTTCATCTCTTATTATTTAAATAATAATAATAATAAAAAACCTCACTCTATTAAACTTTTTTTTAGTATTTGGGCAAGATTCCTTTTAGTCTTTACCACCTTCTTTCCCTAGCAATGCTCTTTCATCTTTAAAATGAACAATCCAAGATAGAAGCTAACGGCTGCTGCGCAGCCACGGAGCATTGCCAAAACTCAAATCAATCAAAAAAAGAAAGTCCATAAATATAAATAAAAAAAAAACATCTCAAAAAAACAAAAAGCGTGTTTGAGGTAGTAGTCTGAATTGAGTTACACACAATGGTTGCTTTGCATATCGAGCTTGTGCCTGCTTGCCACGAGCATTTCCCAGGTACCCTGACTGAACATCAGCCCGGAGGCATCATTTGAACGAATGATCGTAACCCTACATTACAGCCAGGTACACATTTTTCTCTTTGCTCGACGCACATTTACATGCGATTCCCTCACGGACTTGTGGTGACAAATTCTCAGACCTTCCCAAGGGCAGAGTGTGCTACTAGTGCACGTACGTGGTCCCTAATACAAACTCCTCACACATATGTTCATAGAGAGAAGCTGTGATATTTATATTTTAATTTAAAGTAATATAAAAAAAGTGGTAATATGAAATTTTTTCGAAAAATGTTTTTATATTTTATTTTCTATAGAAATGAATTTCTTTAATTATAAATAAAAACAGAGAGAAAAACTAGCTGTTTAAGAACTTCATACAAAACTGCTTGAAAACTCTGTTGAACAAAGAATTATAAGATATTGTTGTGTCGTTGTTTATAATATTAATAAATTTTACACAAAATTGGGTTCAGTTTTAATAAACAAGCCTCAATTTAGCATTCTTTAAATCCATTCTCCCTTCTCCATTCCAGTCCCACCAAATCAAAGAATTCCAAAGAGTTCTGACCTGAATGTACCTTAAAGAACGGTGCGGCGTGTGTTACAGAAACGTCTACAATTCCAAAAATACACTTTTCGGATGTTGTGTGAAGTGATCTTTTCAAACTTTCTGCGAGAATTTTCAAGAAAAGCTGTAGGTGGATGGATTCGCGATGTTTACGGACAAAGCCCGATCATGCTTCTGGCAACGTTAATCATTGTAATTTACGATTTTGGGGCACGGAAAATCCACATGGTTTAATGGACATCAGTGGGATTCTCCGATGGCAAACGTTTTCTGGGCCATTTCTAACAATTGTGTTTCTGATGATTTTTTTTTCCTCGTGTAAAAATCGATATATAGGTGCATTTACCAAGATATGATATCAGAATGGTTGTTCTCTCAGTTGGAGAAAGCAGTTCTCGGCTTCATTACAGAGCAGTAGAATGCTTCACCACATTGGCGTAAAAACCTGAACGATGGTCTACCCCATCACTGTATTGGCCCTACTGGATTAAACGATATGCCACTGCCCCCATCATTTATTGTTCACCGAGATCCCCAGATTTAACACCAAGGGTTAAACCTGGGATTAACACAAAAAGAATTCCTATAGGGTTTTGTTAAAACCAAGTTGTCCTTGCTTCCATTTCCCAAAGACTTGCAGCAACTGAAACAGCTGATAACTGTGCCCGAGTAACACATGATATTCTATAGTGAGCGTGACAGGAACTGGAATACCTCATAGGTATTTGTTGTGTCACCACAAGGACACGCGTAGAGCATCTATAGTAACATGTATAACTGTAGTTTCGCTGTAAATTTGATTTTTCATATTTAAGTGATTACAGCTTGTTATTCTAATGTAGCTAGCAATACAGAGACAGTTGATTTATGCCATAAGCAAGGCTGCACAGCTGTTACTCATTTAATATTACACAGGGGATACGCTGCAAATTACTTGAGGATATGCTACGAACGCGAGTAACACTGCCCCTTCAAAGCTCTACGATCATATTAGACCGGGACCCAAAGTTTAAAGGGGATTCCGAACCACTAACGAACACCCATGTAATGCGCTATATTATATTCCTTGTGTATATTGAATTTGGTCGGTCTGTTTCCTACATGCTTAAACATGATAAGCTGAAAAGTGGTAATGGATTTCAGTTGGACATTTTTAATTTGAAAAATAGTTAAACTTTATATTAAAAATAATTAGATTTTCAATATTTTCTTTTTAATCGTAATCTGTAAATTGACAGATAAAGACGTTTTCTAAACACTGAAAAACTATGTTGTCCATACGAAACAAATCTTAATTTTCATGCACTTAATAAGAAAAAGAAATGATTCCTTTGTAGAGTAAGATTAACATTATCAAGCATTATGATGACCGAATGAAAATTTGCGAATTAGTAAGGAAGTTTCAGATTCTCGAATCCACAATAAGAACAATCATAAAAGATAAAGAGTTAATATTGTGAGAAATGCTCAATCTTTGAACTCAAACATAGTTAGTAAATGTGATAGCATTATCACTGAGAGAGAAATAATGCTGCAATTAAAGTGTCATAATCAAGGAAACGTGAAGAATTTGTGTAGTTGATCAGAACAATGTGTGCTATTTAGTTAAGCTGATGTTTTGAAAAGTTGAAGCAGAAACTAAGAAGGAGGGCAACGAACGTTGTAGACAGTAACGATTGGTTCAACCGATTTTAAACACGTTATAATTATCACGGCATAGCAAAGGGGAGGGGATAGCAAGTATCATAAAGAAGCTTTGACTCTTTCCAGTAATTTCAAAATTTTTGAATATTTCACTTTTAAACATATAAACAATCCCATTAATACAAGACACCCAACATACCAATACTAATGAACATTGAACAATTTGATTTAACAAAATATCAACAAAACTTCAACTTTTAAGAGCTTTCAAGTGAATACCAGAAGTTTTTAGCAATAAGCATGCCACAACTGTAATGTTTTTAGATGTTGCCAAAGGATTTGACAGTCTAGAAAGATGGACTCATTACAAAATTCATTACACTGTACTTTCCCAATAGCATTATTAACATATTGATGCCTTTCATTACAGAGTTTATGTCATTATCTATTCTAGTGACATTCCATAATTGGGTAATACTGGCCAATTCATGTATACAGACGACACAACCCTATTTTCCCAAAATACCACTCTCCAAGTAGACAGTGAATACAAATAACACTATATCGCAGAAACGAACGGAAAATTCCCACCTATGATATCACTAATCTAATGAACGCGAAACGCCCACACCTCTCCCAATTGATTCTACTTGAATTGCTTATTTTCCCCGCGCCGCCGTTCTGACTAGCGCTGACCTCGATTTGCTTTCACTTTTCCCAGTTCATTCTTGCAGTCTCTTGGACCGCGCTTCAGGTTGTTTATTTTCGTTTATTCTGTTAACTTCTCAACACTATCTAGCGATTCTTTCTCACCCAGCCAACGATTTAATCCTTTCTGTTTTATTTCTTTTCCAATCTCTCTACCCAGTATATTTAACTTCCTTTTTGTGCTCTTCCAATTACTCGTTCATTTTATTTTAATTCTCTCCCATGTATTATTATTATTAAAATAATGAATGGGAATATAAAATATAATAATTATTTTAATTCTCTCCCATGTATTATTATTATTAAAATAATGAATGGGAATATAAAATATAATAATTATTTTAATTCTCTCCCATGTATTGTTATTATTAAAATAATGAATGGGAATATAAAATATAATAATTATTTTAATTCTCTCCCATGTATTATTATTATTAAAATAATGAATGTGAATATAAAATATAATAATTATTTTAATTCTCTCCCATGTATTATTATTATTAAAATAATGAAAAATAATGAATATAAAATATAATAATTATTTTAATTCTCTCCCATGTATTATTATTATTAAAATAATGAATGGGAATATAAAATATAATAATTATTTTAATTCTTTCCCATGTATTATTATTATTAAAATAATGAATGGGAATATAAAGTATAATAATTATTTTAATTCTCTCCCATGTATTATTATTATTTTAATAATAATAATAAAATTTTAAAAAAAAAAAAAAAAAAAATCTCACTCTATTAAACTTTCTTTTAGTATTTGGGCAAGATTCCTTTTAGTCTTTACCGCTTTCTTTCCCCAGCAATGCTCTTTCACCTTTCCAATGGACAATCCAAGATTGAAGCTAACGGCAGCTGCGCAGCCGCGGAGCTTCAACAAAACTCAAACCATCATCATCACGAACGGAAAACAAAATTCCCACCATTAATATAAATCGTTATAATTTTTTATTTTGAATACGACTCGCACTACACACAGTCAACAATTTAAAAGCCCATTTGGTAATAAATAAAATCAGCTCAAATCACAGTCTCTTAAAATATTTTGATGCTGAATATGTATTTTTAAAAATGGATATGAAGTTAAGATATATTTCATATATGATTAGAACATGCAGTTTAAAGGCTACAAAATCTGACACAAATGTAATATAAAAGAAAGATCTGTAATTTAGTATTTTGATTAACTGCATAACTTATTTATTTTATTCAGTAAATTGATTATAAAATTATCAATAACAAATAAATCTTTTTACTTCTATCTCTTGAAAAATTGAGAAGGTAAAAAGATTTATGGGGAGGGAAGGAAAGTAAATATCGTAATATTTTGAAACAAATCTTTTGGTTTCGAAAGAACACCACAAAATGATTTTTTAAGAATGTTCTGAAAATGTTAGACCTGCTTATTGAACTGAGATAAAACTGTAATTATTTCTACAAATAATTTCTTTAAAAATAGTGGTATAAACCAAAATTCCCCATAAAATGTAGATAATAATTTTTTTAAAATTTGGTTATTTTATTGTTGAGTTAAAACTAAGTTTCAATATTATGCAATACGACATCTCATTATCATGACTGACGCAACAACCCCATAGTAGGGGGGCCAAGGCAGTCTGCCGGCTGGCAGATTTCGAGACAGGGGATATTTTCTTTTACGGGGTAGGGTTGTCAGCCTAAGCCTACTCTCCATAGTCATATTAGATTGGTACCTTCAGTTTAAAGTGGAAATAACGAACCACAACAAACATCCATGGCACCGCCGGGACTCGAACCCAAAAACTTTAGCCACGAGTGTCAGTCACTCGATTCCCAATAAGACATCTGCATTGTAAAAATAAAAATAAAATTATCTTACAAAATTTGTATAGGTGGCGCTGCAGAGATTTTAAGTGACCCAAAAATATCGACAGAAATTAGCAAATAAGTAAAATTTTAAGAAAAAAGGGAGGAATTTAACAATTATAAACGAGCTTATTCATTTTTAACAGTTTCTAGATAACGTAATCTTACACTTCATCCTTTTTTAAGTTCCAAAATTACAAAAATGCTCTTTGTTTGGGCTTTAGGTGTTAGCAATGGAGCCATTTTTAAAATTGGAATAAATCGTAAATATATATAAAAAAAAAAAAAAAAAAAAAAGCAAAAGCTAAATAATGTAATCCATTTGATTCGCCTGATTTATATTCTAGATAAATTAAAAGAATATTAATTACAAGCAAGTAATATAAAAAAAAAAAATTTTAAAGTCAATTCCTACTTTTTTTTCACTCTATTGCAGAAAGTCCTTTATAAATAATTTTCATTCATTTTTTTAAGTTTATCTGGCACCATCTATTGGTAGATATGTGCAACTTAAATCTAGAAAAAACTAAAATTAATTAATTAAATTTAATTACTGAATCAATATTTGAAAAAGCCTGTATTAACATCCAGTGTCATCCACTACAAGTTCAAAGAAAAATGTATTTGAACTTGATTGAAGGAATAAAAAGTATTTTATGAACGATTGAAAATTTGAACAAGATATATATAGGGAGAGTGAGAGCTAATAGAAGGAATTTAAAAATAAACTTTTCTTTTGCATAGTGAGTTGGGGGATGAGCAGGAGAAATTATGGCGGCAGATTACTTGTAAATGAAACGTCTTATCAAAGAGTAAGAAAGTAAAGAAAATTTGGGATACACTGGTCTATATCAGGAAAGTTGTGCGCATTTTAAGTATTGTAATATCGCAAAATAAAATAATTTTTAAATGTTCACTCTTGAAATGCTACAAACTGCATGCGTCTATTTTACCTTTGGAATTTTCGGTAGTAATATTTTTTTAAATCAAGTAAAATGTTTTCCAACACCCAATATTTAGATAAAGTAACAATTAAATAGATAAATACATTTGAAACAAATTCCTTGTATCCAACTTGATTATACCCAAGCAATTACTGAAATTTATATACTGTAAATCGAAACGATATGGAATTAAAAATTAAAAATATTTTCTTTTATTGAAATTCCCAGCAAAGGTTTTTCTAAATGAATTCTCATTGGCACTACTATCAATTTAACAATCCACGTGGTATTACGACGAAAAAGTAGGCCCCGTCGTACTGAGATTGCATACGCTGTCTTGTTGGTGAATCTTCGTATGGAGCGCTGTCAATACTTGCAATGTAGCAGGTGCATTTTAGCTTCTCTGGTAGAAAAGTTTCATCAATAATGCACGAGAACGTAGCGCAAATAATTAAACTAAGATCAAAGCTAGTTAAACAAAATTATATAGAATGGCTCGAAGTAGCGATTCCAATTTAAAAGCTCGCAGAACATTTCGCAGAAGATAAATTGTAAATATTTTGAAATAAATGTAGTTACCGAACTCTATTTTCTGTATGAAAATATCCATTTAAGGTTAATCGATCATGTAAAAGGTATCTTTTTTTAGTTTTTATGAATATTTTCCCAAGGGTATCAATAATTTTAAACTATTTTTCTTCGTTATAAATTGATTCCAACTAGTTTATACAGCATGTATACAAAACGGTGTTGCGTTTGAATCAATACAATCTTCATAATTAAACTATCACCACTATATTTAGTTTGAGCCATATTAAAAAACAAAAGCGTAGCAGAAAAAAATTTGAAAAAATGACCTGATTAACTGAGATGCTAACACTCTGATGCTTGGTGCCACAAGTTTCAAGGTCGAGTCCCGGATCTTTGTAGTGGTTCGGAATCTATTTTAAACCTTAGGTCCCGGTCTAATACGACTATACAGCGTTGTGGGTAGGGATGAAAACCTTACCCCTTAAAAAGAAAACATCTACTGTCTAGAAATCTGCCAGCGAATAGGAGACCTTGACTCACTATTGGGCTGCTGCGCCGATGATGATGATGATCATTCAGATAACCTTAACTTCAAAGAAATCATAATTTGCATGTTTTCTACTATTTCTGTTAAGCTTTAGAACATAAAAGTGTCTTCAGTGTGAGCAAGCATTGACCTTGTCAATATCTAACTCGCCCATTTTTTAATTAACATTACTTTCTGTAAACAGTTATTTCTTTAAACCGAAAACGCTTGCACAACATACTGCCTAAAATAATAGCTATACTATTGAAGACATTAAAGAAAAGATCTACTCTTTTGTTAAAAATTCCAGACCACCAGAGTGGGATAATGCGTTTAGGGAAAGAAAATTTTCCCTGTGGGATTTAGAGAAGTGGTCGTTTTTTTTAACTCCAATTGGTGAACTGCATTCATTTTCCCCCCTCTCACTATGATAATGCTCTCTTCCTGAGATTTAATTTTTGTACATTTTGTATTTAATCCCGGCGGTGCCATGGATGTTTGTAGTGGTTCGTGTAGTGGTTTCTAGTGATCCACTTTAAGCCATAGGTCCCGGTCTCCTATGACTGTAAGAGTGTCACGGAGCCAAAGTCAGACTTCTACCTACGGGTGCTCCATCACAACAGAAGCTGCTTCCTTCCCCTTCAATCATGAACACGTATGGGCTCGTGGGCTTGGCCAGCCAAGTGGGATAAGAAACAACAACAAACAGTGTTTTATTAAACTTTAAAAAGTTGCAAAATATGCTGTTTAAATGGGATTTTGTTTTAATTATTAATTGAATTTCAATAAACTATACCAATGTCTTTGAGTGAGGCTTAATTATCTTCTCCGCGTATTGGCAAAATCAATTCGTTTTGAATTATTTATTTGTAATGATGACATTTATATCTAAATAATTCTTATAAATTAATTTTATTCCGTAACTTAAATTAATTGTTGTTAATTGTAAAATTATTAAATTTCGTGTTAATACTGGATAGACAGTAGAGAAATAGTTGGTAGACAATAATAAAAAGACGATTGTATTTTCATTATTGTCTACCACTTTTTTTGTTTTAATTTTTCGTCACGCTTTATAAATTAAAAATTATTCCTTTATTTATGGAAGGTGAATTAATCGTTTTGATTATGTCCCGATGCTGATTAGGTTGATTACCTGTGGATGCTGAAAGGATTCAACTTTGGACCAGGAGCGATGGAGACCGCCGAGGACGAGTGGTGGGTGAGAATGGAGCGTGCTGAGACGATCGACTACTCCGTTCGGGCAAGTGCACCAGAACTAATCCAGAACTTATGGATACAACGAGTGCGTCAATACCCTCGGAGCTGCTGGCCTCGCCTATATTTCACGAAAAGCTATCTGAAGAAGAACGCTGTGCACGCATATCAACTGTGACCAAGAAGAAGGACCTTGCACAGAATCTCCACGATGCATATGCTGCAACGCTGACTGGATATTCTCCCGATGATGATGACCTTAAACAGCTGAAGAAACGCCATGATGATCTCCAGCTTGCAATGAGGGAGGTAAGCAAACTTGAGCTTTGCCCATTGCCATCTTGTAAAAAACATAAAATTAACAACTTTAACTCTCAAATTAAGCGCAATGCTGCCCATCTTAATAATCATGAACATGATAATGACGGCTTTACTATGCCCTCCAAAAAGCTTATTGCTAAGGTCAATTGTGCTAAAATTCCTCAACATTTAGTTGAGACCAAAAATTCGTTTGACAAACTTATTGTAGACGAACAGAAGGAGCAGGACTCTGATACCACCCCTATAGTTAAGAAAATGCCACCCATTATGGT
>BPLQ01007709.1:0-41618 GCA_021605075.1 Caerostris darwini | reverse complement strand
GCTTTCATCCTTAATCAAATTCTAATTATTAACTATCATTTTTATTGTCTTTTTGAAGTAAAAGTGACAATTGTAAGGCAAGTCACTAGCAAAGAAAAAGTCAGTCGTAGTCAGTGTATTTCTGCTGTAAATGTACGTCATAAGAACCTAAGTTTGGTTTTAAGTACTGGCCAATGTATTTCTGCTGTAAATTTATGTCATAAGAACCCAAGTTTGGTTTTAAGTCGTGGTCAGTGTATTTCTGCTGTAAATCTATGTCGTAAGAACCTAAGTTTGGTTTTGAATAGTGGCCAGTGTATTTCTGCTGTAAATCTAGGTCATAAGTTTTATTTTAATTGGTATATTGAAAGCAAAATGAACTTTGAATACGGTTATTGGCCTCCAATAAAGATGCTAATTTTTCTGAGATTTCAGACTGTTAATATTTGATACTTAAAGAACTTAAATATTTAAGAAAATAAAATACAAAGAACCAAAATTAATTAATATAACGAAAAAAATGTTAAATTAAATAATGTAAATAACATAATTTTCGTTAATTCTTAATTGTAAAAATTGATAACTTAAAAATAATTTGTCTTTATTATTAATAACATTTGAAGATGCACAGCAAAATTTAAACAACGCGAACGAATGAATACATTCTAAATAAAAACAGAATAAATGGCTCTTACATAAATTTAAATTTCATGTAAAAATGTTTCATTTCTTTATTCACGTTTTATTCCGTTCAATTATTATGTGCATTTTCAGTGAACCAATTACCTAGATGGTAATTCTAAACTCAAATGGAATTTTTTTTTAAATTATCGGAAGTTAAAAAACAATATTTCTTCTCGAAGGAATGATATTTATTTTCAAACAGGAAATAAAAAGGTTGATTGAATTTAAAGAAAATATTCTGGAAAGTTAAAAGAGAAAAAAAAAAAAAAAAATCGATGCACAGTTCTCTCTTTACGAACTAAATTGTCTATTTTGATCTCTCCCTTCATTTCGTTTCAGGCAAATAACTGAAATAAAATCTGAATATATCGTTTGGAAGTTTCGCATTCGAAACATTCGAAAAACTCCTGAATTTCTTCAATAATAATAAAATGGAACGAAGACAGGTATAGGATTTCTAGAAGGAGCGTTAAGGGAAATTTTTTGAACGTTTGAAATTCAATATTTCTTTCTTTTTTATATATTTTTTTCATTCATCCACAAAGTATTTCATTTATTTATCGTTATATTTACCGTTCTAAAATAGTCGAGTAACTAGGAAGCCCAGAAAGATTTAAAATGTTATAAATCGAGCAGCATATTAAAAAAAAATAAGGTTTAGAATATTTATTGCATAAGCAGATGTGACGATATTTTATATTAAAATCATCATTAATGTATGAAAAAAATTGACAAAACAACTGACACAAGAATAACCAGACGCTAAAAATTCTAATTCCGGTAGACATCTGTCTACGTAAATCTAATATCTAAATGAAGAGAAATAAAACATCTGCTGCGAAAATAATATTTATGGAATCCAAAGAACGAAGCTGTATGTATAAATTAGGTTATATGTTTACGTTGAATATCACAATGAGGAAAAGCAGATAGGGTTGGGTTCATAAACCAACAGCGAATTAAAAGAATTAATATTTTTATGCAGCTATAGTAACATTATTATTATTATTTTTTTAAATTCAGTAGTTTTATATATTTAAATTATTATTATTTTTAATGTTTAAAAACAATACTTGCCCATTATTTTTTCAAATTTAATACAATTAATAAAACATTAGTTTAACAGTTTTACTTGTTTATATATGTTTGAGGATTGATATTGTTAATGTTGGTCCTTGATATTGTTTAAAGATTGATATTGTTAATGCTGATCCTTCATATTGTTTAATGATTGATATTGTTAACATTGTTAATGTTGATCCTTGATATTGTTTAAGGATTGATATTGTTAATGCTGATCCTTCATATTGTTTAATGATTGATATTGTTAACATTGTTAATGTTGATCCTTGATATTGTTTAAGGATTGATATTGTTAACATTGTTAATGTTGATCCTTGATATTCTTAGCATTGCTAATGGTGATCCTTCCTATTGTTTAATGATTGAGTTTGTTCACATTGTTAATGTTGATCCTTCATATTGTTTAATGATTGAGATTGTTAACATTGTTAATGTTGATCCTTGATATTGTTAGCATTGCTAATGTTGATCCTTGATATTGTTTACTGATTTAAGGACTAAAACATGCATAAAAACTCTGTAGCAAACAACTTAAACATGTAAACATGTTTATTTTCAATAAAATTTATAATATAATAAACCTTTTAAATGTTACAAATATTCAACATATTTAAATATTTAAAATTAATAAATATATCATTCAGGAATAAAAATGTTTGGAAGTATTTTTTATTTCTTTAATGTTTTATATTAAAAAACCATTAGTAAAAAAAGATATTATTAAGTTACTGCAGCTCTGCTGATTTCAATAATAAAAATTTTGAAAGAAATTTTTTTTTTTTTTTTTTTAATAAAAGTATAAAAAGAAGGAAATAAAGAGGATTAATTTTAGTGATTTAGTGATTCAAGTTTTAGCAATTAGCAATTAGCTTCAAAGATATGAAAAAAAAAAATTCTTTTTGTATAAGTATACTGAATACATTTGTAATAAAAGCAATTTCACAGTTAAAAAATTAAACTAAATTTTATTTTACATTAAAGACCTAAAATAAAAAAAAAAAAATTAAACGTTCTCGTAATTTGTGGAAAATTTAGGTAATTTTTGAATTCGTAAATTTAAAAAATCTATGCAAAAAATTATTTTAAATATTAATTGAAAATACATCGGAATCAAAATAAAATTAATCACTTTGGCATAGAGTTTTTTTTTAAAATTAAAATTTCTTTATTTTTTTCAAATAAAAATATTTGTTGTTGAATTTATAAATTTAATAATCCAACAACTAAATTCAAGATTTAAAAAACAATTATCTTAAAGTATTTGAAAACAAATAGGAATGGAAATATAATTAATCTTTTTTTGTAAAAGTAATTTGTTTTTTTATTTTTTTATTTTTAATCTTTAGGCTCATTAAGTAAATAAAAATATAAAGGTGGTTTTTTTAAAAAAATATTTAATATCTTTAAGCAAAACAACTTTAACACATGCTGATTTCTCAAGGTACTGGTAATAAAACCACGCCATTTTCTATTTACAAATGGTTTTACATAAGAAAATGCAATTAATACCTAGTTTACGAATCGTGTTACTGTTTAGCACATATGTTTAGCATGAAATCCAGAAACTGACTAAAACTGGTGCATAAATAAATAAATTAAAAAATAAAAATAAATAAATTAAAAAATAATAAAAAATAATAATAACGAGAAAAGAAAATTATCACTTTTTTTTAGTAAAAGGAAAAAAAAAATTTCAATCTTCTTTTTGAATAATTGGCATCTGCATAATTAAGAAAATTTCTTTTAATTGCAACAAACTAAAAGATAATTAATATAAATATCTTTCTAACACAGGGAGCTCATTAAATTTAAGTATGCCTTCATAAATCTGTATTTGCATTTCTAAAAAAAAAGATCTTGTTAGAGCTAGAAACTATTTATTTCCTCATTAAAGAACTGGATGTATCATAAAAAAAAAAAAAAAAAAAAAAGTTTTACACTTGATTCAATTTTGAGCATTGATTTCAGAAAACTTAAAATTATCTAATGCCGCAATGTTATTAGAAGCACAATTTTTTTAATTTTTTTTAATAGCGCTTTTGTTTTTCTATGATCGTCTCTTAAAGATTTTTTAATGAATAATTAAAAAAGGTCTTGCATTGAATAAAATTGAAATTAAAACTTTGATAATGAGGATTAATTATAAAATACAGCTTTGTCATCATGTCATAAAAACTATACAGATTCTCAAGAAATTCTTCTATGTTTAAAAGTAAAACAATTACGTTTCTTGTTGAATTTTAAAATAAAGACAAATGAAAATTATTTAAGTCTTTTTGAATAATGCTTCAGTTTCATTAATAATTTTCTTTTAGTTTTATCATCACCAACAATTTTTTCCTTTATTGAAAATTAAAAAAAAAAAAAAAAAAAAAAAAGAACTTTATAAAAGTATTTTTTATTGAAAGAAAAAATAAACTGTAAATTTAATTATAATAATTCATCAATAACTAACCCTTGATAATTCAAATTATAAAAATTAATTAGAATTATCTGAATTATCTAAGTTTCATTAATAAATACGATTCTTGAAAGCAATTAAATTTTGGCATGTACTATAATTGGTATACTCAAATTCTAATTTCCTCTCAAATAATAATAATAAAAAAAAAAAAATTGGTTTAAATTAATATTGTATAGAACTTAATAAAAATACTAAAAAGGTTTAAATTTATTAATAGATAGGAAATTACACTAGATATTAATTTCGTATTTATTAAAAAGGATAATTGTAAAGGAAATATATTTAACTTTCATTAATTTTAACTGATTATTCATCCTTTTTTTTGTTAATTTCCTTTTACTTATGAATAGCTTACAGTTGTAATTACAATTTTATAATTTAAACTTTAAGATAAAAACTTTAAATTATCTTTTAAGATAAAAACTCATTCATTTCTAAATAAGTTCTTCAAATAAATTTAATTCGTAATTCGAAATTTTTAACTAGTACATACTTTTCATTAGTTCATAAACGATTAAAAAAATAGAAATTTAAAATGTTTTCATTAGATTCACAATGAAGAAATATGATTTTATTTAGTGGTAATTGAATCCTTTTTCTTTGAAAGTGGTGTAAGTCCACTTTTGACAAAAAGTTAGTTAATGATAACAATGAATGCCACCTGCTATGATGTTTTTATCTATAAATAGTTCCCAAAAAAATCATTCAAAATTTTCATCATTTTTTTCATTATAAATTTACGTAGTTAATGAAATTGCAAATATAATTACTTTGAAAGTGGTGTAACTCTACTTTCAGCAAAGATTCAGCAAAAATATAATCTTTAGTTCAAAATTATATTTATATAATTTGATAATTTGTGAGTGATTCGGAATCCACGTTAAATTGTTAATGTCTAATTAAACTGCAGGTCTAATGTATTCTATAGTTTTAATATTGAAATTCTAATTTTTCCGATTGATACTAAATTTATTTTTCATAATATTTCATAAATGCTCAGAAAAATATTACAAGACATAATATATCTTGAACAAAATTATTTGAAAATTCTTAAGTTTTATGCCTACTATTTTTTTTTCATTAAAATAATATTTACAGTAATAATGAAGGCTAATTAAATGACTTATCTGTCTTTAAGAAAAAGGAAGTTAAATTAAATTTTAAATAATATTATGCAATTAATTAATGCCACATTTAATAATTCATTTTATCATTTTCTGTTAAAAACAAAAACTTTCTTTTAATTCTTAAATAAAGAACTATGCACATTTAAGGATATAGCTTGATAAGGATTTTATTCAACAAATTTAAACAAAAATATATCATTCTATAACTGCGATGCTCACTATTTTCTCCCGGATCTTACAAATATAAAAATGACAAACATACAATACACAAAACAAAAATTTAGAACCGCAGATTTTTAAATTATTACCATAACCCTTCATTTTATCTCGCTTTTCCACTGGAAAAACATCCAGAATTATAGAACAATAACATTCCAAAAACATCCAGAATTATAGAACAATAACATTCCAAAAACATCCCAACTCAAATACTACAAAAGCAAAGCACTTGATAAAACGCTTCACCCATCTTTAAAAATAAATAAATAAATATGAGAAGACACTCTCATCTAAACACCACTTGCTAATAAAATCGATCCCACAATGCATAAATATTTATTTATTCTTGCTTGCTTGCTTTGCTTTCATCTATTTCCTCTTCAAGTTCCAAAACCAAACGAAAGCATTGTTGAAAAACAAATCCGGCAGACGATTAGAAGTTGCTTGCGCAGACGACAATCAATTATTCGCGTTTTCGCCAGCCAGAACGATAATTTAGTGGCATACACACACGCCTTCGATAATTATACTAATCGAGCACACTATTTTTGCTAGATGCTTAAACGGAAAATTATAGAGCAGTGTGTTTACCAGTGAAAATGGTGAAGGGGGGGGGGGGGGATGAAGGAAGAAGAAGCAGGGTTGAGTCGTTCTTCATTTTCCCATCTTGCGCATGAGTCTTCTGCCCCCCCCTCCCCCTCCCCCCCAAGGCGAAGGTGGATTCCCTTTCAGATTTGTGATCCGCCTTCCAACGTTTTCGGTTTCCGTATCATTGCAGCTAGGTTTGCCAACATTTTTGCTTGGCGGTGAAAGGTGAAAGTAATTTGATTAAATCACCCTCTATTTCGCCAACTGAATTCAATTTTAGGGAATGATTTGGCTCTATTTAATTTTTTTATTGAAAGCTGTGCATTAATAATGAAACTGATAAATATTTTTTTTTTGATACGTAATTATTATATAGATACAATTAGAGAGATTTCAGAATTAGAAATTAGAAATTAGAGAATAGATTAGAGATATTATGTATTATGATACGTAATATCTCTATTACGCATTATGATACGTAATATCACTCTTAGATATTATGATACGTAATATTACTATTACGGATTATGATCATAATTATGATACGTATTACGTATTATGATATACGTACAATTTGAATTTGGCATGTATACAATTTTAGTTAAAAAAATGATTTTTCAATAAAAGATGTCTATTTGCATTTTAATAACTTTGTTCAATGTTTAATAAAAATATCAAACGGTTATTTAAAGATTTTTACAAAAGAATGTTATAATTTAATTACATTACCAATAAAGAAATATAATATGAAAACTAAATTACACATTTAATAATGTAACGAATTATTCTTGGTAAAAATATACTTTACTAAAAATTTTACAGTGTTATTCGTACATTAAAAATTCTACAGGATTAATTTTAAATCAAAAAAAAAAAAGTAAAACAGAAATAGTTCTAAAAAAGTACAATTCATAAGATAATTAATTTTGCTGTTAATTCTATATTTTGCATATATCTATCTATATATATGTGGGAATTCCTATTTACTTAATAATTTCTTGAATTATAAATGACACCAGTTCTCTGTATATTATACTTTTTATATAGGCAACGAAAATAATTGTTCTTTGTAATCGTGGGTACTTGCAGAACTGTCTCGTATTCAATTCTTAACTATTATTGGTTAAAAGTGTCTTGCTTTATTTAATCATTTTAAACTTGTTTACATACATATATAAATATAATACACATATTTAATATAGTGCCTCTTTTCAATAATGTCGTAAGATTTTTTTAATTTTCATATTTTTTTATATCATCGTAAATATTTTTCTCTCAATTGATTAATTAACTATGAATGTCCAAACAATCTGCTTTAAAAATAAAATTATAATTAATAAAAATACTTATACATTAGTAATATTTATATTATTAAAAAAGTGTTAGTTAGTAGAAGACGAAGATGAAAAAGATTTTGCTGTACTGAAGGTTAAGAATTGGAGGACCCTTGTCACCTAGAGGAATGCATGGAAATCTCTTCAAAGGAAAGCCTTGGCCCACCCTGTGCTGTCGTATTATTGATGATGACGATTAGTTAGTAGATATTATACTTGTAAAATAGTACAGTTACCTCTCTTTCGGCATTCGATTGTTCGGCACATTCTATAATCCGGTATCAAGCGATCCTTCGTATGGATACTTTTACTTTTTTCGTATGGATTAGAGCATTTGTTGACCTTGACCGCCAGATGGCGACATAATGTACTCGTATTTTCATTAAAATGCACACATTAAACATGTTTATGTTTAATTGATACATTTATATTAAACGCATTAAATATGTATGTGTTTTGTTCTGTTAATTTTTTTTCTTGAGGGATAACCTCAGGGATTTATTGATGCTCAACAATCATGCACAGTCGTTGTCTCGAACCTGCCGAATTAAAGATAACTGTACTATTTAATTTACTGCAAGATTTGTAGAAGCAAATACTAAATATTAAAAATAATAATAATGATTTTTTTAATAAAAATTGCATTCTATTGCTGTTCCTATATATTGTATCGAAAAATGAATAAATATTAAAACATATACTAAAGCTTAAAATTAATAGCTATCATTAAAATTAATGCCTAACATTCATAACATTAATATTAATACCGAACATTAAAATATACTTGATTCCTTAAATTCTTTTTGAAATCATTTAATTAAAATCATAATATTATAATTATTTATTGATTTAATTAAATAAAGTTATAAAATATTGCTATAAATAGCTATAATTATTTTATTGTTATGATAATCAAAAATAACTGAGTTAAAGTGTTTATTTTATCAAATATTATTTATATTATTTTAATAGTAAATGTATAAGAATTTCTAAAACTCATTTTAATACTCAATTAATATTTTTTATCATAATTATTATCTCATAGGTCACAAAATATATGTGTGAGCAATTATAATCACCAAAAAGGCGATAAGTTGCCAATATGCTGCAACCTCAACATTATGCTACCAACTCGCACCTGTAACATGGTATAGTTCCGTTCGGGGCGTTTTCAAGGTGCATACTTTGAGGATCTTCTGATGGCAACTTTATAATATCTGGGGCGGAAAGTTTGGGTTGGGTACTCACACACCATTGTTCTAAATGGAAGGGGGGGGCAGGATTTAGGAGGGTGGTGTCGAATGAAAAGGTGCGGTTGGTGATTATTATGAGTCACAAATGAGTTTTTTTTTCCTTCCTCGAGATCTTATGAGGTTTGGATTTCTTGAGCTCCCATAAGAGGATGCGGTTAAAGTATGTTAATGAATGTTTTCTCGATTTCTCTCACGCTTTGAAAAGGATATATTTTTATTGTCCTGAAAGTACTGCTATATTAAATATAAATCAGATAAAATAAAATTGTTATTGATCAAATTGCATAAGGAATCTGAACAATCAAACCTTCTTTAAAAGCATTTTAAATTCACGGCACATATTGATTACAGTTTCCTTTTAGGAAATATGCAAGGAATAATTTATTATTAAAAATATTAATAAGATTTAAACATGCTAGCGAAAAACAACTAATAAATTAGCTAATTACAACAAGAAGTAATTAATTTTGATTGAACATATCAATGTATCGATTTCAAGCAATTTTAACCAAATATCATATTCTGAGATAAACAAACATAAGACAATTTTCAAAATATTATTTTAATTTTGAAACACGATATGTAAATTTTAAAAGCTTTCTTTATGATAAAATAAAATTTATAAATATTTTCTCAGAATTAGAAAAATAAGATTTATATTATAATAAAAGCATGATCTTTATAATGAAAACAGTAATTTTAGAAAGCATTATAAAAATTAATTTCTTATTATGAATTTACATAGATTAATGTAGAATTATTGTAAACAATTTTAGAAATATAATGCTACGAATTATCATATAAATACATAAATATACACATTGTTTAAATTAATTTTTATTTTTGAAATCAGTAAAAGAAAATCATTAATTTGATTTAAGATGACAATCAAATTGGTTGGCAGATCAATAATGTATTGTTAAAATACCACCAATTTAGTTTAGATTCGAAAATAAATGTATTCAGTGATAATGGTTATGGATTTAACCAATTGAATATTTGAAAATATGAAGAACTTTTTTCCAATTTCTACTGTTTGGTAACTGGTGTACAGGAATTCTATTGAGACTTAGAGCTTCTTTACCTTCTCATCTTCTAACTTTCGAATGAATGGATATTTTGCCATTTTCTACTTTCGAATGAATGCATTTTTTGCCGTTTTCAAATTTCTACAAATAGATTCCCGTTAGTTATATATAAAAATGAAGACCCATTTTAATTTTAATTAGTTTAAATAACATGAAAGAACAATGATTTAGAAAAGGAGTTGATATAATTTTAACTATCTTCTTTATTGTCGTATTGAAAATAAAAGTTAAGTTACTTTATAATTGTCTAGAGGGGGCCTGATGGCCGAATGGCTAGCGCTCTGGCGTTCGGTACCACAGGTATCGGATTCAAATCCCGACTTTGTCATGGGTGTTTGTAGTGGTTCGGAATCCACTTTAAGCCGTAGGTCCCGGTCCGAACAGGATCGTAGAGCGCTGCGGGGGCATCGTTACTCCGTGGCTTACCATCAAGTTACACGA
Source organism: Caerostris darwini (assembly GCA_021605075.1). Lineage (NCBI taxonomy): Eukaryota > Metazoa > Arthropoda > Arachnida > Araneae > Araneidae > Caerostris > Caerostris darwini. The sequence continues at coordinate 31,358 of BPLQ01007709.1, read as the reverse complement.
GCCCCCTGGGTAATGCAAAGTGAGTAACATCGGTGCAGCCTTTATGGCGAAAGATCACGGTCTATTTGCCAGCTGCATTAGAAAAATAATAATAATAATTAATTAAAAATTCACATAAAATAAATTGAAAAATGAAACATTATTTTTATTTCACATATAGATAAAAGAATTGAAGTAAAATTTTATGATGTATAAATATTCTATATTTATACAAAAATTTTTTTGCCATTTTCAAATTTCTGTAAATAGATGTTCATCAATTATGTATAAAAATTCAAGATCCATTATATTTATAATTAGTTGGAATAATCTGAAATAACAATGTCTTAAAAATGGAATTGTTATGGTTTTAACTGTGTTTTATAGTGTCGTATGGAAGGTAAAAGTTAATTTAACAATTTTATAGCTGTCTGAAATTGTTAATTAATTAAAAATTCACACAAAAGAAAATATTAGTTATTAAAATGATTTATTATACGCATAGATAAAAAAAACCAGTAAAATTTCGTATTTATACACCATTTTTTTTTTTTTTTTTTTTTTGCCATTTTCTATTTTTAAATGAATGAATTATTATGCCATTTTCTACTTTCGAATGAATAAATATTTTGCCATTTTCTATTTTCGAATGAATGAATTATTTTGCTAATTTCTACTTTTGAATGATTGAATTTTTTGCCATTTTTCAATTTCTACAAACAATTTGTCATTTGTCTATAAAAATGAAGACCCATTTTTATTTTAATTAGTTTAAATAATCTGAAAGAACAATGATTATTGTTTTAACTATGTTTTATACTGTCACATTGAAACTAAAAGTTAATTTAACAACTTTATAAGTGTCTGAAGTTGTTAATTAATTAAAAATTCACTTAATTAATTATGAAATATTAGTTTTAGTTCACACATAGATAAAAAAAATAATAGTAAAGTTTGATAATATATAAACATTCCGTATTTATACCTGTAAGCAGTTCTAAGAAATATTCAAAAACCGAATTTAAAAAATTTTCATAAAAATATCGAGAAAATATAAAAGATAAGATGATAAAGAAACATAAAAGAAAAGAAAAAGAAAGAAAAAAAAAAAAAAAAAAAACGAGAGAAAATGTTGATTGGAATCATTTAAAAACGTTGCGGTAGTGATTGCGACTTCAATGTTCGTACAACTTTCTTGATTTAATTTCTTTTCCAAAAATTATGTCAATGACAAAATCTATCTAAGTTTTCCTTTCCAAGAAAACTATTCATTGCTACTTTTTCTTTTGAAAAAGCAAAAAAATGTTTTGTCTTTGGAAGGAGAGCCAGAAGGAAACTGTTTTCACTTTCGAATTTTCTGAAAATGAAGATGAATCATTTCTTGTCGCTGGCAAAAAGCCGGGTCGGCCTCTTCATTTTTGGATTTTTCCTGTCATTCAACTCGGCCGAGAAAAATAAATCCTAATTTTTCCCTTTCTTTTTCCCTAGCTCAGGGATTTCCTGCCTCTCATCTGAAATTAATGTACCGTAAGAAAATATTTATTCATACGGTATTTGTTTCGCGAAAGTATGTTTCATGGTTTTTCGTTAGCACATATTATTGAAGGGAAAAGTATCTTCTGGGTTGTTTGATGGGAAGAAGTTTGTCTTTGGAAAAGATTGAGAATAAGTGTTTCAAATAAAAGGCATCGTTGAAATGTTTGTTCGGAAAAATATTAAAAATGATTCCAATTTCGAATAAAATATGAATAATTTCTTGCAGTATTAAAATCATTTTCCATTTCCATCCATTTTCCATTAAAATCATTTTCCAACCTACCATTAAAAACCACTAAATTTGTAAAAAATAATTTAGAAAAAAAAATTAATTCTGAACCTAAAATTTATGAGGCAGGTCATGAGCTCATATGAGGGATAGCGGAAAAAGAAAATAATTATCTTTATTTTTATTGCCCTTTAACTAAATTTAATAATAATTAGTGTTCAATGAACTGAAAACAGTAAAATAAGCATAATTCATCATTAAAACGCAATAAAATCAGCAAAATTTGTCATTAAAAAGGATTAAAATCATCTACCAAATTCATTATTAAAAAGGATTAAAATCAGCATACTATCAGCATCAGTATTTTATTGCTTTTAAATAATCTTATTTTAAAGCAATAAAATCAGCAAAATTTATCATTAAAAAGGATAAAAATCAGCATAATTCTTCATTAGAAAGCAATAAAATCAGCATACTTCATCATTAAAAAGCAAAAGTGTCATCAAAATCAGCATTATTGATCATTAAAAATTAAAACCAGCATAATTCCCCATTAAATAGCAATAAAATCAGTACAATTCCTCATTAAAATGATAAAATCAGCGTAATTCTTCATTAAAAAGCAATAAAATCACACTAATTCTTCATTAAAAAGCAAATAAAATCTGCAAAATTCATCATTAAAAAGGATTAAAATCATCATAATTCATTAATAAAAAGCAATAAAATTAGCATAATTCTTGATTAAAAAAGCAATAAAATTAGCATAATTCTTGATTAAAAAAGCAATAAAATCAGTATCATTAAAAAGGATTTAAATCAGCATAATTCATCATTTACAAGTAATAAAATCAGCATAATTCATCATTTACAAGTAATAAAATCAGCGTAATTCATCATTGAAAAGCAGTAAATCAGCGTAATTCATCATTGAAAAGCAGTAAATCAGCGTAATTCATCATTGAAAAGTAATAAAATCAGCGTAATTCATCATTGAAAAGCAGTAAATCAGCGTAATTCATCATTGAAAAGCAGTAAAATCCGCATAACTCATTCGCAGATATTAACTAATTTTTCTCGCTGGTATAAACATAGTTCTATCACTCATTGTGTGGTAAGGTAAACATCCGTTTTAAAAAAGGAAATGGGCAAATTGATTATTTGTTGAGGTTGCTAGTCGGTTGAGGTTGAGTAAAAAAAAGTTTAATAGCTAGAGTGGAATTTTTTTTTTTTCATCTAATATTTCTTTTGATATTATGAATTTTAAAATTTTAGTTATTAAACATTAAAATCTTTTTTATTGTTAATTACATTAACAAAGGAAATTAACTTTCACCCCTTTCAACCGCCCTTGTTTGAATCAGTTGGACCTGGCAACTTGCCAGTTTTCCATACAGTCGAACTCTAGCAATTTATTTTTACGAATCAGTGCCGGTGCCCCGGATTAATTGCATCGGATTTCTAAACTAGGGAAGCTGCAGTTCGAAAACCCCCAAAAAATCTAAGCGAACTCGAAAGCTTTCGTGTATATTCCGGGAATGGGCACGATTGTATTGTACATGTAATATACACAATAGATCGCAGTGTCCTACTGTTGTCTTCGACTAGAAGAAGGAAATACCAGTTTAATGTTACGGATGCCGTTTAAATTGTGATTTAAAAAAAGGTAGTTGCAAGCCCACTAGGTAACGCTGAAATCACAACATATCTGCAGTATTAATCAGAGATCTGAGTCTGCCAAAATATTCCAACTCCTGAGCCAAATTTTTTATATCTAACTTCACAATAATTTAATGTATTATGATGTTTGCTAATAGATTTAGAAAAAAATTGTGAAATAAATTCAATGACTTTTTTCCGAACTCACGTATTTATAAAAAACAGCTTTTGCATAACAACATATCTTTTACAACTTTAAAAGTGTAGTATTTATACTTAAAAGACATCCTTGTATCCTAAATTTGCTTACAAAAGATATATATCCAATAAAAATAGCAGGTACTAAAGTATTATAGAATAGCTGAAAGAAAAAAAATGAATTTTTATCACAAAGTTGTTGTATTTGTAATACATTAAATATATTTTGTCTATATAATAGAATAGCTTCTACAAGATCTTTTTTTTTCTTTTCATAGTTGATTCAAGATAGCTTTTCATAAGCTTCAATGATGAAAAAAGTCACTCAACACTTACTAGTAAAGCAATAAATATCTTTGCTACTGGTTATGTTATTGAAAGACACAATTGAATTGCTTACTTGATATTTAAATTTAACATTAACTCCTGGAATTTTTGAAAAATAAAAATTATCTTTATAAAATAATCGGGAAAAAAGATTTTTAAACGACTCTGGACTTCAAAAATGCTCGACACCGGCTCTTCATCTTTGGGTTTCAATGGCGAATAGCCTAAAACAAAACGGTAATCGAAAACTATAATATTTTTGCGAGTTTTTAATTTTTGCCTTGTCTTCACATTAGTTGAATATTTTCAGTCAAATACAAGAACAATATTCGAAATGGCAAGTTTTTTATAATAAAATTTGAAACTTTTATGCCTGTACTTATTTTTATTTAAATGTACATAGGAAGAAAAAAAAAATAATGTATAATATTATTTTCTTTCACTTTTATGTTAATAATTAATCAATTTTTATTATTATTTTTATTAATTAATTTTTGTTATTTACTTTGAATTTAAACTTATTATTTTCAAAATGTATCCGTGGACTTCACTTGGCTTTTAGATAGGGTCGGAATGAGGGATATAAAAGTTTAAAAAAGCCCGATCTAGAATTCTTTATTTTTATCTTTTCTTTCTGTCTTTTCTTTTTTTTTTTATCTTACAATTTCTTTTTTTTTATTTACCCTTTCTTCTTTTTTTTTATCTTCCCTTTCTTCTTCTTTTTTTATCTTCATTCTTTTTACAGAAATTTTTTTTTTATACAGAAAAATTTTGTGTGTTTATTTGCATATTCATTCTATTAGTATTACTTTTTGCAATTTTGCAACATAAAATTTTTAGAACAAGTAATTGAGATTGTGTTTTATAAGATCCCATTGTATATAGCCCCTCTTTTGTGCCCGTGTTATATATTTGTGAACAATAATAAATGATTTTAAATTGTAACTGAAATTTACTAATTGTAATGTAGATGACCGAATTCAGATAGCCTCATAATAGAGTATTTTCAATAGAAATTGGCAATCAGTTTGGAATTCTTCGAGTAAAAAAAAAAAATAATTATATACCTGAACATTGAATAAATAACATAAACAATCGTATAAACATGTATATTTAAATATGGAAGATAGAAAAGAATATAACTTAGTAAATAAGTAAATAAATTAAAAATAATAAAACAGCAGGTTATCAACATGTTTTTTTTCTTCCAAAATTTCATGATAGCAACTAACCTTTCTTTTTTTTTTTTTTTTTTCGTTCAAAATCAGTTTTTATTTTAAGACGAAGAATACAATAAATAAAAGAATATATTTTGTTGTAAATCAAAAATAGTTTTCACTACTTAATAACATATGTTTAAAAGAAAAATATTTCGAATACTGATAGTTTTTCACAGAAAGGCTTAATAAAGTCACGCATTACGCGAAAAATATTTTCCAGATGAATTTTCTTGATGCAATTCCACAAAAAAATGTCTTGTCCATTTTTTTTACTTCCACATATCTGAGTTCTTGTGCCCACCTCTAAGAATCCAGAACTTGATTAAGACAACCGCAAAAAATAATTGCAGCGCCGTCTTCGAAAAACATGGTCAGTAATAAAAAGGGGAGGTTTCCTTGTACAAGAGGCACTCCTTAACTTTGATGCATGTTTTGTTGTTTATTTATTTATTTTGTTTCCCTTGCTCCAACTACTACACACATAAATACCCCCGAGTTTTACAGGTATTTAAGTGCTTATAAACCTTTGACCTCAATCCAGTGAATCAAGCATTAATTACCTTCAGTGGGCTTGAATAGATTCGTAGAAAGGAAATGTTTTACGAATAACTCTGGACGAAGAAATTTATTTTCTTGTAATCGTGTATTAGTTGTCCATTTAAATGTTTTATTGGCAGAAAAATGAATTGGAAAAAAATAAAAATAGACAATTTTCTGAAAAATTGTGACCGCAAAAATGTACAACGGGATCTTTGTTGTTCATCACGCAATGCATATATATATATATATATATATATAATTATTAATTAACTCCCTGGCATGGTGGGCTAAGGATGTCTGCCTACAGGCAGATTTTGAGATAGGAGATGGTTCTTTTTTAGAGAGTAAAGTTGTCAGCCCTATGTCCAATAGTCATATTAAAACTTGCCTACGATTTAAAGTGTATTCCGAACCCCTATAAACATCCATGGCTATTATGACACTGAGAGCTAGTTACTCGGCCATTGGGCCATATATATAGAGAGAGAGAGGCAAAAAAACAAAAGTGATTTTCAATGTAAGAATAAGAAAAAAAGAAAATTATCTCCAAACATTATCTTATCTATATAATATGTTTTTTTCTATATGGATCTATCGATTGTTCCTGTACCTGTATAAATAAAATCAATAGCTTCAATTTTTTTTATATGAATTCAAAAATTTGCAAACAAATTTTAATTGCTTATTTTTTAATTAAATAAAAACTTTTATATTAAATTCATTGGTTCATAATAAGGATTATTATAACTGTATCTATCTTTCGAGATGTACCTGAATCTATATTTTTAATCTTCATTGACAATTTTTTTTCCATTGAAGTTTTTTTTTTTTTTTTGTTCTAATGCAGCTGGTAAACACTTAGACAGCTTGGTCTTGGATGCCTTAAGGCAAGCGCTGCACAGACGTACTCACTTTGCATGACTCAGGGGGCGCGTGTCACTTGAAGATAAGCCACGGACGTGGAGTAACAATGCCCCCGCAACGCTCTACGATCCTATTAGGACTGGGACCTACGGTTTAAAGTGGATTCCGAACCACTACAAACATCCATGGCACCGCCAGGACTCTAACCCGAGACCTGCGGTACCGAGCGCCAGAGCGCTAACCACTCGGCCATTCAGACCCCTTCCATTGAAGCTACTCTGATATAATTCGATATCATATAATTTTCTAGCATAAGGATTCAAATGCAACGGAATTAAATTGAAATTCTTATCTCTATGCTTCTTCTATTGACTTGAGGGCCGAAGGCGGGCCAAGGCCTTCCCGTGAACCTTCTTCGTTTCCAATCCCTGCTTTGCGTCAATTTTCCAGTTAATTACTCTTAAAACTTTAAAATCTGCCTTGACACAATCGGTCCACTTCATCTTGGGCCTACCCCTAGTTCTAGTTCCAAAAAGTATACGGTTGAATATCCTAAATGTTAAGGATGAGGGGTCCATTTGGCCCTCAAATCCCATATGTTCTATCTTGATGAATTTAATGATATCTGCCTCAAATTATGTCATTGCCTCCACAATCAATTCTCATTCACAGCGCTAACCCAGGCTGAACAGTTGGTCAACAGTTCAGCCTGCGATTTTGTCAAAGTTCAAATCTCAGATCCACAAGTCTAATGATTGCTTTATATAACATAATTTTTATACATCTTAAGAGACGTATTATATGCAATAATACGTTTTTTTATGTCAATGCCTATTTCATTTAGAGTGTTTTATTTGTATAAATTATCAATTCCAGTGGGTAGTAGTATTAACAGTGACAAGCTGGATATTTAGTCTGGCAAACATTTTTTTGAATGTATGCATAAAACATGACGTTTATCAGTTTTATCATGAAAAAGCCCGGAAGAATTGATAAATGCCACATTACGCGCAAGTGCGTAATGTTTTATTTAGGAAATAACCTCTCTCTCGTAATAAAATAACCTCTAAAGGCTCGTTTCCACTGGGACGTGAGCAGCAGGCAGGGAAGAAAATTTTTTCGACCCGTGCACACCGAAATGTCAGAAATCTCTTTACTCCTAGTGAAGTTCCAGTTACTTCTACTAGATGGCAGATCTGCTATTGGCTCAATCCAAGTCACATGACGCGGCAAGCATCTGAGAGTTGAAAGTTGATCAACACGAAACGGTGGATTTCAACCGGTTGCAGGCTAACGCTGTGAGGCTAGCGATTGGTCAACACTTCACGCCTCGGTGGGAACGAGCCTTAATACCTATCCCGCGATGGTGCGTTGTCAACATATTCTATCAGGAAAGGTCTAAATATTACTTAATAATCAGTATGATACACATAATCTTGTTTTATTACCACTTTTCAATGATATTTGCTATAAAATAAGTCGCCTACTGGGAAAAACTCATTATTACTGCTGGACAATAACTATCAATAAATTCTCACGAGACAAGGCAATGAACAGTTGTCGATTTTCAAAAGTAGTATCTCATTCCAATATGCTCAATAAGCTTAACAGATGCGTAATCCAAACGAGAAGAAGTTTAAAATTGGGATAAAAAAATTGATTATCACTATTTTTTCCCTCTTTTTAAAATGATTCCATTAACTTTGGGTTGTTTTTGATAAGATAAATTAGAAAGTCTCTAATTTAAGTCCACAATTAACTAAAAAAAATTACTGAATGAGGTTGGGTTGGCCACCCCTGCTCTAAAAGATGATGAAATTGGAAATTTGTTGCCTGAGCTTTCAGACTCGAATGATTTTAGCTATGACACGATGGAGAATTCATTCTTCCCCAAGTTGATTACGATAATTCGGATTCTTAAAGGAAGATAAATTACAATAATTAAATTATATTTAATATTGTTAGTAAGAAGATATCATAAAAAATGTATTTTTTTAATTTATCTTCATTCTTTTTTGTTACATTTTTACATATCCCGCGCCAGAGCGTAATGTGGCATTTAGGAAATGATTTCTCCTGCAATACCTATCACGCGCTGGTGCGTTGCCAATATATTCTACCAGGAAAGGCCTAAATATTACTTAGTAGTCAGTATGATACACATAATCTTGTTTTATTACCACTTTTCAATCATATTTGTTAGAAAATAAGTCGCCTACTACGAAAAACCCATTTCTATAGCGGGACAATAACTGACCGGCAATGAATAATTGTCAACTTACAAGGGTAGTATCTCATTCTAATGTGTTCAACAAGCTTAAGATGTCTAAATTTAAAGGATAAAAAAAAATTGATTATCATTACTTTTTCCGCTTTTTTAAAATGATTCCATTAATTTTGGGTTGTTTTTGATAAGATAAATTAGAAAGTCTCTAATTTTTTTTAAGTTCACAATTAACTAAAAAAATTACAGAATGGTAAATGGTGGTTAACATAGAATGAATATCAATAAAAATTTGAAACCAATACATCGGGTATTCAATTACCAAAGAGCGGCATGATATTTAATTTAAAATATTCCATTATTTTCCGAAAAAGAATTTATCGAATAACTCGCGATCGACATTATTTATGATTTTCCTTCTTCATCTATTTAATTACAAATTTTTGAATACAACAGAAAATAGCTATTGGTTTTTCAGTCATTTTGTGATTAATTAACCAATGTAGAACGTAATGATGTTTTCGAAAAATTAATTTCAAAACTCCGCATACCGAGTTTATTATAAAATTCTTTTTTTTTTTTTTTTCAAACTTCATCCCCAAAACCCCATCTTTTCATATTCTTTTCAAGAAAGAAACTTGACTCTAAGGATTACTCTTTTATTATAATGACGGGGCCCAAATCTCATTAATCGGATACATTAATCGAGTTTTTCTTTTCCCAGCAGCGAGTAATTTGGGTTCGAGATTATGGCTGACGTCAACGGGAAAAACAAATATGGCGGCACATCCGGTTGATGGAACGAAAAGACATCGTATGCTTCTTTTTAAGTCCACGTAATCGCTCAAAGTCAAAATTCAATCTGATCTTCCTTCAAAATAGGGAGAGTAAGGGAAGAAAGAAAAAAAAAAAGAGGAAGATATTTTTAGTTCTTGTTTTATGCGAGATTTACGAAGTTTTTAAAGCGAAAATCGAAACAGAAAGAAAAAATGATGGACTTTTCTTTTTTTCTTTTCAGAATGCGATTAACGAGAAATAAATGTTCAAGAAAATGCATTTCAACCAAGCAAATATCTTTCATCAAAAATTCAGTAATAGTCAAGTACCTGGCACTTTTTGAAGAAGTTTTGTGTAATAAATTCGCCTTAAATATTACTTTTTCAGTTACAGCAATGTAATTTTATTTTGTTTTAAATTCTTATATATATTTAAAATATGCATAACAACAACACACATTACAGCAATGTTGCAAATGTTGCATGCAACAACAGTTAATATCTGTAAATTTGATACATTTTGAAATCTCTTTAAATAAATAAAAAATTAAATTATTTGTCTTATTTTTTTCAATCTCTTGGCAAAAGGGATATCCAATTTTTATTTTTTTCTGACATGTTATCCACATGTTATACCATTTAGGTATTACAAAGCAGGTATATAATTTGTGTCTCAAGATCAAAATACTTTTCTTTCTTAAATAGAAACTAAGCTGATAAATCTTTTTATTTTAGTTTGTATTCTCAACTAAAGCTAACTTAACCTCAACTAAATCTAAACCAGCTAAACTTAACTTCTCATTATTTATTATATAAATCTTTCAGTTGAACTCCAGGATTAAAAACTTGATGGTATTTTAACCATTGAAAAACGAAGAACCAAGAAATAATTGTAAACTGGTATCAAGCACAGTGTGTTCAAAAAATTCCAGGACTGATCATACACATATCATACAATACAGAGGATCTACTTATATGTATGTAGATTTACACCGGTTCCAATAGATTCATCCCGGTCGAACCTACAGTTTTGTTAGACTTCTCCACCAGTCTAACAATGGCTGTACTTTTGCAGTGGGTGTCTAGGGGATTTGACAGACAGAACGCAGTAACGGGACGTTACTTTAAATAAAGCCATTTAATGATATTATATTTTACAATGATATTTACATTAACAATTAATTAAGGGATAAACATATTAGAGAGTTTTTGCATACCGTACGTTAGTTACCGTAGGACGTCCGTTAGCTTTTTCTCCCTAGCGCATGCTCATAGGAAACTGCGCATGCGTATCTGTAATAATGTTTCCTATGAGCATGCGCGCTAGGGAGAAAAAGCTAACGGACGTCCTACGGTAACTAACGTACGGTATGCAAAAACTCTCTATTCTCTCGCAGCTTGACGCAGCCTGCCCCAATCGCTCTTGCCAGCGTTCTCTCTCCTTCTTCATCTACGGGGTCCTGTCCCCTTCTCGTGGGGTCAGAGTTCAAAGTTCAATACACCCCCACGTTGTAAACAGGCTCTGTCAAAGACAGACTTATCCGTGAAGTGTCGCCGCCTGCTGATTACCACACAAACAAATCCTACGTGTATTCGATATTCAACTTCTACATGGCCTCCTTTCAATTCAATATAACGCTTGAAACGAGTATGCAAGTCCTTAAACGTCTTCTGGAGCACCTCTACTCCAATGCCATTGTATTCCGATGCCAGTCTCTTCGATATCCTTTATGGATGTCGAAGGCTGCAAAGAACTGATTGTCTTTGGCGGCCAGGATGCAACTTTTCACAAAATATTGTCACCGTAGTTGAGACTAGGTGTCTCGAATCTAACGATCTGGATACAAAATCCTACGGCACTGAGAGGATGAATCCGAAAAGGATGATGAAATTTGGTGCATAGAAATCAAAAACGATGTGGGTCACCTTTTTAATACGCTTTTATTAGTTTCACCTGTATGTTTGTATGTATGTATGTAACTGACTTTTTCCCCTGGAGATCTGTTTCTCCTCATATACACGATTTAAGCTGCAAAGAAACATTTACAGGCATCTTTCAGAAAGAAAACAGTTGATTCTTTTTAATATGCTTTTATATTAGTTTCACCTGTATGTTTGTCTGTTTGTTTGTAACTGACTCTTTGGGCTCGATTTTGCCCTACTTTAAGCGATCAGATTTAATTTAAACGTTGTAGACTTATCAAGGACCGACGACAATAAAATAGTTTGATAAGTTTATTAACTCATCGTGATTAGGATCGCCAGGATTAGGGATTTTATTTCAACTTATGAAGAGCAATTTAACCCATGTAGAATGAAAGTATTCAGTAAAGACATTCAAACCTACGTGGGACAGTGGCACAACGGACTATTCGCATTTAGCCTTTGTTTTACTCACAATTACATTATTGTAAGAACTATAGTTCCACTCCTCCCTACCGGGACCTCATTTAAATATTATAGTTTAAAAACACTAAAGAACCTGCTTTTAGAGTTAATCAAACTAAAAAGTAAAAAATAAATGAATAGTTTAAAAAAACTAAAAACACACGCTTTTAGAGTTAATCAAACTAAAAAATAAAAAATAAATTAATAGTTTAAAAAAACTAAAAAACACGCTTTTAGAGTTAATCAAACTAAAAAGTAAAAAAAATTTATTAACATAAGAATAAAATGACTGACGAGAAAATGAATGTCACTGTTCTAAAAGCGTGGGGTGCTTTGTACGACATTTTAAAACTAACTCTGTATTTCGGATTGTAACTAGTGAAAAATTATAACAATTGATATCGAGCACCTCACGCTTTTAGAACAGTGGCATTCATTTTCTCGTCAGTCATTTTATTCTTATGTTAACAATTATTTTTTACTTTTTAGTTTGATTAACTCTAAAAGCGTGTTTTTTAGCTTTTTTAAACTATTCATTTAACATTTGGAGCATCCTTCTCTGAAAATTTCGCCGTCAAGGTTCCACTACGACTGTAGCATTCTACAAAGTTGTTTTAGATTAGTTAATTAAAGCAGTGTAGTAAAAATTAATGTGAAGAAACCGAAGACTGTCTTATTTTCACTACAAAAATTAGGACTCATTTGCATCAACCATAACATAGCATGTTTCATTTCTGAACACCACTTGCATGCTATATACTGACGTCACCACTGAAGCATAAGTCGAGCAATTTAATGTATAAGAGAATCATTTTGCAGAGCTTTCTTCTGTAGTAATTTTCTAATAATAATATTAATTTGCTGTGTTAACGCGCAGAAACGGAAAATTTAATTAAAGCAATGAAGTAAACATGAATGTGAAAAAATCGAAGACTGTTATGTTTTTTTTACACAAATTAAGACTCATTTGCATCAACCATTACATAACATGTTTTATTTATCCAAAAAATGGACAAACCACAAAAGTTAACTCAAAGCATAACTAACACTACAATTAATTTACCAAACGCTGAAAGATGATATAGTTTTTTTTTTATCTATCCACGCAATAAATTAAGGTTTACCAATGCTTCCGGCAAAAATACTTTAATTTTTTTTTTTAAAGCAGTTCAGATCATATAAAAATGTATGTGAGAAGAATTATTTTTTCTGTAACTCCGCCAAATGAAAATAGTTTTACGCCTCCTTCTGCGTTTAGGATTCGCCAAAGCCGTCTTTGGCGATTTTTCTTTTCTTTCAAGAAATGACATCCTGTCTCTTGGTGGCATGGGAAAAAAAAGAATCTTAGTCTCAGTCCTAGTCCAGGGACTTTTCTCCACCAGATCATATCATCGAGAATGAAAAACTAATGATGTAGTATCCTCTTTTTTTCTTAGTTAGTTTTCTTTTTCTTTTTATGAGAGAGAGAGAGGGAAAAAATAATAAATAAATAAAAAACAGTTGAAGGAAACAATCGTTGGTAAGTTTCTTCAGCCATTTTTTTTGCTTCAAAATCTTTTGCTGGCGCTACCGCTGTGTTCTTTTCTGCTAATGAATTGATTATTTGTCACAGTTTTTGTTCGACTCTATTTCTTTTCTTTTCCGAGCTTTTGTATCCACCCTTTCCCTTCCCATTTTTCTTGGTGGAGATACTTGGGTTTTCAGTTGTCAGATTGAAATAAATCGTCATGATATATTTCTGTCGAGGCCAGGAAACGAGAAAATAACCATTTGGAAGACAGAATTTCTAAAACTCTATCTAATTGATAAAAAGTTTTTTTTTTATCAACGACACAAGTTGTGTGCCTATCACTTCTAAAATTATATGCGTCCTTTTTTTTTCTCTATGGAATCAATTTAGATTACAACACTTTCTTCAGTGGTGAAAGAGCCCCATGGTGGATCAAGGTCGCCTGCCTACTGGCAGGAGATACTTATACTGGGAAAGTATTTCCCCCATATGATCAAATAAAGTAATTCTAACGATTCATAAAGGAAGATGGTTAATTAAAATGCATAACTAAGAGACATTATCTAACTCCCTGGCACTACAGTTCATGCTGGACAATGGCAGTCTGCCTACTGGCAGATTTGGGAGCAGGAGATGTTTTCATTTTACTGGGTAGGGTTGTCTACGCCTAACAGTTATATTAGACAGGGACCTAAGGTTTAAAGTGGATTATACACTGCTGCAAACATCCATGGCATCGCCGGGATTTGAATTTGAAACCTGCGGCCCCGAGTACCAGTCACTCAGCCATTAGCCCTTACAATACATTTTGGGCATTCATAACTCGTTTCATTTTGGATCTTATGCTCGAAGTAAGAAAATCACATATTATTTTAACCATTATCAATAGAAGAATACACTAAAAATAATTACCAATTCATTAGCAAAAAATTTATAATATAATGATTAAATTTGAATAGTGTTGTTAATGTTTGAATCATCAAATAAATATTCATATTTTACAAGATATTTGCATTGTTGTTTCCAAATTTTAACCTGAGGACTCTTCCATTGGATCTGCATGTATGTAGCAGATTCATTGTATTCAAGTTGCAATACAGAAAGCATCTAACATTGTATTCATAGGAGGACAATTACTAAATAATATCTACCATTATCTTTACCATCATCAAGGAACACTCATCAGATTTATCTTTGATTTTACTCAGCGGAATACAATGTGTACCTATATTTTTTTCTAATATATTATCCAAGATCTATATACAAATTACCTAACAATATCTACTATTATCTTTACCATCATCATCAAAATTATCATAGATTTTACGAAGGGGAATACAATGCTTATAGATAATTTTTTCTAACATATTATACACAATTTATAGGCAGAAAATTTCCTAACAATATCTACTATTATCTTTACCATCATCCTGGAATACTCATGAAATAAGACATCAGCACCTATTGAAGCCAGCAACATCACAAAACAATGTGGCAGAATCGATAACCACACGAGACACCACGCTGCATAAGCCCCAAAACCAAACAAAGTGACAAAAGCCTTTCTTTAAATATGGATACACCCCTTCTACATGCGAGCCTTCGCATTCAAAGAAGAGGAATAAGGTAACGGATTAAAGAAAAAAAAAAAAAAAGATAAAAAATGAGATAAAAAAATAAGATAAATAAAAGAATACGGCGTTGTCACATGGTCTGGACGATTACGGAGGAAAATTTCCCATCATTATTCTAAGGCCTGATTACCTGTCAGCTCAAAAAACTCAATATATATTTGACGAGGCAAGCGAAGAAGAATATGCTGTTGCTTGTTATATATATATATATATATGAGGGAAGACTTGCTTGGAAAAGTAAGGTTGTCTTCCCCTTTTTGACGAAAAATGTTCCACGCGTCAACTAAACGAGGTTTTTTCCCTATCCCATAAAATAGGATGTTCAGTTAATCTTGTGTTGGTCTCCTTTAATGTTCAGTTAAAAACCACACAAAGCTGTATTTCCGTGGATTTTTTTACTACTTTTTTTCTGATAGAATCAAATGCGGTTTACTTTTTCGGTCTTGACAGAGCATGGCATTTCTTTCTTTTTGGTTGTTGTAGGATTCATTGTACTGTGGATAAATTTTGGGTTTTATTTCTTTTATAGAAAAAAATTATGAATTAAAGCTAAATGGAAAACACTTGCTAGCTATATATATTGTTAGCTTAGCTAAATGGAAAATAATTGCTTGAAATATATTTTTACATTGTTTTTTTATTCTTCAAAGTCCATTAAAATTTGCATACGATTTAAAAGATATAATCGAAACATTTTATAATAAGATGCATAAATAATAAGATTTACAAGCAAGAATAAAATTCAGCAAAAATAAGATTTTGTGAATATTCACAGTGATGTTTATCCCTGAAATTCAATTTAACAAAAATATTTTTGCTCTTTTTTATTGTTATTAAATAACTTGATGAATTCTAATTAGTTATTAGTAGTATACTATTTTATATTTGTTGTCACATTTTACATTTCCACAGTATATTTTATTTATTTTATTGCATCCTCTTATTATATATTAATTATCCCCCGGTTGGGTCCGGGTTAGAATAGCCCAACTGTAGACCATGATCACGGGTTCATGGATTTGGTCTAGATGTTGCTGTCGACTAAGTGGGATAAGAAACAATAACATATATTAATTATCTTTATTATTTTTACTATATGAGCATTACGTTTTCTTTACTTTATGGCAATTAATGTGGAAAGGGCCTTTTTATTTTGTTGAAGAAATAAGTTATCATAATCATACTTTATACGTTTCTAAATATTGCAGAAGAAAATAAACTATTACAAGGCAATATTTTCTCGCTAAATATATGACGCAATTCATTAGCGCTTTTAAAAAGTAACATATCAGAAAATAACAATTTTTCAAAGAAGGTCTGTTGAATAGCACAGAAGGTTTCTTTCGATATAAAGATGATTGGTTCTAAACTCGATATGCGATGCCAAACCGAAAGATTCCGTGTCTCGCTGGGGATAATTCGGTAAATTTGTAAGTCTTAAGGTTCTTCTGTTGGGATTGAAGAATGGTTTGGTTCGACTCTCTACGGTTATTTTGTGCACACACCTGAGCTAATTAGACTGGGACCTACAGTTTAACGTGGATTCCGAACCACTAACACATATCTATGCTACCGCCAGGATTCCAACCTGAAGCCTGTGGTACCAACAGCCAGAGCGCCAGCCAATTAGCCATCAGGCCTCTTGGGATTGGAGAGGATCTAATCTTTGGATGTGTTCATTCAAAATTGCGGTTGCACCGTGTCCTTGCAGTACATCAGACTCTCCGTAGTGCATTCTGGATATTAAATTCCTTAAAATTTTTCCCATTTTATCGAGCAACGATTTAAGGTCTGCTATTCGAAAACAAAAAAACTATGAAATAAATAATCAAAGAAAATACTGCAAGTTATTTTTTACAATGAATATTTTAAATCTCCAGCTTACAAATATTGAACATTTAAAAGAAACATCAAAAATCATTTCAGTAACATTGACAAATTTGACAAGCCGGCGCCATTCATCAGCTAGACAACGTTCTCTGCTGGTTGGTCTTCTTTAACCAAGACTCTAAACAGAAATGTCCGGATGACAAATATTCAAATCTTGAGATGGTGATCCATCAAGAGCAGAGGCATCAAAATTCGTCGCCCGTCCGATAGCCATCTATCAAAACTGTCACTACAGGCCACACGCAGAAAGTTCTTAAGAATTTCATTATTGAATAGAGCATTCTATGCGAATCGAATAATTCGATTCGCTTTCAATGCGTAAAGATAGCTGAGTATTTTAACAACTTATAAACTTTGAAGTATCAATCACAAAATTTTATAGATTTGTGTTAGACCTTGTGAAGTTAGGAGAATTTTAGTTTGATTTCTATAGAAATGTGCATTCGAAGTTAAGTCGATTTTTTCATAACATGGTAGGATGGTTTTTGAAAGCTGGGTACATTGACATAAGTTATTGGCTACTGGAACGGATAACGCATGATATTTAGCATTATGCAAAAGCTGAATCTGCTACGGTGCACCCACATTGTACCATAGCAATTTTGAGCACTCGCCAAGAGTGGCGTTAGCACCCTCATGCACTTCTTCTTAAACCAAATGGAAGAGCATATATATTTAGCATATATATCAGCCTACATATTTATCGTGTACAACCCGGAGTATGAACATTTTCGGTTCGACGTCACCTACAGGGTTTAGTACGAAGTACCTTTAATTTGAAAACTCAACGCATTACTTACCAGGATATTTGGGACTTTCACAGCTGATATGTAACAGATTTAAGGCGTACTATTAAAAGATTCGGTGGTACTTATGTAATCTATCATACTTATTAGAGATCTGAAAATAAAGTGTAGTATTAGAAGAAGCACCATCTGCACAAGAGGGGCAAAGGAGAGCGTAGAGAAAGGGACAAATTTGATTTATGGTTAATATTTGATTAAACCATAAACCACGTGTGAAAAACCACGTAGTATGAGCAACAATAGTGAAACATTTTGTCAAAGCGCACCATTGGCTTACTTTAATGTCTCTGTCTTTTTACCACCTACTTTAATGTCTCTAGATAAGTTGAAGGAACAAAACCAGTAACCTTGTACACTTTTGATAACAATCCATCGGCACTCGGAACCGGGGCTCTCCAAACTTTTTAGCCTAATTGCCACATTGATTCCTCCACTAAGTCCTAAACGCCAAGACCTAGCTAGCTAATCATATCAATGTGTTGCACATTTGAATAAGCTCAAATTTTCGCTTCGGAAGTATTCGGAAATGAATCTTTGAAATGCGGGTTGAAATTTGAGCAATCGAAGTATAAGAAAGTAAATGTTAAACAAGAAGCAACAACTTGTTCTAATTTCCACGTGGCTCAATCGTTAACGAAACATGGGAAACTATTCACTGATAGCGAATTAATCAAGGATTGCATGATATGATATTATGTAACTAGAATTTCAAAAATAAATAAAGCAACTGCAGAAAAGTCTCAAAGTTTTAAGAAATGTACAATTTCATTGTTGGTCACATAACTATATTGGGAAATATACCACAGTATAGTATAGACGACGAGTTGGCCAGGCTTATATAAAACAATATATAAGAAATTTTTTTATAACCGTAATAGCTATTATAAGGGGTCTGAATGTTCTCATTAACATTTCTATATTAAACAAAGAATTCATTGTACAAAAAAATATTTAATAAAATGTCAATAAATATATTTAATATACATATAATTATACAAAATATATTTTTAAATATATATAATATACAAATACAATTTGAAATTTTCTTGGTTTTATTGTTCGATAGTAGCAAATAATAATAATAATACTCTTTGTGAGCTTCTTTATGTCGAAAGCCACATCCCATAATATATATATCCCCATATATATATTTTAAGAAGCTATATATAAATATATATATATATATATATATGTGTATATTAATTTTGAGTATAAGAAAATATAAAATGAAATTCTATACGCATATGTTTAAAAAGTAATTAGAATTTTTTTCATGAATTATAATAAATTGATTTGCTTTAAATATATATTGTTCATCTCTTTGCTTTGAATTTCGAGGAATTATTATTCAAATTAATTTTTACTTCATTACTAATACTTTTCTCTGAAAAGAACTCAAAGTATAGCTTAATATACAATGAATCAACTTTCTTGAAAATAATTGAGTGGTGTTGTTACAAGTGGTGTTGTTGTCGATATTCAATCTTTTTTTTCATGGTTCGGCTTGAAGCGAATTATTTTCGAATGAAAAACATTCTCTTTGATGCTTTTTTTCATGAAAATTAAGTTTTCCAAGAACAAAATTGAGCTGAAGCAGTATTTTCAGAGAATTTTAATTTAATGTTAAATAATAAAAAAAAATATTTGAGAAAAAAGCTTTCAAAATAATAGGATAATAATTTATTTTAGAGTTTTCATAATCAGTGAGCATATAATTACTTACAATTTCTGAAGATTTTTTAGAATTATTATATTATTTTGAAGTAATTTCAAAAATAAGTGAAAAAATTCTTTCAATTAACATTATTTTTATTTCAAAGGTAATTATTTGTGTTTAATTTCTATGTAAAGTACGATATTTTCAAAATTACCTTTTTTTATGCAGTTAATTCATGTATTAGGTTTCAGATATTCTCATTCTAAACCAAAATAATAATAATAAAAAAAAAATTGCTACAATAAAAAAAAAAAGTTATCTTTCTCTCTTTTTCCCAGCTATTCAGATTAATTTATGCAAAACACGATAAAAAGTTTGGTTACATTTTAGCATGGGACTTAAAATTCTAAAGATGGGTTGAAACCGAATACTAAAATGTTTTGCCATAAAACATCGGCCAATCGGAAGGTTGATTAATCAGACTCCCGATTGGCTGGCACACTGGAGATTGAGATTTTAGAATGCGATTTAAACCCATCTTAAAAAAATAGAAATCAAGGCTGTAAAATTAAGGGAAATAATAAAAACATTCAAATTTTTCTGAGAGAAGTTTGCAGATTTCGAATGTTTGGATGGGAAAAATATTTTATTTCTTTATTGAAAAAGGTATTTTAATAAGTAAACTGAAATTGTCATAATTCCTTTTTCCGATTACAAAATATATATTCATAAAAGGTTTGAAAGCAATGGTTTGTGACGTTTTAAGCAAATTACATTTTACCCACTAAAACATTTTATGCAAATCAAGCAAACACCATCTGACAAGAAATGTATCTGAATAACATGACATTGTGCAATTATTTTAAAATAAAAGATATTCAATATGACCACTACAAAGTATTAGGCAAGTGAGGCGCGTCATTCCGCCTATTACAACTGAGTGCAACATATCAGCATTGATGCCACCTACGCTTTGTCGAATAACATCTTTCAATTCCGCCAAAGTTTCTGGGGAATCCCGGTACAGCCTAAATTTTAAGTATCCCCGCAATAAAATGTCTGCTGGGGACAAGTCTGGTGATGGTGAGGGCCATTTAAACTTATTATCACGACTTGTCAATCGGTTTTCGACGAAAGTGCTCAACAAGAACATTTTGACTTTATGTGCAAAATGGGGCGAGGAACCATCCTGCATGTAGGTGACGTCAGATAATGTAACAGGTCGACAGTAAAGTTCATAGGCTGACACATAGATGGCGCTACTAGTATTAAATCCATATGATTTTTAGTTAGCCCTAACCTTCAAAAGACACGTGTATAAATTTGACAGCTGGATCCCCGGAAATATCATATGGATTTAATACTAGTAGCGCCATCTATGTGTCAGCCTACGAACATGTCAGCCTAACTGTTATGTCTTTCCTTCAATGTAGGCACATCGTGGTCATGCAATGACGTATGAATGAATCCATTTCCAGTCAGGTGTTTTATTGCTATCCTGATTTGCATAAAATGTGTCACTATGACGTGTGAGCGCCCCTTTTTATATATGGGGGAAATAAAACAAATATCTCTCAGATCATATTCGCGCAAACAAACATTTTTTTTTTGTGAATTTTTGAAGTTTGCGCAAATTTATGGCACACCATGTATATTTTTTTTCCTATAAGTGTTATATTTCTTTTTTTTTTTTTTTTTTACGTTTAAAATATTATTTATTAATTTTATTTTCTTACGAAAAGCTTTTCAAATTTCAGTTATATAGAAATTTTTATGAAACTCCCGTTAAAATTTTTTTAACGGATTGTAGACAGCGACCTATAACATACAGCTCACAATTTTAATTAAGGCATGCTGCTGTTTCTTACCCCACTTGGTCGACAGCAACATCTAGACAACAAGTCCATGAACCCGTGTGTTCTCATGAAAGTAGGAAAGGGTGGAGGGCAGTTTCAATTGTGATGGTGCACCCGTAGGTAGAAGTCTGACTTGGATTCGTGTCGCCGAAGAATCAGGGCAGTGCTCTCCGGGGCGACTGTTAAGGGGAACTACCCGCATTTGCTCATCATGTGGGAGAAAACTCAGAAAAACTTCCACCAGGTAGCCCGACTAACGCAGCAAGATGTCGAGCAATACAAACGCCATCGAGATCCTCGTTTTTTGCAAACAATGTCTACAACAAAGCCGCCAGCGGATTGTACCTCAGCCCTAATGCTCAGGGGGCCTGACGGCCGAGTGGCTAGCGCTCTGGCACTCGGTACTACAGGTATCTGGTTCGAATCCTGGCAGTACCATGGATGTTTGCAGTGGTTCGGAATCCACTTTAAGCTGTAGGTCCCGGTCTCATATGACCGTAAAGCGTCACAGAGCCCAATCAGACTTCTTCTCACATCATTCCCAAACTATAAAGGGGCAACTCAGCTCTAGGCACAGTGATGTGGTATGGTGTAGTGCTAACCTAATGCTCACCAGCGACGTACGTTGACACTGAGCCACAAGTCAGGCTCCTTAATTAAAGTATAGTTATATTTAGAAAAGAATAATTTTAGAATATAATTCTATTTAGAACATAATAATTTTAGAATATAATTCTATTTAGAAAATAATAATTTTAGTATATAATTCTATTTATAAAATTAATTTATTGTAAAAATTTAGTCTTTTTAGAGTAAGAAGGATTATAGGGAAGAAATTACAGCACATAAACATTTTTTTAATACAGCATCCACAAGTTAATTTGTAAAAGAATATTAAAAAAAAAAAAAAAAAAATCAAAAGTCATCTGAAATTTTTTACCAGAATTCTTTCTATAAGAAAGCAGCTGCCAACTATCATTTCAGTATAAGGATTTTCTCAAAACCTTATTTTTCTTGTCCATATTGTCGCTTTTTTTTTACTTTTTTTACCCTTTCCCTCGGATGCTTATTATTTTTACTTCCTTTCATTTCCTCCGCTTGTTTCCGAAACAGGTATTAATGGAAAATCTAAATGATTCTTTCTGAAGATTTTCTTCCCAAACTCAGAGAGAGCCAAGATTAATGATGGCTATTTTGGGAGGTTTATTGTTTTGTGTGTGTGTTTCGCCAAGCAAAGGATTGGCGATTTTTTCTCCATCCAGCCTTTCAAAGAAAACAAAGGCAACATTAAGGCCCCAAAATACTGACTTTCGATATTCAATGCATTTTCATCTTTCCGAGTTTAATTATTAAGGCAAGTCATCCATTTTAATGATGATATGAAGGGATTCTTTGCTTTCATTCTTTTTTTTCTTTCATTTATTTATCTCGTCCATTTGTTATAAGATGTAGAGAAAATTTTTGCAAATGGTTGGAGCAATTGAGAATTGTGTAATGGAAATAGATTTTTGCTTTAAATGAGGGAAGTATGCATTTTGTTGTAGTGGATGTTTTTTTTTAGTAATAAGTGTTTCCAGTGTTTCTCGGAGATATTCAGTCAGAAACTTTGTATA
Source organism: Caerostris darwini (assembly GCA_021605075.1). Taxonomy (NCBI): domain Eukaryota; kingdom Metazoa; phylum Arthropoda; class Arachnida; order Araneae; family Araneidae; genus Caerostris; species Caerostris darwini. Next base: position 8,452 of record BPLQ01007709.1, on the reverse strand, counting down.
TTTATCATTTAAGAAAAGGCTTCAGTCGAAGAATTTTAAAACATTTTCAATTTCCGAAGGGAATTTCTTTTTTTTATTTATTTAAGAATGAAAAGTTATCTTAAAACATCCTAGCTTGTTCGCTAGAGAAGGAAATAAATTTAAAAATAAACAATTAAAATATTCTTTATTTTACGAAATAAATTACCTAATGTGTTGTTTTTTTTCTCATTAATTTAACTTACTTAAAAGTTTAAACTATAAATAGATTTTCTTTTGATCTTAAATTAATATACTACTTTATAATATTTATTAGACAGGTTGGTTTGTAGCTTTACTGTCATCTTGTGCACATTTTGGGCTAAACCGATCAGGACCTACAGTTTAACGTGGATTCCGAACCACTCACAAACATCCATGCCACGGCCAGGATTCGAGGCTGGAGTATCAAAAGCCAGAGCGCTAGTCGATTGGCTATCAAGATGCATACTTATTAAATAAGAAAATGTATACGATTTATGTATAAAATTGTGAACATTCAATTTCTATAAAACCAAGCTTTTATTTTAGCTTATTAAATAAGAAAATACTTATAAGATAAATGTATGGGATTTATGTATAAAATTGAGAATATTCAATTTTTATAAAACCAAATATTTATTTTAGCATAGTATATGTTAACGGTTCTTACGGGTTTGAAATAAATTAATAATACCACAAAATCCTATGTGTTAAAGCATAGAAGACTAATACATCATTGTGCATTGGTATAAGTACGGGCAACCAGATTGTAACTGGGTATGATTGGGTTCAGATACTTGAGGAACAGGTTGTAGAACTCACAGATGTATTTGCGCACGCATAAACACCACACACCATGAAGAAAAAGAATATACATAAATAAATGTAGGAAAATTTCTAAGTGAGCAAATAAAAAGTTTTAACTAAAGGTTGAAGCATCACAGGAATTTTGTTTGAGCTTCAGTAATTGAAAACCTTCTTGAAGTTAAACTATTGCCAATATTAAGAACTAAAAAAACTTAAGAATTCCTGTTTTAACAGACAGACATATAAAGTCTAATGTTAACAGTGTCGTTATAGTTCTATTATTGTACCTTCATAAGTATTCATTAGCAATTTATTTGTTGCTTACTTTTGTTTTGAATACTTTCTATTAAATAATTATTTTTTTTCCTAAGGAATAATATTTTTAACTAGTGCTTTATCCTACCACAAACATAATATACTTAATTAAAAGTGGATAATAATAATAAAAGTTATCTGCGTAAATAAATTTTTTAACAACATCATAAATTTTAACATTTTTTCGAAGACGTTACATTCTTTTAAAAATATTTTGAAACCCTTCTGAAATTTCGCGAATGACATTCTCGCTAAAGCATGTCGAATAAATCTAATATTGATAACAAAGAATATAATTGAATCATTATGATAAAGGTCCTTGGATGACTTTTTTTTTACCTTTTAATAAATAAATTAAAAAGTTTTAATCACAGCCATAAGTTTCGTTACTGAACATTCTATATATCTAACTTTGAATTTATGGCTAACATTGCTAACTTTTTTTAAATTGTAGGGTGTAGCTATTCACTGAATAAGAATCCTTAGATACTTTGCATTTTTAAAAACACCAACAGCAGGGGGAAAAAAAGAGAAGTTCAGAAGCCTTTCAAATCAAAAGTGGGGCGACAATGTCCGAAGCTCCAAAACATCAGTAACACGCAAATTAACATTTTTTGTCGAATGTCTTTTTTTACGATGTCTTTCGATGGGAAAATAGAAGCCCAAAAGTAAAATAGTTCATAAAGTAAAATAATTTTCAAAATGGATCCAATAGAATAATAACTCCATAAAATAAATATAAATTGATAGTTGCTAACATTATCTGATATTTTTCATTAGCCTGTTCATAATAATATATAATCTACAAAGTTGAAGCTATTTTCAGCTCAACATTATAAAGTATAGAACATCTACTAGAAATGTTCTATATTTTAATACTTTTTTTTTAATATCTATGAAATCAAAAATGAAATTTTCTACTTTAAAGACATTGAATACAATTAGATATTATTAAGTAAATGTTCTTTTGAAAATAAAAAATGTGGTTGACTCACTTAGTCAAATCCTTAGATAGTTTTCGTATTTCATGTATATTTACTACAATACTTATGGCAAAAATAAAAGTCCAACGTACAATTACAATTTATTCTTAAATTTTCAATACAATTGATTATTAAAAAAAGGAAAGAAACACTAACAAAAATTAATAAATAAATAAATTAAAAAAAAATAAATAAATAAAATCGAATCACTCACACAGAAGAATCTTTTAATCTTTTCAGTATTTATCAATCCATTAAGAAAATTCAATATTTTTTTTGTTTTCGCTAAAAAAAACTGGCTTTTAAAATCAAAATGATCACAATATCAAAAGTTCCAAGACATCTAACAAACGCAAAATAGCACACCCTTATTGTCCGAATCATCAGTTTGTTTTCACTTTTCGTGGTTATTTAGTGTAACGCTTATGGCAAAAAGTCCGATGTATACAACCATAATTTTTCCTTAGATAACGGCTATAATTGACCATTAAGAAAAAGAAAACAATTTTTTCAAATGACAAAAATAAGACAGAAGAAACCTTTGATACTTTTCAGTGTTTGTCCATCCTTAAAATAACTTTAAAAAATCTTCCAAATCAAAAGTGGCGACAGTGTCAAAACCTCTAAACATCTATCACACGCAAATTAGCACACTCTTGTTGTCCGATGACAAGGCGACATCCTTAGAAAAAAAAGGACACAGGACATTCCTTTTCAACGAGTGAGATAAGTTTGCAAGTAAAGAATAACGCCGAAGAAGGAGTCCAAATTTATAGCTGGTGGCTTCTGCAGACATTACCCGATACTTCTCCATCATTAGCTCTTCATTACTTTCGTAAGCCACCGAAGATAATTTGGGATGGCCATAATGAGTGTTCATAAAACATTTTCCCACTTTCAACACATGGCTCCTACTGGCAATAAAGTCCACTGGATTATCGCGCCCGGGTTTATGTTGGTGACTACTTATTGGAACTCTCCTTTAAGTAGATTAAGGAAATGTCGTCGTTGCTTAGTTTGGGTTTGGGGGTGCCTTTCTTTCGGGGTGATCCTGTTCGAATCTGAGATCATTAAGCAGATTAATGGTTTGTTGAGTCTGGAGAGTTATCGTATGTCACCCAATTATGTTTTTTCAGACAATTAAGTCCAAAATTTCTTTCAGACAATTAAATGTCTAAATTTATATGCATTAAAATCGTTCTTGAATCGCATAATTATTTTAAGTGTTTGTCTTTTGACATGTTTTTGGATTGATATTTACGTACAGAAAATTGTTTCGGTCGTTGTCGTTAACGTTAAATAGTTTTATGTTTTGTTGAGTTTGTAATTGTATCTTAAGTAAACGTCAGATAAATGACATTAATAATTTAAAGAATGACTATAAGGTGTCTGAAGTTAATATTGAAACTCTCCTTTAAGTAGATTAAGAAAATGTCGTCGTTGCTTAGTTTGGTTTGGGGGTGCCATTTTCTGGGGGTGTCACTCTTCAAATCTGAGATCATTAAGGCAGATTAATGGTTTGTTGAGTCTGGAGAGTTATCGTATGTCACCCAATTATGTTTTTTCAGACAATTAAATGTCTAAATTTATATCCATTAAAATAATTTTTGAATCATATTGATTATTTTAAGAAGACATATGTTTTGGGGTTGATATTTATTTACAGAAAAATGTTTCGGTCGTTATCGTTAACATTAAAGGGTTTTGTTGTTTTGTTAAATCATGTTTTGTTGAGTTTGTAATCGTATCTTAAGTAAACGTCAGATAAATGACAGTAATAATTTAAAGAATGACTATAAGCTGTCTGAAGTTAATATTGGAACTCTCCTTTAAGTAGATTAAGGAAATGTCGTCGTTGCTTAGTTTGGGTTTGCGGGTGTCAATCTTTGGGGTGATCTCCGAGTTTTGTGTCGGCTTTTCAAATCTGAGATCATTAAGCAGATTCATGGTTTGTTGCAGTTATTGCATGTCTCCTTCCAATTATGTTTTTTTCAGGCAATTAACTCCAAAATTTCTTTCAAACAATTAAATGTCTAAATTTATATGCATTAAAATCGCTCCTGAATCATATTAATTATTTAAAGAGGACATATATTTTTGGGATGATATTTATTTACAAAAAATTGTTTCAGTCGTTGTCGTTAACATTAAACAGTCTTATGTTTTGCTGAGTTTGTAATTGTATCTTAAGCAAACGTCAGATAAATGACAGCAATAATTTAAAGAATGGCTATAAGCTGTCTAAAGTTACAGTTAAAAAGGAACAAAAAATACGCTAATAAACGTCTAAAGCTTTTTTTATTTCAAAAATAAATAGACCAAAGCATATAAGGCATTGGAGACTTTGAATAGAATAAAAATTCTACAGTATGACGCGTATTGTACTTTAACTAACTATAATTTGTTTCAATATTTACTTTAAGCAAATGTCATCACTTTAGGACTTTTTAACTACACCTTTTTAACAATTACAAATGGTATGAAAAAATGTTGAGTATTTATAGTTTTTTTTAAATATTTATTTTACAGTTTATTCAGTATATGAGACTTCTGAATAATAAAGCATTAACAAATTAAGCAAATTTGTTTTACTAGAAGAAATTTTGACATGTTTGCAAATGACAAATTGATTCTCCTTCAACTAATTTGTTGTTTAGCTCTGAATAATTAGCTAATTTGTTAAGCTTAGTTTTGAATAATTAACTAATATGTTACTCTCATATCATCTGTACACTTACAAGTAGAACAATGGTTTTTAATTTATCGCCTCAAATATTTACTTAAAATGGCTTAAGTGTAAATTTTTAAATTTGAAGCTATGATTTTCACACTGAATAATATAGTTTGAAATTAGTTTACTCAGTCTGTTCATTATGTATAGTTTTTTAACTGTCGCGTATGTTTGATTAAACAAAAATTTCCGTAAAGATTTGTTTTTGTTATTATTATTTTCACATTTCTGAAACTTATTTGCCATTAGAATAGCAAATGTGAAGTAGATTCAGCGTTACTCAGAATGCATCGTAGGAAGCCTGCTAACCACCACTTAACGTGTCCCACAAATTGTCCCCACACTTAACCACCACCATAAATAGCAATTTACTCAAATATAAAAAATAATTATAATGGAAAAAATTGATGAAAAATAACACAAGCAGTACTTTCTAAAGTAAAAAACAATATAAGAAACTATAATTCTTATAATCATTTAAAACTAAAAGCTGGCATGCAGTTTGCTTTTTAATTAATCATGACTCTGCTGCCAATTATATTTATTGCCATATATGCGCTAGTTGAGGTGAAATTTAAGGAAATTTTTGTGATTATTATCCAAAATATTATTTTGAAAATTTACCTCTGTCATGAAGAAATTCTACGATTTGACACAGAACTGAGTTGCCAAAGTTATCAAGTTGCAAAGTTTGGAGACAAATTAATTGTCAAGGCACAATCAATAGTTGTTTATTTTAATATCCTTTCTGTAAAATTTGCATCCCTGCTCTTTGTGATAAAAAAATAACAATATTATATATATATATATTTCTTCAATCTTGATATAAGATTGTTAATTGTTGCCGGCTCTAAGAGAAATTCGGTTATTCTGTCTACTCCATGTTATCGGAATACATTGCTAGGCATGTTTTTGGCTTAGATCCATTCATCTACCAACCACAAATAAATAATACTCTTAAATCTATATATTCCTTAATAAAACTATCCTCAGCATGTTATAATTAAATTTCTTAGAGTTTTTAATTTATTTTGGATTTTATGGATTTTTAAGCAACATATTTTTATAGCCTGTCATTGTGCATTTTGTACAAATTTTTGTGCTAAGTTTGATCTGCCAATGCAGTTTTTGCCGGTGGACGCCTGGTTTCGCAGCTGCAGCTTATGCGCACTTCGCATCTTGAACAATTTCTTCTTCTTCTTTTTGAGAGGTCTGAATGTGAGATATCTCCGCCTGTTTTGTATTAAGAATGCGATGATGATTTTGTTATACAATTTGAGTATAGGGAATACCGGTATAAGATCTCCTTAAGACCTTATCATCATCATCCTCTTCAATAGCACGACAGCCCAGAGAGCGTCAAGGTTTTCTTTTAAAGAGATTTCGATGCATTTCTCTGGGTGACCATGGTCCTCCAATTCCTAAGCCCCAGTACAGCAAAATCCTTCTCAACTGCGTCTATCCATCGCAACCTGGGTTGTCCTCTTCCTCTTTGTCCCTGTGGCTTTGCCAAAACGAGCTTTTTTACAGGGTTTCAGTTGTTCCAACAACAGTTGTAAAGCTTTAGTAAGACCTTATCACACAAACAAATTTTATAACTCACTTTATTCAGCAAGCGTATGCCTACTAATAATCTCGTTTAGGATATGTCTTTAATTTCTTATATATTCAGCAATAAATAATATATAATATTAATAAAATAAATAAATAAATAATCTCATGCGAAGTTGCACATGTGAAGCGTCATATATATATATATATTTTTTCGCATTGATAATACTCTTTTATACATTGTAGCGAGTAGCGAAATTCGGTCGTGTGATAGGATTCCTTTTAAGTTTTGAACTTCTTGACAGAGAAGAACTTTAAGAAATTAGTATAGAAATATTCAAAACCAAGATGAATAAGACAACAAAACAAAATATTTTATGTGCAACCTAAAAATTTACAATATTTTTATCGAGTTTGATTCTTTTAAGTTCAACGTGAATGAATCTATAAAAAACAAAAATTTGTTTGTAAAAGCAGAATTATATTAAACCTCAAATGAATTTTAACAAGTAAAACATTCACTAATAGCTAAACTACTCATTAAATGTGTAGTTAAAATATATTACCCATACTTTGTACAGCATTTCATGTCTAGCTTTGCTTTTAATCCTACCCAATAAAACATATTCAGCAGAAACAGCAGACATTTTCAGCAAACTCTGCTCGAATCAAGTTAAGTTCCTAATCATGTTTAATGTGCATGGATTATTAACTACAAAAATTTGTTTGTAAAAACAGAATTGTATTAAACATCAAATAATTGTTAACATTTACTAATATCTAAACTACTCATTAAAATTAATAGTTAAAACATATTACCCATACTTTGTACAACTTTTCATGCCTAGCTTTGCTTTTAATCATACCCAATAAAAACATATTCAGCAGAAACAGCAGACATTTTTAGCAAACTCTGCTTGAATCACCGAATCAAGTTAAGTTCCTAATCATGATGAGACAACGAATTTGTCGCCAAGAACCTAACTTTGACGTAAAATAAATCAACAAATAATTTTCTGGAGCCCCAAGCATCAAAAAGTAAAAACACTCTTTCTAAGTACTATCATTTTTCAGGGAGCTAAAACCTTGTTTTTACCGAGTTTAATGAGAAATTCGTGGTTTGGCACAAATTGATCCAATTAATGATCATTACTGATTTTTAACCTTGTCCCCTTTTTTTTACTTTCTTTAAGAATTTATATATTTATGTTGCTAAAGTTTCTTATATTTTTTTTTATTCTCTTAGTTCTTAAAAAGAAATGTAGGAAATATTTTTCGATTAGTAAAAGAAATAAAGAGAAGATAAAGTTATATTTATTTTTAATTTTTTGTCAGAACATGCTGCAGTTTGGTGAATGTGTCTATGGAATAAATTCATGTAATTGTTATAATACATTTACAACCGTAATAACAATACCATCGCAGATTTATCTGATCAAATTTTATTTTGTAATTACTTTCCACTACCTTGTTGTAAATTATTTCACGTCTAATATATAATATTATCTTGTCTAAAATATATAATTTTCCTCATTGAAATAAGAAAAATTGTAGAAAAATTTGTAGAAATGCTGACTTTTACAAAACATATGCACTCAAGAGCCAAAACATTATGACCACCTGTCAATAACGAGTTGGCCCACCTTTGGCGCGCAACACAGCTTCAACCCGCCTTGGCATGGATTAATACCAGTTAAATACCACTTCCATCTGATCACGTGCCTTCCACGTCATCCAGGCGAGTTCATTGCAAAATGTAGGGGTGGTCATAATGTTTTGCTCTTGAGTGTATATATATTATGTTCGGAATCCACTTTAAGTCATAGATTCCGGTCAAATATGACCGTTACCCCGTAAAAAGCAAACAACTCTTGTCTCGAAATCTGCCAGTAGGCAGACGAACCTTGGTCCCTCATGAGCCAATGTGCCAATGAAGAAGAAGAAGAAGAAGAAATATATATATATATATATATATATACTAGCAGGGGAACCTGACATACGCTGTCCTGCCGAAAAAAAAAATGGATTAAAAATTTAAATTAAATGTATTGTAAAATGTAATTAA